>OZ014550.1:23455895-24055895 GCA_963966155.1 Clivina fossor
TCTTAGCCAGTGATGATTGATTGTCAATTGTTTGACCTACTGGTTGACTAACTATTGCTTTGCCTATTACTTGATTTTCTGATGTTTTAATGGTTGCTTCATATATTGTTTGATAGTTTTCTGGTTTCAGAATTAATGGTTGTTTATTATTTGATGCTTGATCATCAACAGATTTAGCTGCTGATAGTTGTTGATTATCAACAGTTTTTGCTATTGATGAAAGATTGTCATCTCTTTGATTTATTGGTAGACTAACTATCGCTTTGCCTATTAATTGATTGTCAAGGGTTTTAATTTTTGCTTCATATATTGTTTGATAGTTTTCTGGTTTCAGAATTAATGGTTGTTTATTATCTGATGCTTGATCATCAACAGATTTAGCTGCTGATAGTTGTTGATTATCAACAGTTTTTGCTATAGATGAAAGATTGTCATCTGTTTGATTTATTGGTAGACTAACTATCGCTTTGCCTATTAATTGATTGTCAAGAGTTTTAATTTTTGCTTCATATATTGTTTGATAGTTTTCTGGTTTCAGAATTAATGGTTGTTTATTATCTGATGCTTGATCATCAACAGATTTAGCTGCTGATAGTTGTTGATTATCAACAGTTTTTGCTATTGATGAAAGATTGTCATCTGTTTGATTTATTGGTAGACTAACTATCGCTTTGCCTATTAATTGATTGTCAAGGGTTTTAATTTTTGCTTCATATATTGTTTGATAGTTTTCTGGTTTCAGAATTAATGGTTGTTTATTATCTGATGCTTGATCATCAACAGATTTAGCTGCTGATAGTTGTTGATTATCAACAGTTTTTGCTATAGATGAAAGATTGTCATCTGTTTGATTTATTGGTAGACTAACTATCGCTTTGCCTATTAATTGATTGTCAAGGGTTTTAATTTTTGCTTCATATATTGTTTGATAGTTTTCTGGTTTCAGAATTAATGGTTGTTTATTATCTGATGCTTGATCATCAACAGATATAGCTGCTGATAGTTGTTGATTATCAACAGTTTTTGCTATTGATGAAAGATTGTCATCTGTTTGATTTATTGGTAGACTAACTATCGCTTTGCCTATTAATTGATTGTCAACAGTTTTAATTTTTGCTTCATATATTGTATGATAGTTTTCTGGTTTCAGAATTAATGGTTGTTTATTATCTGATGCTTGATCATCAACAGATTTACCTGCTGATAGTTGTTGATTATCAATAGTTTTTGCTATTGATGAAAGATTGTCATCTGTTTGATTTATTGGTAGACTAACTATCGCTTTGCCTATTAATTGATTATCAAGAGTTTTAATTTTTGCTTCATATATTGTTTGATAGTTTTCTGGTTTTATAATTAATGGTTGTTTATTATCTGATGCTTGATCATCAACAGATTTAGCTGCTGATAGTTGTTGATTATCAACAGTTTTTGCTATAGATGAAAGATTGTCATCTGTTTGATTTGTTGGTAGACTAACTATCGCTTTGCCTATTAATTGATTGTCAACAGTTTTAATTTTTGCTTCATATATTGTATGATAGTTTTCTGGTTTCAGAATTAATGGTTGTTTATTATCTGATGCTTGATCATCAACAGATTTAGCTGCTGATAGTTGTTGATTATCAACAGTTTTTGCTATTGATGAAAGATTGTCATCTGTTTGATTTATTGGTAGACTAACTATTGCTTTGCCTATTAATTGATTGTCAAGAGTTTTAATTTTTGCTTCATATATTGTTTGATAGTTTTCTGGTTTTATAATTAATGGTTGTTTATTATCTGATGCTTGATCATCAACAGATTTAGCTGCTGATAGTTGTTGATTATCAACAGTTTTTGCTATAGATGAAAGATTGTCATCTGTTTGATTTGTTGGTAGACTAACTATCGCTTTGCCTATTAATTGATTGTCAACAGTTTTAATTTTTGCTTCATATATTGTATGATAGTTTTCTGGTTTCAGAATTAATGGTTGTTTATTATCTGATGCTTGATCATCAACAGATTTAGCTGCTGATAGTTGTTGATTATCAACAGTTTTTGCTATTGATGAAAGATTGTCATCTGTTTGATTTATTGGTAGACTAACTATTGCTTTGCCTATTAATTGATTGTCAAGAGTTTTAATTTTTGCTTCATATATTGTTTGATAGTTTTCTGGTTTCAGAATTAATGGTTGTTTATTATCTGATGCTTGATCATCAACAGATTTAGCTGCTGATAGTTGTTGATTATCAACAGTTTTTGCTATAGATGAAAGATTGTCATCTGTTTGATTTATTGGTAGACTAACTATCGCTTTGCCTATTAATTGATTGTCAAGGGTTTTAATTTTTGCTTCATATATTGTTTGATAGTTTTCTGGTTTTATAATTAATGGTTGTTTATTATCTGATGCTTGATCATCAACAGATTTAGCTGCTGATAGTTGTTGATTATCAACAGTTTTTGCTATAGATGAAAGATTGTCATCTGTTTGATTTATTGGTAGACTAACTATCGCTTTGCCTATTAATTGATTGTCAAGGGTTTTAATTTTTGCTTCATATATTGTTTGATAGTTTTCTGGTTTTATAATTAATGGTTGTTTATTATCTGATGCTTGATCATCAACAGATTTAGCTGCTGATAGTTGTTGATTATCAACAGTTTTTGCTATAGATGAAAGATTGTCATCTGTTTGATTTATTGGTAGACTAACTATCGCTTTGCCTATTAATTGATTGTCAAGGGTTTTAATTTTTGCTTCATATATTGTTTGATAGTTTTCTGGTTTTATAATTAATGGTTGTTTATTATCTGATGCTTGATCATCAACAGATTTAGCTGCTGATAGTTGTTGATTATCAACAGTTTTTGCTATTGATGAAAGATTGTCATCTGTTTGATTTATTGGTAGACTAACTATCGCTTTGCCTATTAATTGATTATCAAGAGTTTTAATTTTTGCTTCATATATTGTTTGATAGTTTTCTGGTTTCAGAATTAATGGTTGTTTATTATCTGATGCTTGATCATCAACAGATTTAGCTGCTGATAGTTGTTGATTATCAACAGTTTTTGCTATTGATGAAAGATTGTCATCTGTTTGATTTGTTGGTAGACTAACTATCGCTTTGCCTATTAATTGATTGTCAAGAGTTTTAATTTTCGCTTCATATATTGTTTGATAATTTTCTGGTTTCAAAATTAATGGTTGATCGTCAACTGTCTTAGCAATTTTTTGAAATATTGGTTGGTAACTTCTTCTCTTTACCATTGATGATTGTTTATCATTTGTTTCAACAATTGGTAATTTATAAAAAATTGTTTTGTATATTGGTAGTTGATGGTCAATCACTTTGCTTGGTAATGATTGATTATTAGCTATTGCTTTATCTGTTGCTGGTTGATTATCAATTATTGCTTTAGCTGTTAGTGGATAATTGTCAACTATTTTAAATGTTAATTTTTTTATAAGTTGATCGTTAAGTATTTTAACTATTGCTTCAAGTATTTCTTGATAATCAATTATTTCCGAGATTAATGGGAGATTTACTGTTTTAATTAATGGTTGACTAACTATTACTTTTCCTAATAATTGATTGTTAGATGTTTTAATTATGACTTCAAATAATGGTTGATAGTTTTTTGTTTTTACTATCGGTTGATTGTCTACTGTTTCTTTATCCAAACTATAATCTGAGGCTTTGTTTTCACTATTGTTCTGAGGATTTTCTTTTGAATAATATTGTTGGAAATCATGTGCTTCATTTTGAGGATTACAAGTACCCTAAAAATATTCATTAATCAGAAATAGTTAATTTTTTGAAAACACTATATTGTTTTATATTTTTTAAATGATACATGTTATTGGAAAAATTATCATATTTTATTTGAACTTTATTAAATAATAAAAGCGCTATTACATTATTTTCATATTATAAATAAATATGTATTATATATAATAAATAAACAATAACAAATAAATAAAATTCTATACCTACATACCGAATCTGTAATCACTGCAAGATATATGTAAATAATATAAATATTTATCAAATTTTTGTACATATTTCAAAAATTGATACTCCGTATAGCAACATAAAATGTATAATAATTGAATTATTAACATGATTTTATCGTTAAAATTATCGTTATTTATTTTTATATTTATTATTTAGGTATTGCAATTTTGATTCCAATTATAAATGCGCGTTTATTAATTATAATTAATTATATTTAACCATATAAGTCATTGTTTAAATTCATAAATTATCCATAATTTTTATGTAATTATTTCAATATATATATATATATATATATATATATATATATATAAACTATTATAATATTTCATTTTAATCTGAAGAAAATGTTTAAAAAAGCGTTTTAAAAATTTATGTCAACATTATTACAATTAAGTACAAAGGGTTGCCTATCTGTCTTCGTCTTTCATAAATGCACCACTATACAGTGTGATAAATATGTATGAAAGAATATAAGATATTTTTATAAAGGATTAAAAAATAATAACATTAATATTGAAGATGCATGTATGAAATTTATTTTATTAAAATATAATAAATATTCTACAATTTTACAAGATCTGTTTGGGTCGTTATCGTTACTTATTTTATATAACAACATTTTTTTCGACACTTTCAACATTACATAGAAATAAAATATGTTTAATAAAATTAGCTTTTAGTCATTGTAGAATAATTTGTAAATTATTTTATCGTTATTCGAGGATAGAGCAAGCATTCCATTATATTTCTGACAGTATAAAATGGTTTTAATAAAATTTGATCCGCGTTCCGTGTTTCGCAATATTTCGGCAGATGCTTTAAATGTAGTAAGTAACTGTTTATATTTCGTATATGTTGTTGTAGCTCTGTCACATAATAATTAATATCGTTATTGACAGTATCGTAAACACCTTGAACACACCACACAACTATATCTTCGCTCGCCTTTTTCAAACAAATGTCAAGTCGCGTTAGAAACGTTTTCGCATAATTGTTCAATGACTGAATAAAACGATTTATGTTTTCTATAATAATCCAGCCATGTTTAGTTTCGTCACTCCAATTTACTGGCCACGTCTGCGGGATTATAGATAATCGCTGTTGCGCGCCACTCACACAAATAATAGTCGACAAAATAATTTGTCGTGTTTTTAGGGTCATATTACGTAATATTGGTTCGGCAATACTTGGTAGCGCTAGAATTCGATCAACGCCCGTTGAAATTTGATCACGTATCGATGTATTAATGGAATTCATGCCACTAGTAAACCTATTTACTAATTCGCTAATTAAATTGCTAAAATGAACGTTATTGGACAGTTGTACGTCTCGTCTGCTAAGTGGTGAAATGACAGTCGGTGAACTTGTTGAACTGCTTGCTGTATTATCATCATCTCTCTTATTTTCGTACTTGTTCAACGGTGGATTGTAGGAAATAATTTCTATCACATTCCTATTTGCATCTTGTTGTTTTTCTGTGTGTGCATCATCATCATCGCCGATTATTTCGAATTCATAACCATCATCCGATTTTCTTTCATCTGTTTGTTCGCTATTTTCGCGTTTATCTGTAATGGTTGTCGGTGCTGTTTCTAAAACATTCGGTAAATATTTGGAAAGGTGTTTACGATTTTGCATTCGTCTTTTACGATAATAAGTTCGGTTATTTTTACGGCGTTTCTTTGCTATTTCGTTTGTTTTTATCGTTTTTCGTTGTATTTCATTGGTTTCAATATCCAAGTTATTATTTTCAACCAAACTATAATTTTTTTTTGGTTTTAAATAATCGTCTAGTATATCATTATTGTCGTATATTTTACTTTCGTCAATTTCTAAATCAATGTAGTCATTATCATTATCATTATCAATGTAGTCAGCATCTTTTGGTATCGGTACACCGCGCGATGTAATGCTAACTTTTGATACCGGAATTAAAAATCCTTTCTTTTTCAAACTATTGTTTTTGGTTTTTCGCTGTGCGGATTTTTTTGCTGGCACTGTTGAGGCGGAACGTTTCTCATTTTTATTATCAAGCATGCGTATTATCAAATCTTGTAAACCGGGCTGCGAGACTATTTTTACACTATGCAATTTACTGTTGCTCGGATTTGAATATGTGTAATGAATATGATTTTTGTCATTTGATTGCCGGATACATGCTTCAGTATCTTGATTTTTATTGTTTGTCTACATAAAATACGATTGATAATTTGTTAATATACATAATTCGAAATTTCTTTTATCTAATTAAATACTCCTATTAACTAACTAGTCTTACGCTGTAGACGCCTGTTGAAACATTTTATAATTTTACAAATATTTATTTTTACAAATAAATTATATAAATACGTATTTCGGCTTGTTAGTCTCTCCCCCACCCTCCTCATTAGTTGTTTTCAGTTGTTGAACTTGAACTGTTCAAGTTTAACAACCGAAACGTCTGATGGTGACCTAATAAGCCGAAATACGCATCAAATATTTATAGAATTTATTGGAACATAAAACCAAGTGTGATTAATAAATATTATTGCATCTAAGTAGATACTAGACTTAAAAAAAAATCAAGCAATTAGGTATCATGTGTTCGATTTTGTTTTTAAAGAAAAAAATGACATATTTTTTTCTAATTGATAATGAGATTTAAATTTACAAATAAAACTGATTATTATGTAACCATGTTAACTTTTATGTATAACCGGGTAATCTAATAGTTAAGGCGTAATTACATACCTTTTCTCCATTAGTAAATTGTACGAGTAACAGTATAATGAATTTTATAAGAACCATTTTTATTACGATTATTCTAACTAAATAACAATATTGTTTGTTTTTCAATCCTTATATAGACCGGTATCTGTACGTACGAAATATTTATTATCAGATTTACAATGAAATGTTCGCAATAAAATTCTTATTTGAACATACGATTGTGAAATTTTCCCTTTAAAAAAATTATTTCGTACATTAAAAATAAATATATAGTAAATCAAATTTTTATATATATAATAATTTTTTAACGATGTTTTTGAGGATTAAGCACGTGATAGACAAAATATTATTATTTTTTCTTGATGATAGTCGATAAAAAAGTTCGGGAACTTTTGTTGTATACAGACTGTGACAGTATATGAGGACCTTAACCGTTTGAGTGCCACGGGTTTTTGCTTTTTCCCCGTCCAAAAGTGCCAAGGAGCGCTTTTGCGCTTGTCTTATTTTCTATTCTACATTATTTAGTTAATTATATTATTATAGTAAGCGTTTCTTATAAGAATAAAAAGTTTACACCTACAAAGTGTAATATTTCTCCAATTTTATTTTTACTTAAAACGGAACGGTAGCCGTAAAGTTGGACATCGACAGAAACCGAACTTGCTAAAGCGTTGCCACATTTCGAGCGTAACGGAAGAGCGCAAAATCGCTGCTTGGCACTCAAACGGTTAATAAAATAATGACAAATACGCCAAACGATTTGAATTTGATGCGAAGATCGGAAATTTTGCAAAGAAGCAAAATTAATTTCATTCGTAATTTATTGCTTAAAATTATTTACAATATCCTATCTGTACAATAAATTATACATAATTTATGTATAACATATAAAAAAAATAAAATATAAAATAATAAATCTTAATTTCTACGTCGTCGTACTCTTGAAATACGCCAAGCATTTGGTTCTTCGTATTTGTTATAAAGCGGTTCCAATCGTTGATTCTTCTTGAACTTGCTCAATTTGGTCGGATCAGAAAATTTGAAAAAGGCTGGCGCAAATTCGACCAGCCATTTTGGATCAATTGTTGTCACTTCTCGCATATATTCCTTGGTTGTTTGGACTAATTCGTGATATATTACCCTATTTCAACAAAAACAAAAAAAGTTTTAATATACGCGTTCTGATAATCAAGACTACGATACACGTAACAAAAATTCTTTTTATATAACCAAATTTAATATAAAATTCTTCTGATAGAATTGATTTTAAAATATTCAACAAATTAGACAATGATAATATTATATATCGTTCAAACGTATGCTTTGTAAGTTTGTCTGATGGTTAAGGTTCGAGAATTAAAAACACGGACGAGACTATTGAGAATACGGCATTTGGTCGACGGCGACGTGAACAGATGTATAGCGCGCGTATAGCAGTCGTAAACAACTAAATATAATATATAAATAAATAAAACTGAATAATGAATGATCCCAAACATCATCATTGCTATGGCAACGAACATTCCAAACTGCCACACACACACAAAACATGTCAAACAGCACATCATAATGAAACACAGTTCACAACTTCAACAGTTTCAATTAAACAATAATTTTTATGCATTGTATGAATATTTTAATATGTAAAATAAAACGGCTTTAGGTTTAAGTTCTGTATTAATATTAACAGTAGATTGATAAGAAAAGCAATAGAAATTTATAAAGAAAAAGATAACAGCAATCAGTGTGTGACTAGAAGTGATTTAAATCAAATTTGGCTTCCATTAATTAAAAATTTAATTAAAAAAAAATGTTTATGATCTAGTTACTTATTTTGATACGTCTAGTAACTTGTTTCTATGTTATGTTTATTTACTATAAATATTATTTTGTATCAGTTTTCCTCCTGTTAAAGTTGTACGTTGATTATGTCGCCGTCGTTTATTAATAAATATTAATACAAAACTAAAACATATAGCCGTTTTATTTTATATAATGAGTTCTGAAAGATTTTTTACTATGTAATTTGTATATTTGTGACTTTTTTTCTATACACATGTATTTTGTGTCTAAATTAATAAATGAATTATTATTACTTTTACCACTTTGACTGCAAGGAAAATATGGTATAGCGATTGATATACGGTGTCTGTAACATTTTCAAAAAAAATATATATATATATATTTCTATTTCTTAGCATTTATGTGTTGTCAAAGTGGTCTACATATGGGTTTACCCATATACTTCTAATCTTGTTGATATGACAACACACAAAAAATACTAGCTTTTTACAAAAATGACAATTGCTACGATACATTGATTTATATATTTGACAGACAAAAGTAAAACAATTCGATTTTTGACTTTGAATGTAAAATGTGGAAAATGGATAAAATAAAATTAATTGATTTACAGTTTTTACGTGAATTTGTATACGAAAGATTAGGAAATTTCAAAATAAAAGTATTTAGTAAACCCGAAGGAGTTTTTCAGCTACTAGCAATGGTAAAAAATCATTTATATTTGTTAGTGACAGATGATGCTATGAAATCCATATCATTTCAATATTTCTAGTTTTATATAAATTTCTGTTTCGTCTTATCTACTTAAATCTGCTATAAATGAGAAGTTTCATTTCAAAACATAATGTTTGCATATTTCGCCTAAAATAAACAATAGCTATCACTATACTGATATGAATTAAATTCGACTGAATGTAAATTGTATAATTTGACCATTCCCTCGACCAGAAATACTGTATTATATTTTTTCTAAACAAAACGTAACAAGTTTCTTTAATTTTTTTTCAAATTGAAATAATAATTACGTCGAATATGTCTTATATTAGATTTCAGATATAATGGCTATCTTAACGGCAATTCCTGCCCGACTACCGCTTACTGCTAGTAAAAGATGTATAATTTACGTGGCACTTGGTGGAGGTGGTTTAGCGGCAATTGTTTCACTGATTAAATTTACCGAAGACGATGAAATCATCGACGACATCCATTACAATATCGATTATTTTATAGAAATTATGTGCTTCACATTAATATATGGAATTATTCATACATTCGGTTGTATTACGATGATAAATTATATAGCTGGTTACCATTATAAAAATATTGGAACTTATCTTGTTACAATCTGTTTGTTTGTGGCGACAATTGCTTGGTTCCTGATCATTTTTGTGATTGTTACAAAAATCATTATTTTATGTTCTTATGATGATGATAGTACTTGTATTAAATAAATTACCTTTTATTATAATCTTCTGTTCTTTATTAAATATTAGTTTAAGTAAGTTATTATATTTCGTGATATCTATTTTCTGATAGTCAATCAATCAATTTAATGTATATCCGACGTGTACTCATTATAATGAATTATAATCACGCCATGTACCTATGTGGCACTGCGGTCACATACTGTTTCTATTTCATCAAAAATTTGTTTACTACTTAGATTAGACGTACAGGTACAGACGTACACCTTCAATATCACTCATATAATATATATATATATATATATATATATATATATATATATATATATATATATATATATATATATATCACTCACATAATATATATATTCTTTTAAGCAAACGTTTATTAGACGCTCATTCGCTTGCGATAGCCGATTCATTATAATTAACTTACACAAACTTTCGTAACAACATTTTTGTTCCAATGTTCATACACTAATTTATTTCGCACCCGATCTCTTCTACTAACACCACATATGTACTCTACGCATACTTCTCATTTCAACAGCAGTTATTTTCCTTTTCTGTTTCTGCAGCCAAACCCAATACTCACTACCACAAATCAACGTAGGCACTAATTCACTGCTTCGTTATATATATATATATATATATATATATATATATATATATATATATATAAAGTACATAAATAACTTATTTAGTTAATAACTATTTGAATATTTATGAAAATATACATATTTTGGTTGTAAAAATACTACGCAACTTACCATTCGGGTTGTCGGTTGAAGAGAGCACTAGAAGGATGGATATATACAACTTGACTGTCCACTAATGTTCTATATCCTTCTTGAGGATCCTTTTTCGCAGCATTTCGGAAAAATCCGGAACAAACTGCCTTTTGAACTCTTACAGTATTTTTCTCAGCAGACACTACGTCGAGTTTATGTCTGAAATTTATAATAACGGTAACCATATTATTAGTATATATTTTTTTAAAAAATGACAAATTTTTATTTATTATTATAAATATTCTAAACTTAAATTAATAAAATAAATCAATTTCTTTGCATCACCCTATATAACTTAATCACATTATAAGTGAGCTATAAATTTTACATATTTATTAAACATATTCTTTTATCATTGTTATTTATTGTTTATTTATATAATTAATCGGATTTTTATAGCATTTTTATAATCAAAACAAGAAAGCATAAATTATTAAATTTTTAATATCGCAATAATTCTACCATTAAAATTAAGTAAGTTATATTTTCTATAATTTTATAAAATATAATAATAATTGATATATCTCGATATTTTGAAAGGGAAAAAAATCTCACCTGTCCATAATCCCTAGAAGTTGTTTCCTAACATCTTGTGCTCTTTTTAGGGTTCTGATTTGTACGAAATTTTCATAACACCAGGCGTTGCTAAATTTATTATTTCTCCAACTATTATAGACGGCCAATAGCGTTAAATGATCGCCTTCAGGCTGATTGAATTTAGCCTTTTTCTGATCAGCTAGCGCCTGCTTATCTTTAGGTCGATAAAATACGTTTTGAACGCTTAACATTGAGACGACTGTTAAAATCTCGTCGCTGCATTGCAACGCAACTGACATAATTAGCATTTTCGACAAGTTCGGCTCCAAAGGAAATTCGGCCATACGTCGACCTGAAACAGTTTATTTATTTTAATCACACCTGTGTATATATATATATATATATATATATATATATATATATAAAATAATCTATCTGAAAAATGTCCATTGTCCTGACATACATACCTAATCTCGTTAAGAGACCTTCGTCATCCAAAGCTGATAGCGAATGTAATTGTTCTAAGGCCATGATTAAGGATTCAACAGGCGGTGCATCCATGAAATCAAAATGTAGGAGATCGTTAATGCCCATTGTTTTAAGCTGAAGCACCGTTGTGGCTAAATTGGTACGTTGAATTTCCGGAACAGGGGTTGGTAGCATTTCATCGCGGTAGGCGCGTTCCGTGTAAAGTCGGTAGCATTTTCCTGGACCTAAAATCAAATTATTTGTAGAAACAAACATCTGCGAAGAGAATAGAGAAATTGCAAGCATACGCCAAGGACAAACTTACTCAAATCATTTTTTTTTTATATCTGAACACATTAACATGTTATAAGATTAGAAAATGATCTACTGTGGCGAAATTTAAATAAAAATAAAAATATTATAAAAAATCCCAAAACCACACTTAAATTAAAATAAAGCTAAATACATATTTCGGAAGCTACGCTTCCATCTTCAGTAGCAAAATAAAATTTACAAAAAATCTTACCTGTGATCCGAAGTACATAAACACTTAAGCACTTGTCAAAGATCAAGATTCAGTGATCTTTGACAAGTGCTTAAGTGATTAAGATGGAAGCTTAGCTTCCGAAATATGTATTTAGCTCTATTTTAATTTAAATGTGGTTTTGGGATCTTTTATAATATTTTTATTTTTACATAAACATGTGTTTTAAAGCAATTTCTTCAAATAGAAATTTAGAATTAATTAATTATATTATACTCCATTTACGTTACGAATGAAGTAATTGGCGCTGCAATTTGTTCATAAGTAATAACAACAACTGATTTAAAAAAGAATTTATTTTAATAGTTAATCTATCAAAATCATAAGATAAATCTTAAACATAAAATACGCTGTGACAAATTTTTCAAAATCAACATAAATTTAGAGAATAAACTTTGCATATTAAATTATAATATAATTAAAGTAAATGGACAAATGGACTATAGAATAATATTTAAACTGTTATAATCATTATTGATTTTCTTAAGAATTTGTAAATATATGATATTCATAACAATATCTGAAATAAATTATTATATAATATTTGTTACTAATACATTTTCACAACTAAAGACAGTTCACATGTTACACAAAATAAATACATATAGATTGAAAACAACAGCTGATCTGAATATAAATTTGTCCTTACTTGCAAGTTCTCCATTGCGATTGCACATTTCTATTGACATTATTTTCACGTTACCAGTGAGTGAAATAAATAATACTATTAGTTAATTTGATTTCATTTCGAATGAAAGAAATACGAATTTTTCGAAAAGCAAACTTTACCTGTGCGTCCCGCCCGGCCAGCTCTTTGCTTCGCCTGTGCTTGACTGATCGGCGTCACCACCAAACTGTCCATTCCCGTCTTCGAATTATAAACTTTCTGCTTCACGAAGCCAGGATCAACAACATAATAAATACCGTCAATCGTGAGCGATGTCTCAGCGATATTTGTCGCTATCACTACTTTCCTACTGCCCGGTGGAGCGGGTTCGAAGATTCGCGTTTGCATTTCAGAGGGTAGGGCTGAATAAACGGGAAGAATAATTAATTCGGGCACATCGGGTCCCAATGATTTCATACGTTCGTAAAGGATTTCGCAAGCGGTGTCGATTTCTTCTTGACCCGTTAAGAACAGTAGTATGTCGCCTAAATAAAAAAATCATTTTATAATTTCCATTCATCATTATATCAGAATGAGATACTTGCAAAATATTAATTGCAACTCTATGTAATTTTGCGGAAATTTTATTTAAAAATTACTTCAAACTTTTAATTTATAATACTCTTGAAAATAGTTCACGAAATAAAACAAAAAACAATTGCAATAACACATAAAAATTTTATTTGAAAAATATTTCAATTTTAAACATATATTTAACATAGTAAATTTTTTTCAGAACTCGTTATATAAAATAAAACGGCTTTAGCTGTAAGTTTTGTATCAATATTTATCAATAATCGACGTTTCGACAAACTCAACGTCTGTCTTCATCAGGAAAACTGATACAAATCAAATCAGTTTTTCTGATGAATACGGACATTGAATTCGTCGAAACATCGATTATTAATAAATATTAATGCAGAAAAACCTAATGCCCTTTTATTTTAACATATATTTAATTTTATATAATTTATGAAGCATTGTTCAGTTAAATTCTAGAAGCAACAAAATGTAAATAATATTAGTTATGATAAAATTAAAAAAATATACCTATATATTTGAAAAACGATATAACTATTGTTGATCAATTTACTGAATTTTTCAAATAAAAAAAAGTGCAAGTAGCCCATTACTGTAACTGTAAATAAGAATTTCAGTTAATTGAAATAATTTTTTGTACCTGGTGGTTCTCTCAAATGGATTTGCATAACTGTAATTAAACTTGCGTCCAAATAATCCGTTTCAGGCTCCTTCGTATAAAGTACTTCAACTGGAAAAGTTCTACCCGGAATTGTAAAAATGGGCGCTTCGAAAAAATACTGCGAAAATTTAACAGCATCTAAAGTAGCGGACGTTACAATTAATTTTAATTCCGGTCTCTTTTGAACAGCCTGCTTTAAAAGCCCGAATAAAACGTCCGTGTGAATTGTACGTTCATGCGCTTCGTCCAACATGATAACGGAATAGGATTTTAAATCCAAATCCATTAGACATTCACGAAGCAACATACCGTCTGTCATATATTTGATAACAGTTTCGGGACTTGTGCAGTCCTCAAAACGAATCGTATAACCGACTTCTTGTCCTAAACGACAACCAAATTCTTCTGCGACCTACATAACAATAGAAAATTTTCAGTTTCGGTTACAATTGTATTTTATCATTATTATTATTATTATTATTATTATTATTAACATACCCTTTTTGCAACGGACATAGCTGCAACTCTTCTAGGTTGGGTACAGCCAATTTTTCCACGCGCGGTGAATCCAAATTCCGCCAAATATTGTGTAATTTGAGTTGTTTTACCCGAACCTGTTTCCCCAATAACGATTAAAATTTGATTATCCGTTACAGCTTTAACTAATTCGTCTCGTAGTTTGTAGATTGGCAAAGATTGACGCTGTTCTAAAATTGTTAGATTTGTTTTCTTGCCGAACGAAGATTTTTTACCTCCTATAACGTGTTTTTTCCACTCGGGTAAATCTTGACTTTGAAGTCCAATACCTAAACAACATGCGAATATTTTCATTATTTTTTTTTCTTTTATTTACTTTTTGTATTCCACTACACAAAGGCAATACATTATAACGTTGCAACATACATTTTATTAATCTAATTTGACTTGAAAAGATTTAATTTTAATACAAACAATATAACTTAAAGATATTGCTTTGGTTCAATAGAATTTTTAATTTCTAAACTCCATAATGTTGTAAAAAAAACAAACTATTTTAAATTTTTAATATGTGATTTTTTAAATGTTCCATCGTATCGAAATTAATACAAATTATGAAAATAAAATTTAATTTAATTGATTTTATTAAGATTACACCAGCATACCTCTCATATTCGCAGCTAATGTTCGACTATCCGCTTCGGGTAACGGATCAATCCAATTTTTATTTAGACCTGTCGGAACGGAATCCATTTCTTGTTCCCTTTGTAACATCTTCTGTTCCCTTCGTTCTTTCGCCAATGCTGATTGCATCATTGCTGCTTGAGCTAAAGACCTAAAAATCAAACAGTTAACTAAGATTGAATCGAATCCTAAAATTAATTAAAACAAAAACAAAAAATTCAACATACCCGTCCGGATTTTTCACAATCCTAACTGGACTTAAGTCATGTAAGGCCCTTCCGTGACCTTGTAGGAATGGAGGTTCATCTTCCACTAGCTCAATTTCAATATCAGCCTCGCCGTCTTCATCTTTCGGCAATAATCCTGTCTCATCATCGAAATCTGGTAACTCGCTTTTGTCAATGCATCCGGAACTGATCATCTGCTTGATTTCCCATCTTTCTGGACTGGAAATACGGTGAACTCGTTTTCGTGAAATATCATCATCTTCATCGACACTCGTCGCTCCGCCAGGAAGTCGTAGTAATGCTCGAGAACCGCTAGAATTTGTGGGACGATCGGGATTTCTACCAGCTAGTTCATCTTGTTTATTTAGATTCGCTGAAAGAGAAATTGATTGAATAAGTCTTCCGGAGTACGTATCTACTAACTAACAATAAGTGAAATAAACTTGTGTAATATAAATACCTTGTAAATGAGAATGCGAACTTGGATTCAAATCCCGACCAGTTTCCTGACAAACATCTTTTAATGACAGCGACACTTTCTGTCCGGCAACGCTCAAAACTTTCACCCGCACCCTTTGTGCCCTAGTGACGACATCCGAAACTGAAGTGACTCTACCTTCCGCTCGTAATTGCGAAATATGAACGAGACCTTCCCATCTTTTTCTAAGTCCTTCTAGTTGCACGAAACATCCGAATTGGACAATATTTGCCACTTTGCCAGAGTAGATTTTCCCCGGTTCGGGATCTTCTTTCAAGTCTTCAATTAAGTCCGGACTTTCGCGTTTAATTTTACGCGAACGGTCACGATCGCGCGATCGGCTACGATATTTGGAACGATCTCTGGATCGTTCGCGAGATTTTTCTCGATTTCGATCGCGAGAACGTCTACGATTGTATCGATCTTTCTCTTTATCACGATCGTTCGATCGTGAACGATGCCGATGTCGTTTGTAATCACGATCACGACTTCTGTCACGTCTGTTTTGTGTTCGATCACGTTTATCACGGCTGCGGGATCGTCTGTGTTTCTCACGGTCTCTGTCACGCTCACGTTCTCTATCGCGATCTCTCCGTTTATCTACAGAAATAAATTATTTTTTTTTATTAATAAACTATTTGTAATAATATCTAACAATAAACAAGACAAAAAATATGTCACAAGTATTAATTTTCTAAATTGTCAAAAAACGAAATATCTTACCTCTGTCTTTTTCCAAACTTTTACTTCGTTCACGTTTCTTAATTTCTTCCTTTTGATTCGAAGGCGCTAATGCTTCTAATTCCGCCATTGCATCATCTACAATTTTATCACCACTTTTTGCATCTTTAATTTCTTCTTTAATATCTTCCTTCCGCGAAAACTCGTCTTTTTCATCTTCCATAATTGATTTCTGTGGTTCGTTTGGAATTACAAGTGCCGGAAATTTCGTCGATAACGAGTCAGCTTGTACATTCAGAGGAATTGAACTATCTTCTGTTGTTTTATTTGGTTTCATGTGTTGAATAATTCGAAGTAAATTTGCGATAAATGAATCGGAAAATTCGGCATTATTTTCTAGTAAAACTTTTTTAAAGCTGTCGAATGTGTTATGTTTTTCCGATAAATGAATTATAAATTCAGCTACAATAAATATGTTGGTTGTTGTAAGGTTATAAAATGTTTGTGAATATAAACACTTACCTAAATCTTTGTCGTTCATCCCGACATGATTCTCGAGTTCTGTGCAGACTTTCGATACTAATGAAAGATGTTCTAATTTCGCTACATCATCCATTTTTGCATTTATTAGTAAATAAATAAAGTAAGTTTACTAAATCGTATACTACACGCACAAACGTTCAATCTTTCATAAATGTCAAATGTAGTTTGAAATACGATTCAACTAACCATTGTCGCCAACTCTAAATGATAATGATAAAAAAATTAAAAGTAAAATATAAATGTATACGACTAATAATAAAATAAATTTGCAATATATAATTAATATGTTTTACAAAAATATATTTTTTATAATTACATAAACAATCTAACTTATATCTCTATGATATGAAGTTAGTACTAACCATAGAATAACTAAATATATAAACCATGTACTAACCATGTACTAACTTTGTAACATGGCCATTTGCACAAGGAGTGAGAAACATGCCGCGAATGTTTTTATGGACAACATAACTAAATTTCAGTATATAGACCTGTATAAAAAATAAAAAAAACTTTAGGTTTAAGTAAAATGATCAAAATCCGAAACATCTAATAATGTTGTATAAGGTATATCCCAACTTACCATCAACTCAGTTCGGAATCAGTTCAGAACTATCCGAAGCATGCGCAAGATGGATTTAGCTTGTAATTTTCCATATTGCGCATGCTTCCTACAGTTTTAAACTAGTTCAGATTTTAGTTGGAACAAACCAATAATTTCTGAGTTTAAATTAATTACATATGTTTTAAAGATATCACAATGTAATACGTGGTATTACTAATACAGAATTGAAATTTTAAAAAAATATATATTCCTATGTATTATTAATTTACAGAATAACAATTTGTTATATGAAATACAATACAAATTAAATTAGATAGCGTACCAGCATTTTAAAAATTTAAATAAAAAAATAATAAATATTTACACCTAGCATTTTGTAAAATCAAAAGTTTTTGAATATTTGGATTCGGATTAGAAAATACAAAAAAAAAACAATTATTTAACAATAATATATTTATATATTACCATGCAAAATACAAATAACAATACTTTTTATAATAAAATGCAATTTATTAAATGTTTTGATAATAAAATTCGGTGCAGTTTCGTGTGTGATAGGAAGATGTCTTTTTTTTTTGTTTCATTGGACTTCACGTATTGGTTATGTTTCTTCTTTCTTAATTTTTTTTTTTTTAATATATAATTTTCAATCTTACGCTGTATAACTTGGTGATGGTGGTGTGCGTGGATAGCAGACAAATAATGATAATTGAAATCCACATAAAATACAACCCAGGAAATTAGGAACCTGCAATTTTAAAATGACATATTTTGATGATGACGGCCATTTTGCCAGTTTAGTAATGGATGCTAACCTGTACAAATTTGTCATTTAATATTATACCATAAATGAACCATTGAAGTGAAACGAAAAACGTAGAAAATATGATTGGAAATGGTAGACTCTCGGAACTCTTTACTTTCATAACGTGCATCAATGATGCTAGAGGAGCAGCAAAAAATAATATTGTCACAATGCAACATATTAGCCCCATATGTTTTTTAGCCTCATCGAGATCAGTTTCATATTGGGAATAAATTATCGCACATACAAGTATTACTAATATGAACGTAAATTGTCGCAATATTGTTGACTAAAATATAGAATTTTTTTATTAATTTTCAAACTTTCGTTTTATTTATGGTATATGTGTCATTCATTGAATCAGTTTATACTCATCATTTTAAGAAAAACCGATGAAAACATACATATTAATCAGACATAATATTGTTTTCAGCGTTTTTTGATGACGTGATAAAACAATAAATCATTAATCATGTGCATCAGTAACAGTAATAACATCATTTTGTTAAAAACCAAATACACTAGCTTCCATTTTGATTTTAAATTTTTTATAACCACTTTTGGTTGAAATTGTTCTTTCACGTTACAATGAAAAGTTCTTAGATTAGAAGCAAGATGCAATCGTGTCATTATGCACATGATCAATGATTTTGAACAAGTCCTTACCTTTTTAATACTGTAAGCATAGAATGTAACAACGTACGCTAAATGCAACGTAGCACCTATCGTATTGACTAAAATAATTGAGTTTTCATGAATTAAAAACCCATATCTGAGCCATAAACTACATGATAAGAAACCACAGACAAATGGAAAACCAGACGTGTCACCCGTACTACCTTTTTGCACATATTTTTGACATATTAACCTTCAAAACATCCCAATATTTACGTTAAATATGCTAATTAGCTCGTGTTTTGTTCACAATATACTTACGTGCCACTTAAAAATTGTAATATAGTGGAAATACTGGCAGTAATCGCTATAAAGTTCTTCCAGTCTTCTAAGTACATGTTAATACATAACTAGCAAATCACAGTGGTGGTATTAAACTATAAAGATATCCCTACGAAAATATTTTGATTATTATGTATAACCTAACATTTGTTTGTTGATAAGTTTTGACAGTTGTGCGTCAGTGATGTGGAAAAATAGGTTACGCAATTATTACAGTATACAAATGACAAGACCAAAATACAAATATCCCTAAACTATAGTTTAATGCAATGACACTTTTCATTTCTTTTTGTTTCCATGGCCTTTGGACAATATAAACAAAACAAAAGAAGAAAAAAATTAAATTAAAAAATGTCTGAGATAATTCTACAATAAATTATATATCATAAATTTTATCATAACATTTCCCAGCCATTATAAACATTCGCATAAAAGTCACAAGGAAAAAAATTCTATTCATTTTCATAAAGTTGGTATTTTCAATTCGCGAAGTGTTTGAAGGGTGTGCAGAGTTCTGTAGTACAATAAAATTACAATAAAATGGCAAATGGATTTTCGGAAGATGAATTAGGACGAAAATGGGATAGATGTATGACAGATGGTTTAATCAAACTTGGTGAGTGTGTCATTCATCAGTTTCGTATATTTATTCGTTATTATTCTACCGCTAACAGCCATATTGGGTATTATGTCATCGCGCTTAGAACGTCTTAACCTTATTTTATAACACATTATTATTAAATTTTATTTTCAATGAATAGCTTTTTAAATTTTAACATTCATATATTTTATTTATGCTATTAATGTAAATATGCTGGATGTTGAAAATATTAGGAACATCCAATTCAATAGTTTGTAATTATTAATATAAAATTATAGGCGGAGGTGCAGTAGTTGGTGCAGTAGTGTCGTTACTATTTTTCAAACGACGAAAGTGGCCCCTAATTTTGGGTGCAGGTTTCGGCGTTGGAATGGCGTACAAAAATTGCGAATCGGAAGTAAATGAATCTGTTATGGGCCCATGTAAAAAGAAGCTTCAACAATCGTAGAAACCAACAAACATCAAAAAAAAGATTAAGTGATGCATTCCCATCTCGCTCACACCTGGCTAATTTTTTTCATGCAACAACTTAGTAAACAAATGAGTGTATCATGTGTAACTATTAAACTTTTAATGAAATAAAAACACTTTAGTACTTCAAGAAACTTATATTTTACAAAAAAAAATATTCTACGCGTAATCTTATCAAATTATTAATATAATTTTATAATGTATTAAGTACTATTTATTATGAATAAAACAGCAAATATTACGCGATTTCATCTTGGACTTATTTCTTTATTAGTAATAAATGATTTGCAAATATTCAAACTATTCACGCCATTTATAAATGTATATATTGAAATAATCAGTTTATTGTTATGATTTTTCAATATTGCAGCGCTTTCATGATTTTTTCTTTATGTTATAATCCATTTTCAAACGTTGAATATTTTTAACAGAAACCATAAATTAATGTTGAAGATATTTGCAGGATTAAGAGTTATCAAAAAGTTAAAAAATACTAAAATCGTAAAATATTTATCTCGGTACAAGTGATTTAAGTTGTAAATGTTTTTAATGAAAACTTAAAAATGATTTGAATTGTTTGATTATTGGAAATTTCGTTGTTTTTGTTTATTGTTAACAGAAGTTTAATCAAAGGTATAGATTGTTATTAAATGAAATATAGATAACAGATAAAAGACTTATTCTTTCTTTCCCGTTTTTATTTATATATTTTGGTGTGAATTTTATTGGTCTCTTTTAGTATACCTACATAACTTTTCTCTTAACATTTTTTTTTTTTTAATTTCATTTACAACGTTTACGTTACAGCTAATTCTTTACCAATAATTAATATGATATATTCGACGTATCAATTTATTTTATATAACATTTTGTTCGATTTCTCAAATAATTATTGTTACAATATATAATAATTTTTAACATCTTCGTACCTTATTTTATAATAATATTTATATAATAAAACAAAAGCAGAAGCTCTGACGCACTTATATATTATTATAATAATTATATTTACATTTTTTCCACATTTATTTTTTTTTAATCACAGATTCACAAAAAACAAAAGAACGATTCTGTCGATAGTAAAAAGTTGGACAGATTTGTAGTAGGTATTCAATTGTATCTTCGTGTTTTTAATTGTTATTTGGATGTGATATTTAACATTTGTATATTAATTTTTGACAAATAAATGTAAATTCAAATCAGTTTTGAATGTTAAATATCCATCATAATATTTGGCTATCAGATTTAGACATTAGAATAAAAGTTCAAACATTTTAACTTAAAACTAAATAAAATTTACTTGAACAAATTTCGATTTTCAACAAATATCGTTTAGTTGATTTCAACTAAAAATACAAAAAAAAAAAACAGTATTTAATTTATTAATTACATAATTATTTTAACTCTAAATATTATATAAAAACTATTTATGTATAATACTTCGTATTATACGAGGTTCGATCAAAAAGAAATGCCTCAGAATGTCTATTTAAATTTGTAATCAGTTGGAACTTATTACGATAAATAAAGACACATTTGTTCACAATTTCTTCCAAATTGCTGAACAATCACTATAAATACGAAACAAAAAAAGATTGAGTAAATGAGAGATGCAGATTTTGAAAATTTCTTTCAACATCTTTAAACATTACATTAAATGCTTTGATGTTATACTTTTTTCAAAAATACGAGGTCTTGATAATTGTATAATTCAATGTCATGAATCCAAGACCAGCTTTCCGTTTTAGCTTCGTATCTGCAACAATAGTTCAGTAATCCTAAAAAAAATTTCTGAAGATTATTATGAACCAACAAGTGTATTCCTTTATTTTTAAGAACATCACATTTCGATTTCATCACTTAAGATATAAATTGTAAGGCATTACTTTTTAATTAATCGGCGTATAACCCAGTAGAAAAAAAATTATATAACTAAATCGAAATTACTATTTTTATTTATTAATTATCACAATTAGTACAAATCCATTGTGCAAATATAACTTAAAGAAATAAAATATATATATTTTAAATTTTATTAATTTATTGTAATAAATAACAATGTATTACTTATTAAAAATCAGTAATATTTTGAATGTGCAAAATTTGTTTGCTATATTTTTAAGGAATTTGTCATTAATTCTATTTTTTTTATACACATTTTTAATGTAATTTTATTTAATTATTGTTTGTCACTTTGGATCTTACAGACCAAAATTTTGGTTCTTACATTCTTAATTATTTAGATACTTTTTTTTTAAAATAAAATTAAAAACTGAAAAATTGGTAAAGTATTATAAATGTAGTTGGGTTATTGAAAAATAAATGCTTGACTGTCAATTATAAAATACATTAATCCAGTTTTTTTGTGATAAATTATAAGCGTAGTTCAATCATATTTTGGAAAATTGTGTTTTCGAATTCCCGATCTTTCTTAGATGTTAGAGTTTTTGGAACGGAATAAATTTATATAGAATATGAATCTATTCTATCATTCAAATAAAAATCACAAGATTTAAAGATAGCATTATTTAGATATATCACACATGTTTACCAACAACATATCCATCCGAATTAGATATAAAACTGTATTCTTTTTACCTATAATAGTTCCTGTTTTTTTTTATTATCATAAATCAGATACCTTTTCCCCCGATTCCCTCCCATATCGATTTTTGTGTACCAGCAAAATAATCTCGAAGTGAGACAGACACTCAGTTCAGTGGTAGAGGAATAAGTTTATCTGTTAACTTTGCTGTTTTTAAGGTAAACAATAATAAAAAAATATGCACAATTATCTGTAAAACAGATATTCTAATTCTTTAATACAAACTGAATATTTCGTTCAATAATCCAACTGTAAAAATCAAATAAGCTGTGCAAATAAAATGACTAGCTAAAATCAATAGTTAAAATATTTATAATGAAAAGAAAATTCTCCAAACAACAGAACATATATTTGAATGCGTGTTTATAAAAAGGCCATTTCAGAAATTATTACATATCTTTTACATACATTCACAACGCG
The DNA here is from genome assembly GCA_963966155.1 of Clivina fossor. Classification (NCBI taxonomy): domain Eukaryota; kingdom Metazoa; phylum Arthropoda; class Insecta; order Coleoptera; family Carabidae; genus Clivina; species Clivina fossor. The sequence continues at coordinate 23,479,570 of OZ014550.1, forward strand.
GACTTATTTTTGAATATGAAAACAGTAAATCGTTCGGATTTATTTAGAACAGAAATGATATTTTTAACTCATGACCGAATTGCTAGAATCTAAATTGAATTATATAATTTTGAAATATATAGGATATATATATATATATATATATATATATATATATATATATATATATATATATATATATATATATTACTGAACATTCCATTTAAGTTGTAATACGTAAGGTCTTGAAAACTATAAAAGATTACACAATCACGCCATGTACCCATAAGGATGTTGCATAAACTTTTTACATTCAAACAGAAATTAGTTTCGTATTTGAACAAGAAACTTTCACTTCATTCACGTTCATGATAAAACTCACATAAGATGACGATTTTGGTTAAATTAGAAAAAGAAAAAAAAACAACTAAACAAACATTTTAATTTATGCTTTATGTTTGTTTAAAAGAAAATCTTTACGTCACTTATCTAATTGTATAGTTTTTGAGATCTCCATGTATTACAACTTAAATAACATACTCGGTATAAAAATATATTCTGTTTACATTTCGTTTTAACGAATTTTATAGATTACATAGGTATTTTATACTGTTTCGTTTTTAGAACCATGTCGGTATAAATGTAGTCTATTTATTCGTTTTTATTAATTAATAAATGAATAATTATTATTTGATTAGTGATAGACATTAATTGATTTCTTAAAAACATGTTATCTAAAATAATTACTATTTTCTTTTCAGGCAATTTAAATATATATTTTTTTTTACATTTTGGAGATTTTGAGTAACGAATTTATATATAAAAAAAATTCTTCTATTAAATCCGTTATTTCGATTTTCATAAAAATGCTTGTTTTATAAAAAACAAAGGATTACAAAAAAAAAACACAATCATTAAATGAAAATCGATAGAAAAATGTTGGTTATACGTTTAAAGAAACCTAGTTACTACTTTTACATATTTTTTGAATTAAGATTCTTAAACAGACTACAATATAAGTCGAAAATACAATAAATTTATTTTAAACAATAAAAAATTGACCCTGAAATTGAATAATCAAAATTTTCGTATCTTTTAGTAAGAAAAGAGTGTCAATAACATAAACCAATAAATCAAATAAAAATAATGATAATTTTATTTAATAAATATTTATAAATAATAAACATATATGTATATATATATATATATATATATATATATATATATATATATATATATTCCAAATAGTAGGAATAGAAGAGCATGTATCAGGGTGGCCAAAATCGGGAAAAGTCAGGGAATTTTGTTGATCCTGGAAGTCAGAGAATTTCATTTGTAGTCAGGAAAAAAATTTGTGTTGCAAATTCACAAATTTTCAGTGCAAATTTGTATTTGTATTATTATAATATCTCTGCAAAAATTAATAAATTTCACTTTCAGTGTATATTAAAATAATTCTTATCCCAATTTTTTTCACACCTACACTTAGAAAGCGTTATTTATGTGATTCACATTACTTAGGAATTTACATTTGTTTAATAATGAAAATGAGGGGAAAATGAAAAAAAAAATCTGGAAAAGTCAAGGAAACTGGTTTTCGCAAAGTTTTGGCCACTCTGAATGTATGAGAGGAATTATGAATGTGGATGAAGCTAATTTGTAGATAAAGAATAAATAAATAAAAAGAGGGCAATATGTCAAAAGTAAAATTCCAATTCCAATTCTAATTAGAAAAAATATTCGAGTATATCACCTCATGATCAGTACTAATCGATTATTGTCCAGCAACCAGCCTAGCCTCAATAATTCTTTCTCCGCTAGAAAACTGAATAGAAAACTAAAGTACAACAGCACCAGCTTCCGCTCTCGATTCCGGCAATTCCGGACAATCACGCCACGTATTACTTAGCGGATCATAGCATTCCACACTCGCCAGCGTATACTGAGCTCGATAGAAATTCACATCGTGCGTTTGATCACCTCCTATAACGTATAATAGTCCGTCAGCAGCGGCGACAGCTGGACAGCCTCTAGCCACTGACATTGATGCGACTGGATACCTAAATAGAATCGATATCAATATAGAAAAGTATCGAATTTAAATAAGTTAGCTTATAGAACTAATGATATCAACATCAAATTATTTTCTATGACAAATTAATCCTGTAAAGGCGGATTTATAGATTGACGCTGAGGCTGAGGTTGAGGTTGAGGCTGAGGTAGCGTTAGTTGAATCTACGCAACTAAATATGTCAATTCATAAATTAAACGCTGAGGCTGCGACTGAGATTGCGGTTGAGGTTGCGAGTTGCGTAGATTCAACTTTAGCTGCCAATCAATAAACCCGCCTTAATTCTGTTCACATCTGGTAAGATGTATTTTGATACTAGTTCATTATTTTATCTTAAACATATCATATATGATTTAAGAACTTTACTTGTCGGATAACTTGGAACAGAACTAGCATATCTCCATTTTGAGTTTCTAGTTCAAGTGCTTTAGTTTTGTTAGTGTTTATATGGAGAAAATTCTCACATAAACCAGCAATAAAAATCGGGGAATTAAATAGTGGTAGAGACTGGGACAAATTCTGTAATAAAAATATAATATGATTCATTTTCAATATGAAAAAAAAAAATACGAGTTCTGTTCCAAGTTGATGATTTGTATGTATTAAAAAAAATGTATAAATTTATACCATTTATTTTGTTTGAAACTATAACGTTCGACCGAACTGAGAACTTCGTTGTGTCTATTGGTACCGCCCACTACGTAAAGACTATCGTATAGAACAGCCACGCCCATTTGGGAGCGAGCCACGCTCATCGGTGGTAATCTACGCCACGTCCCCGTAAGTGGACAGTAACTGATTAATTCGGCTAGATGGCGTTCGTTTTGCGAACAGCCACCTACCATATAGATGAGGCCGTCGTAACTTACCTATTGTATTGGAATGAAAAGAAAACTGATAGAAAAGCTATTATAACAAGCAACTAGTTAGTTTAGTCTGACTGACTAGTCAGTCAGTCAGTCAGTCACTTACCACACCCATACTAAATCTAGCTTCAGGCATATGTCCTTCGACTCTCCACGAATCCGTTCCCGGATCATATTTCTCAATCATATCTCCAATATCTTCACCAACCCATCCGCCCATTGCATACAGATAGCCATCGAGTGCGCACAATCCAAACTCACATCTAAACAAAACAAACAAATTTTATATCTCAATGAGCAAGCGTAACTCGAAGCAAAAGTAAATCAGTGTCAAATGAAACGAACTACTAAACTCACTTTGGAACAACCATACTAGCAATTTGCTCCCATTTATCGTCGGTCGGATCATACCTCTCTCCATTCGCTAATATCTTACTTTCTTGTTCGCCACCAATAACATAAATACAGCCGTTTAGTGCTGCGACTCCCGGCAAGATTCGGCTAATTGCCATGGGCGAGACGCGACACCATTCGCGGGAAAACGTATCGAAACGTTCGACTGAGGTGAAACTAGATTCGGAACGATGCCAACTACTGATAGGTACACGTTTCGAGCCGCCAATTACGAAGATGTTTTTCTTGGCGCGGGCCCGAGGCTGGCAGTACAAGGGAACAAGAGAACCCTTTTTTGAGGCTAGATCGTTGTGGATTGATCTGGAAGAAGAATTTCATATTCAATATGAAAATCATCTGTATTTAGCTCATCATCGAAATATATTTTTCATATAGTTTTCTAAATAACCAATTGAAAAATTAAAAATTAAAAAATAAAATTTTAAGCTAACTATAACTAATAGGAAGACGTCACACGTATGATTTCATCGAATCAATCGCATACCCTGTACCCTGTATATAAGTTTAATTTAAATTTTCTTTTCACATGGATTTTAATGCCTAAAGAAAATTTAACTTAAAATTGTTCGCAGTTAAAAAAAAAAACTACAATATGAAACCTTTGGAATCAGTCAATTAATTAATTGTAAACAAAACTTTCAGAACTTATTATATTTAGGTTAAATCCTTTTCATTTAATATAATTTTTTTCTTCTTATTAATAAATATTTCAAAATTTTCATTAAAGATTTAGATAAGCTAACTCAGATAAATTAACTAAATATTTGAAATAGATATCTTATCTAAAAATAAAATATTCTAATAACTATAATTTTTAAATATTTACAATGTCGAATTATAATAATATATATATATATTTTGATAGATTTTTAAAGATAAATCGTACATGGTTTCTTGGAACTAATGATAAAAAAAAATCAATTACCTAAGAGCAATTTTCAACGATCCATCGGCACATTCGGTGATCGCTTTTTCAAGTAAACAAAGCGACAGTAATGGCAGCCTTACATGCCTTAAAATCTCGAACACATATCGTCTCCTCTGCACCGCATCATGCGCAATCCATCTCACTGCAGCACCAAATACCTTAACACGAATAATACACAATTATACTATAGAAGCCCACTTCAATCTTCAATTGATTTATTAAATTAAAATCGAATATAAATAATCGGCCTGATTCTCTAACGAAGTTGCTAAGTTTTAGCAACGTTGCTAACAACTATAACCAATAGAAACAAATATAACAGTTCTCATTTTAATTTTTTATTTAGTGTCAGCTGATATTATTGGCTAATGTTGTTAGCAACGTTGCTAAAAATTAGCAACTTCGTTAGAGAACCAGGTCGAATATCTGTAGAAAATCTACAAACCTGAAATTCCGAATCGACTCTTAAATGCTCCGAAGTTAAAAACGTAACCAATTGTTCTTTGGGAAACTCGTGCCATTCATCTTCCAAGCATACTTGGGGGAAATGCGCGTGAATGTAGTCTCTAGCCGCTGTTGCCAATTCATCGCAATTATGTCCCTCGGCAAACCGATAAATTCCAATTGCGTTAGTTGTATCCAATTCTCGTTTCATATAATGCGTACAGCCTTCGACAACCTCATTCAATTCCAACATGTCGGCCGCAACGATCAATTCCTGAACGTTATTTTGATCGAGATGAATCGAACCCGTATAGATGAATTCGAGAAGTTGTTCGAGGACGTGCGGCGCCACCGAATGGAGCTCAACGGAACGCTGCTGTTGCTCCGCTAGGCCCCCCGTGAACATTGCATGAAAATAGGGACTGCTCGCCGCTAAAATTGCTCGATGAGCCTGAAAATGTTCACGTTTTACTTTTATTACACAGACCAAAAAAAAATTATTTTTAGATGATTTGTCTAATGTTCAGAGTACATTTAGTGTATTCATCTAAAGTAATTAGATATATTTTCTAGTTTATCGTATGTTTATCTATTCTTATTCGTCTATTTATTTTGCAGTTTTCGACTATGCATCTAAACTTTATTTAAAATAACAATTTTCATTCAACTACTTTGTATATAGATGAAGCATAACTAATGTTATTGAAAATATCGTCTAATGAAATAGACAAATCATCCCAAATGAATGCGACTTAGATGAAATTTTATAGAAAAATAAATAGGGAGTAGCCCTCCATTGACACTATAGATTTTTTCGAACGTTCAATGATTTGAATAATAAAAAAAATCATATTTTCTCAAGTATAAATAAATTGATAATGACAATGTTTGTCGAAACTGCAGTCACAATATTTGTGTATTATTGTGAAATTTTTCAAAGTTAAAAAAGTTTTTTATTTTATTTCAATATGAAGTTTCACAAAGTAACGGCCAAAATTGTTAATTTTATAAATAAATCCAATAATGCAATTAAGATTGTTTCAGCTATTTCTAAATAAATCTAAAAACTAAAATATAGTTGATTTTTTTGTTGTATTTATTTGTCATTTATATAAATAAGATTAACAGTTATCGAAACATTTTAAATAAAAAAAATTTAAAATAAAGTAAGCCATATTAGTAAAATCGAAAAAAAAATGTGTTTTTTAAATATAAATCAATTACTTAAATGTCCATAAACGAATTATACATTAGTGCTTACAATACAAAACAGGGAAAGTAATAAATTTAAAATATTTAAAGAAAGTTTAACTTAATATTCTGAAATTTAAATTTTCGATCATATCTAATTACAGTTTACAAGGCAAACAATTCATTATCTAATTGAACCTACGTCGTATCTTATAATTTAAAGTACTTAAATTTTTGTAAGTCATAAATAAAATAATGTTATGTGACTGTTGGTTTTACATTAAAAAGATAAATACTTCATTTCTCATACTAAAGTATCAAAGTTTATTTTTGTCTTTAATTAAAAAATTATCGAAATATAATAAAAAAACCTTTTTTCACTTTAATACACAAATATTGTGACACTGCAATTTCGACAAACATTGTCATTATCAAACTGTGTTTGTCAAAACTGCAGTCACAATATTTGTGTATTAAAGTGAAATTTTTCAAAGTTAAAAAAGTTTTTTATTTTATTCCAATATGAAGTTTCACAAAATAACAACCAAAAGTGTTAATTTTTTAAAAAAAATAGTAGTATGATTTTCTGGCGGTTATGATAAAATTCATTAATAAAACTTATTTATTGACTTTAAATGTACTAAGTTCCAAATTTTCTACTTTTAAAAATATTATTGAGATATAACTAAAGTAACCTTTTTTAACACATTCTAAATTTTCAAATATAATAATTTTTAATCACTTCCTCATGCAAACAAATAGAATTTAGAAAATTCCCAAATTCAATTTGTTTAAATTTTTAAACAGGAGATTATATTGTAATATAACTTCCTCATGTGTTAAGCTAAATCACCTGCATGTTGATTCAAAGATGTTCCCTAATTTATTTAAATATAACAAGACACTTACTAAACATTTGCATTCATATTTCTGTAGAAATTCAACACTTTCAGACAAATTTTATGTAAATAATAGGTATATATAGACATAAATATGGGAAAATACAATTGAATCAACAATAAGCAAACACAAGAACAGAAAATTTGTCACCTTTAATACTGTTTCACCAGCAACAATTTCGACATCGCAAAATCGTGTATTTCTTCTCAAAGCATTGAGATTTTGTAAAACTTTCGGTGGATATTTACAACATGTATATTGTGATTTGTTATCATTTGCATTTGCTAAATTAACCACATAACGGTTATCATTTTGCTGTGTATCCGAAACATTTGTTATATGTTTATTTGTACTTTTTAACGGAGGCATAATAAAATTAATTAAAAATCGCATTAATAACCGAAATTAAAACACATTTTAAAATAAGACACGCCTTATTTGACGGGATATTTTTATTTAAAATAAACACTTAATGTTATGTTTTTCGCACTGATTCGGACATTTTTGTTACGAGTTATTTTATTTACTTGCTAATTTATTTCAACAATTTGTTGAATAGCGATTAAAATTGATGAATATTTTTTACAAAACATATGTGATATGTCAGTGAAATGTCAAATAATATATATTTAGCTATGTTCGCAATGATACTTTCACATCATAGACAAGGAAGGTTTCACATTCTATAGTTCTTTCCCTTTTCAGAATAAAGCCTTATGAAATATGGGACAATATTTCTTAGCTTGTGATTGGCTGAAATTTATGGCAAGTTTACACTGGATAAAAATATGCAATTTTGATTATTAAATTTATGTTGGATAAAATAGAAATAAATAAATGTCATTTTAATTTGTCATTTCGTATTTTAGTTTCCTTATTTGTTATTTTTTAATCAAAGTTAAAAGCTATTTTTAATCGAATAGTTATTATTTATGCTATGTACGCAGATCGCAGCGCCAACTACTTAATTCTTAACGAGAATGAAGTTATATGTTTCTTTTTTATTCAGTTGGCAATTCACGGCTCAAATTTACTTTTTTTTATTAAACATCTATTTAATTTATTTATTTTACATAAATCGGAAGTATTGCATTCATTTATTAAGTACAATCATTCATTTAATTCTAGTTACGGATTGCGTATTCAATTTCTTGTTTTATATAATTTAATTTAAAAATATTAATTATCACAGGTGCACAAAGTAAACAATAATAACAAATAATTGACTAATTAACTAAGTAATAAGAATATATGATTTATTTTATTACTGGCTGATCAATAGTTGGTTGGTTAGTAAACAAGGACTTATATAGTTATGTACTGTAAGTGCACAAGAGATGGATAATGGATAGAACAAGTAATTGACAACGGCGCTAATTTAAATATTTGAAAAATGACAATAAAATATTAATCAATATTTATTTATTTACAAAATTTCCTATTATATTCAAAAGTAATATGTAATGTTTTGTATTCATTCATTGCATTTAATATAGACATTACTTGCAATTATGTTGATTAAATTATAAATAAATCAGGCATTTACATATTAATAAAAAATGTATTGTCAAGGTCATTCAAACGATAGACACAAACTATAATCTATTATTTTGTAAAAAAATAAATGATAAATTATGTAAAAGATGTTTTTAGGTCATAAGATATATAAAAAAAAAACTTACTGAGATAAATTTAAATTATTTACTTGTCATAATTAGCTTGTACACATAATATAATATACAAAATAATTTTGCAATATATATATATATATAAAAATCAGTGAAAATATATTTTATTTGGTTAAGTGGCATTTTAAGCTAAACCGATTGAGTCAATGAGTGATTGTACTTTGGCTATGTATGCTTCTTTAGCGGCATCTTGGGACATTCCTTTTTTACCACTCCACGCGTCCCATTTTGCTTTTCCCTTCATGTCTAACATTCCTGGTCGTGCTGTTAAAAATTGTAAATAAAAATTAGTTACTAGATCAAATATAACCTTAAAAAAAACGTTACCTGTATTGACATCGCCGATGCTACCTTGCTTGAATAAAGCGTAAATTTCCAGTAAGTCATCGTTGCCGGGAGATGTTTTCAGTTTTTTTACTTCTTCAGCTGCCTTATTGAAACGCTAAAATGAAAATAATTTGAAATAGGTACGTATTATTTAAAAAAGATGTTAAAGTTTACTTACTTCATCCAAAGACATGATTGCGTTTGTTGCTGTAAATATAACAAAATAATGTCAAGTCATAACATAAACATTTATTGTGAAAAATGATACCGCCACTAATTAAATACTTCTATTTTATACAGACATTAAAACAAGTCAACATAATCATACAAATTATAATTTATGTTATTCGTCATAACAAATGTACAATAGATATAACTCGATGTTTTTTTTTTACTTTACTGAAATTGAATAAAATAACTGTATGAGTGATTAGCTTGAATATATGTAGGTAATTGGTTATTTCTTAACTGGCAAAATTTCTAGTATTTAAATATAAATGCAATAAAAGTAAATGTATTTAGTCAGTGTAGAGTATAATAATATTAGAAAAAGGTTTTTTTGTGTACATACTTACATTTAGTTTACAATAAAAAGGTTTATAACGGTTTCACTAGCACACAGTACCGCTACACAACTAGAAATGAATGCAAAATTACGCGATTTGTCTAGTATATACCGGCGGCGTCAAACGGTGTTCAAATCAAAGTGTAATTCGCAGTTTGGAAGTGGAAACCATAGGCGTATCGGTAAAGAATTTCCAATTGAAATACGGCATTTACCGTATTGCAGTTTTTAAATAAGTAAATAAATAAAATACCCGTTTCTGTGCTAAAATCTATATCTAAGTTAATTAGAAATATAAGGAAAATAAGGTTAGAATGTGATTTGGAACTTAATAATATCGAAACGAACTGCACTGATTAAAACATCTCATTTGTCTAGCACCAATCATTTATTTCAACGTATTATTTTAGTACAACTATAATTTTAATTGTCTTCTAGCGGATATTTTGATATATTCTTCACAGAACTAATATTAATAATTAAAATCAAAATATACTTAATTGATGATTAACATAATGCAACAATTTTTTGGATATTTTCAAGTCTTGAAAAAATATAAATATTTCGTGATTAAAATTAAAAACTAATTGTGAGAATATATATTTAGATGTGAAATAAAAACAAATTAAGCATATTTCGGTGATAACTGATTAGCTTTTGTGATGTAAGTATTTTTCGCAGCATCTTTGCCAAGTCCTTTGCGAGTATTCCATGCATCCCATTTTTGCGCTCCTTCCACATTTCCTGGTTTCACTGGAAACATAAATGAAACTTTCAAGGTGAAATATTATTATACAAAATAATTGTAGCATAGTTTCGGATTGTATTTAGAGATAAGAAATATATTTATATATATATATATATATATATATATATATATATATATATATATATATATATATATATATATATAACGTTATGTACCTGTATTACAATCTCCAACTGTAGCCTGTTTGTACAATGAGTACAATTCTAGCAAATCCATTTTTTCAGGTCTTTTCGTGAATTTACGAACTGTGTCGGCAGCTACGTTGAATTTCTAATTAAAAAAAATTAAACATTTTTTTTTCGTTGTTAATTGTTGTGCTTTTATGTTTTTTAATAACCCGTTTACACGCTCAAGTAATTTGCGCAAACTGGCCTGTGCAAATTGTTGTGTGTATGTGTAACTAAAATTTGAAGCTTGCATAAGCCAAAAAGTAATTATTTTGCGCAATTTTGCATGCGCAAATTATTTGAGTGTGTGTGTGTGTGTGTGTGTGTGCGTAATCGAGCTATAACACTTTGATTGGCAATCATGCATCGTATGCGAAGTGCGATATCTCTCCTTACACGCTGAGCGCACGCAACTTGTGCGTGAGGGCTTATTAACTAAAAAATACAGGTGCTGAACACAGCTGCATTTTCTAATTTTAGAGTGGCACTCAAAGTGTTAACTTTTACGATATGATACGGAACAATGCAATATTTGAAAATGATCGATCGTAGGAAACTTCTTTTTCTGAGCACATGTGCGCCGACAGGCCAAATTAACTTCTTCCTCTGTGCGCAATGTGCGTGTATTACCAGTATTCAAAGGATTCAAAACTAAATTCATGCTTTTTAGCACATCACGCACGATAGATAACATTGAAATTGTGCAGTAGACGTTTGTTATAATTATTATTTTATAATCAATTTTCTTTTATTGACACTATATTATGTTGTTTTCAAAGAAATATTGATTTTTAAAAATAAACCATTTGTTATAATTATTATTTTATAATCAATTTTATTTTATTGACATTATATTATGTTGTTTTCAAAGAAATATTGATTTTTGAAAATAAAAAATTTAGATCGAAACTTTTGAAAATTGATTAATTTATTTATTTAGCTTTTATCAGTATAAAATTTCGTTCGATATGTTTGAGTATTAAATAAATATAGTTTTGTAACTTATAACTTAAACAGATATATGAAATAAGCAACTTTATAATGATAATAAAAAGTCAAGTGTTGATAATATCGTGTAGGTAGGCATTTTTCTAAATGCATTTTATGGCTTCGTCGGAAGACCATTATATATTATTAGAAAAAATAACATATTTGTCTAATATATTCAATATGTCCATTTTTTTATATTTTTCAATTATTTTACGATATCAAATAAATTTATAAAAACTATTTAAAAATTACTTACTTCATCAAGTGACATGATTTTTTTCAAATTAATTGAAAATTGAAAACAAAAATACAAATTCTATAGTTAACAGATTTAATACAATGCACTTTGTACTTTCATTGTTGAAATTTGATATATTCGGCTTTTATACTCAAGATAATAATATAGTAAAATATAAATATATATATATATATAAATGTCAGTAAATTCTACAAAGTTTTTTTATGTTTAGTTCCTATAATTTAAAGTAAAATATGAACTTTGTAGTTCTGCAGTTTCAAATTCCAATAATATAAAATTATGGAAAGTTTTCGAAAAGTTTAAAATGCTTTATAATTTTGAATTTATAATCAACCAGATATCATTGAAAATCAAATATAGATTTTTAATATTTGTTATCAATGCAGATATTGAATTTTTGATAAGATAATAATTTCTGTTCTAAAAATACCGTATTGTTAAAAAAAATATTATACGAACATGTTTTTTCTAACGCCGTTTTGCTATATTTGTTTTTCGTTTAAAGAGAAATGTAAAAATCTGAATGAATTAGATCATGATGGCATATCCTTGTTTGAAAAATTAAAATTTTGTGTTTCGAAATCTGTAAGTACCTACCTAATATCACTTAACCTAAACACCTAACCTAACCTACCTATTATAAAATATTGATTTACTTTGTTTTAGATACACGGCATAACATATGACACACCATTATATATTTGTCTAAACTGTAATTTTAACTTGACAGTAGCTTACAGATTCCGAAAACAATGCTTGAACAGTTACAATCGTATGGAAATTTACCTTAAAGAACTGAATTCTGTTGCTTCCACGAATAGTATAAATAAATATGGAAATGTAAACGTTAATTTAGTGAAAATTGATCATTATTTTAAAAATATATTGGATAATAGTGTACAAGCTAAAGAGAATAATACTTTGGTTATAAATACAAATAATTGCAATTCTAATGAAGATGGTACTTATATTATTATAACAGATGTTAATTATGATCTAAATTTAGTTAAAAGTGAAAATATTATCGAAGTTGATTTATATGCAAATAATGAATATTATAATGCAAATTCGAACAATGATACGGCAAATATAAATATTAATGAACAAAATATTAAACAGGAACTATTATCACCAACTAATTTAATTAATAATGACGAAATAAATACTTTAAATTATTTAGAAAATCTAGATTCATCAACATCAAATATGTACAATAATCTATTAAATGTGCGTGTTAAACAAGAAAACGACGCAACAGAATTTAAAGAAAATAATTATGAGAAATTCGATGAAAATTTCGATATAAGAGAACTTATTTTTCATGCCAATGTTTTAGATAGCGATGAAGAAACTATCATATTAAGTACAAATTGTGAAAATGATACGATAGAAGGTAATTTTCTAAGTAAAGAAATTCACACTGATTTGGCATATAAATGTGATAAATGTAATGTAACCTTCTCAAAACATTTGTTACTTTTATGGCATATGAAAATGCATGATTTGCAACAGTCTGTTAAAAATGATCATTTTAAATGTAAAATTTGTAAAGCAGTATTTACTAAACAATTATTATATGAATGGCATTTAAAAATACACAAAGATAAAATAAAAACAACCCGATATAAATGTCGCATTTGTAACAAAAAATTCAAAACGAAAACTATCGTTCAGAAACATATTTGTCATCATAAAAAGGTGATACAGAACAATACAATTAAGAAAAAGAAATAATCTTAAGATTTTTAAAGTCATAGTTAATTATTTATTAATATATTTATACTCTGGTTTTTCTAAGAAGACAGGATGGTGGAAGATATGAGCTATTTGGCCTTGTTTGTAATTGGTTAAAATTGTGAGCAAGTTTACTCTGTAGAAGAATAAATTTCTATCTCAACTTTTTCTTTTATTTTTTAATTTTATATATATATATATATATATATATATATATATATTATATATTATTATATTATTATATATATATATATTATATATATATATATATATATATATATATATATATATATATATATTTTAATTTTCATATTTTCATATAATTTGGAACAGTGTAAAACGGACCGCGCTTGTAGCGCCACCTACTGCTTTCTTAAAAAAAATAGAGTATAGTATATATATTTTTATTCATAAGTCTGCATTGTAGAGACATCTGTTGGGAAAGTTTTGTATTTTAATATAATATAATTGTGCATAATTATAATTGTAAATTTTGTATTTTTTTTTGAAAATGTAATATATATATATATATATATATATATATATATATATATATACAGTGTGTTGACTGCGACCCTGGAACATAGGACTTTAATATGTAATTTCGATAAATTGCGATATACTACTTTCTCGAGTAAAATTCGAAGAAATACTTAGAATACTTTTCGATAGGGCATAATAAGTTCTATAATTTGGTTTTAGTTTTAATTTGCTAGCATGTGCCGTGTGGGCTCTAGAATTTTTTTTTGATTCTTTGGTTTTTATTTTTTTTTCTCAAAAACTTTGAGGTGTAGGAAAATAAGCATGACATGGAAAAATGAGGAATAATGAGTACTATAATTTGGTGAACAAACCATTATTCTAGGTTGCATCGTTTAGCAGAAAAAAACTGAATTTTTGAAAATCTCTCAAGGGTATCCCTGCAATTTTTTCAAAATAAGACTTTTTCAAAATATGCTGAAAACAATCTGAAAAAATTCAGTAAAAGAGAGAAAAAATTTAGCTATTTTATTATACTTATTATAATTATACCCTAACGAAAAGTATATATATATATATAAACGCTTTGAATTAATGAAACATTTTTTAAAAATTATTTAATCAATAAATATAAAAGAAACATGTATGTAGTTTTATTGTCAGGATTTCCTTCATTCGAAATAGTATTACTATCTTCAAGCAACTGTAGCAAAAGCATACTTGTTTGACAGTTGAAGTGACAACTGTACCATCGTGTACCATTCTGTGATCTAAATTCAATTTACTTTTATTTAAGTTTTAATGTATAATTATTTAAAATGTGTGCAATATATTGTAATTTATTTAGTATTAACGACAAATTTTGCACATGCTTGGGATACCGAACAATTGGAAGTATTCGATGTTGTAGAAGAAATAGATAAAAATTTTTATGCGGTTCTGAACATAACTGAGGTTAGAATTTTATTTCATTTTTATTAATTTCTTTATATATCACTTGTAATCATGTTACTTATTAATATTTATCACAAAAAAGTTTGTCAGAATTATTTTATAATGTTGTAACAAGAAAATTAAAGTTTTCATTACGACTTTTTTTTATATAGGGGTATAAACTTTGCATATTTATATTTAATATTAATTTCAGGTGTATGATTTTGTATCATTGAAAAGGTAAAATTGTCTACCAATCTATCTAATACATTTTTTTTGCAAAAAAATATTTTTGGTTCGAATAATTTTTCATCACAGTTTAATTTAATAATTAATATGTTACATAAATATAAATAACAGGCTCGAAAATGATTTTATAAGTTGTAAAAAAATATACAAGTAATTGTAAAAAAGATTGTGAAATTGACAAGCTTTCTCTTTATTAATCAAGCCTAACCGCATTTTGATTTTTTCAGGACGCCGATTTAGACGCAATAAAAAAAGCATTCCGTTCTCTATCAAGAGTTTTGCATCCGGATAAAAATGATGCTGCCGACGCCGACGTACAATTTCGTAATTTAGTATCCGTATATGATGTATTGAGAGATCCTGTGAAAAGAGCGCATTACAACGATGTACTTAAAAATGGCCTTCCGAATTGGAGATCGGCGGTGTATTACTATAGACATGTACGAAAAATGGGCCTTATGGAGTCGCTGGCTACATTATTTGTTGTTATTACGATAGGACAATATTTGGTTGCTTGGGGAGCCTATATTGAGAAGAAGTATACTGCTGTAAGTTTATAGTTTGTTTTTTTTTTTCAGCTTGGCTGGAATAAAAAATTGGGACTCATCTCAGTTGACAAGTGAAGTGAGATAAAGAGCAGCGATATACTTTGACAACTAATTTTTTTTTTACATTTTTTTTTGTAATCGTGCATTAAATAATAAACATTTAACGTGTATATTCAGCTATACCACTGAATTGAGTGTCTCACTTCATTTAGAGATTGTTTTGCGGTATCTGATTAAGTTTGATGTAGTAAAATGCGATCTCAGTAAATTCTAGATAAAAAGAATACAGCCTATATCAAGTTTTGAGGAAAATTTAACATAAATGAGACATCCGATTAATAATACTTAAAGTTGACAAAATGAAAGCTGGAAACACACCACATTTTTAGTCACGAAGTAACACATATCTTCTCCAATACAGTGAAATGTGAAACACATACCAAATATGTATCACTTTGTGACTAAATGTGTAATGAAAATGTATTTGAACATGAATTTTCAGGAACAAATGTACAATGCCAAACTGAAGAAACAGCAACGTAAACGCGGTGGTACAATCACCGCTGACATTTCCGATATATTATCGATTCCAAAACCGTCGTTTCGCGACACACTTCCAATTCAAATCCCCTGCCTACTCTGGGCATTCGTCGTAAATATAATACCGACCACCAGATCGCTGATACATTACATCGCCGAGCAACGAACGAAATACAAATCGCAAGAGAAAGATTCGTCCGAAGACGAGGAACCGGTCGAGCAGCGTGTACGGCAAGCGAAAAAACGAAAAACATTCGTACCGACTGATCGACCTGCTGATGATAGCGACCAACTACCGACGATAATGCTACGTAATGCGGATAATAATTTCAACAATGCACATACACAGACGATAGCCGGCGATAAAGTTGTGCTGCCGCCGCCTCCTCCTGTTAAAGGCGGACTATGGACCGACGATGATCTGGCCGATTTGGCGCAGCTGGTGAATAAATATCCGGGCGGCACTACCGAGCGATGGGAGAAAATCGCCGAAGCGATGCAGAGATCCGTTGCAGAAGTTACTTATATGGCTGCTAAATTAAAGGATAATTGTTATAGGTATCTATCTTATGTTTGATTTTTATTTTTCTAATTCATTTTTCATTCAGTTCATTTAAGATCTTGAGGAAATTTGAGTAATTTGGAAGTTGTACGTCTGTAAGGTATACGTCCAATGAGTAAATGAGGGTGGTATGATTGTGAGAGTTGCTTGCGTGAGCAAATGTTTCCAAGTGCAGAAGGAATAGAAGAGCATGTATGAGAAGCACTATGAATATGGATGAAGCAAAAGTTACTTGTCTAGATAGAAATGTTTGACGGAAAATAATTTCAGCATAGTGGAAATAGAGTTTGTACCACATCCTTTTGGGTACATGGCGTAATTGTATATGTATAATATTTTTTGTAAACGAACTGAAAAACTGCTACCAATTTTTGTTAATAATAACGTGTTTTATAATATAGTTTATATCGAAAAATGTCAATTACTCTGTAAGGAACCACCTTCGTAATATTGGATTTTTTTTATTGCAATATTAAATTTTTTTATGAGAGATTGAGTAAATTGATTAATATTAATTTTTGTTTAACTCTATAGTTTTTCAAATATAGTTTTTGTAAAATTTTATCATATTTTAAATTTCTATATGACATTGCCAATTAATGAAAATTGCGCATAAAGTTTGAAATTTGATATAATTTTTATATAAAATTTTCTTCAAATTACATAAAATTTCGAAATGAAAAAAAAAACACACATATATTCGTATGTTACAGTATCCCATCAGTATCTCAAAATAAAACAAAAATGTAATTGAAATGGAAAAATATTCATAGCATAGCTTAGTAGCATTTTAGTTACTTATAATATAAAATTTTTGTATTATCCTAATGATTTTTTTCGCTTTGTATAAGATTTTGAATGGAAGAATTGACTGAAATACGAATTGAATGTTTTTAAATTTTCATAGATTACCTCAACAGCAAGAACAGGACACCGAACAAGAACAAGTGCCACTCGTGAATCGTAAACAAAAGACACGTGGTGGTAAACTAGGCGATGTTAACATCACCGGCTCCATTACGGATGATGCCAAAACAGTAACAAAACTGACCGCATGGAGTCAGCTGCAACAAAAAGCTTTAGAAGCTGCGCTTGCCAAATACCCCAAGGGTCCTGCAGATCGTTGGGACAAAATTGCCAAATGCGTTCCCGACAAATCGAAAGAAGAATGCATGCTGCGATACAAGTACCTGGTCGAGCTCGTTAAAAAACAGAAAGAGAAAGATAAAGAGGATAAGGAAATGGAACAATAGCAAGAACTATGATTGCTTGATTTATTTTGTATATTACAAATGTTTTATTGTATTATAAATAAATGAAAAAAAGAATTATTTTTCGAAAAAGTATTTTGTCCTTTTTTTACGATCCTTTATGATATATTATTATATAGTTATTAAGTTAATAGTCGATAACATAGTTATTTTAAAAATCTATATTATATAGTAGTAAGCTATAAAGGGTACAGTGCTTACATAGGAAAAAAAATAGCTATGTAACTATGTCATCTAATTTATTAGATGGTAATTTCAATAACATTTGTTATTTCATCTAAA
Source organism: Clivina fossor (assembly GCA_963966155.1). NCBI lineage: Eukaryota > Metazoa > Arthropoda > Insecta > Coleoptera > Carabidae > Clivina > Clivina fossor. The sequence goes on from OZ014550.1 coordinate 23,497,727, forward strand.
TACAAAATAATAGACATCAAATTGTTATTTCGTGTTTTAGACTAGATAATAATATGACAACTAGAAAAATCCACCGAACATAATCATTTACTCTTGAATTAGCTGTTTTATCTAATTGATTAGAAGGCTAAAATCATTTACTTTTTTCGATAAAACATTACAAAATAATCTAAAGATATTTTTCAATGTAACTGTGGTGAAAAGCTGTTTACTTTAATACCGGATCTTTAATGCCACTCAAATATCCTTCGCGAAAGCTTGTTTAACTTTTTGCATATTCAATTGTGCTTCTAGTAGATAGTAGATATGATTAGAGAAAATAAAACAAAGCTATTTTATTTTTTTTTTACGTTTATTTCAATTCGTATTATATATAAACATTTTATAACATAAAAACAATTCTATTCAAATAATTTTTGTGCATTATTTTAATGCATTTTCTTTTTTTTTTTATCAAAAAAAATATATTTCTTTGTAAATTAATATTAATAATTATATAATAATCAAAATAAATAGCAGGTTAATGCTTTGAAAACAAAAATGTAATCTTATATTCTTATTTTAATACTTATTACTTATCACATACCCGTACAAAAAATTTAAACCAAAATAAAAAATAAACTTATGTGTTTTTGTTTACATTTGCTCCCAAGTTAACGCCGGTAATAAGGTAGTGATTGTCTAGCGGTCGATTCTATGATTTTGTATTGCTGGCGTGCAATAGTGTACTGGGGAGTTCGAGCCCTAGGTGGTGGTGCCGCTGCCCTGGACGGTGGTCCGGGTGGTGGTGCCGGTGCCCTGGACGGTGGTCCGGGTGGTGGTGCCGCTTCCGTGGACGGTGGTCCTGGTGGTGGTGCCGCTGCCCTGGACGGTGGTCCGGGTGGTGGTGCCGCTGCCCTGGACGGTGGTCCGGGTGATGGTGCCGCTGCCCTGGACGGTGGTCCGAGTGGTGGTGCCGCTTCCGTGGACGGTGGTCCTGGTGGTGGTGCCGCTGCCCTGGACGGTGGTCCGGGTGGTGGTGCCGCTGCCCTGGACGGTGGTCCGGGTGATGGTGCCGCTGCCCTGGACGGTGGTCCGAGTGGTGGTGTCGCTGCCATGGACGGTGATCCGGGTGGTGGGGCGATACTCTCATTGCAGCGAGACAGTTCTGCTTTGAATATGCCCTAGTCATATTCGGAATAGCGACGGCGGCTCTCTTTACTCCTCTTATGACTGGAATATTACTAATATTATTTTGCGTTATATGTTTAACTGTAGATGTTGTTGCACTTTCAGTTACTTGAACTGAAATCGTGGATGGTACTTCTTTCGGTGGTGACATTGCTCGTGCGGCGGCTCTCTTTACTCCTGTTACGACTGGAATATTAGTAATATTATTTTGCGTTATATGTTTAACTGCAGATGTTGTTGCACTTTCAGTTACTTGAACTGAAATCGTGGGTGGCACTTCTTTCGGTGGTGACATTGCTCGTGCGGCGGCTTTCTTTACTCCTGTTACGACTGGAATATTAGTAATATTATTTTGCGTTATATGTTTAACTGCAGATGTTGTTGCACTTTCAGTTACTTGAACTGAAATCGTGGGTGGCACTTCTTTCGGTGGTGACATTGCTCGTGCGGCGGCTTTCTTTACTCCTGTTACGACTGGAATATTAGTAATATTATTTTGCGTTATATGTTTAACTGCAGATGTTGTTGCACTTTCAGTTACTTGAACTGAAATCGTGGGTGGCACTTCTTTCGGTGGTGACATTGCTCGTGCGGCGGCTTTCTTTACTCCTGTTACGACTGGAATATTAGTAATATTATTTTGCGTTATATGTTTAACTGCAGATGTTGTTGCACTTTCAGTTACTTGAACTGAAATCGTGGGTGGCACTTCTTTCGGTGGTGACATTGCTCGTGCGGCGGCTTTCTTTACTACTGTTACGAATGGAATATTAGTAATATTATTTTGCGTTATATGTTTAACTGTAGATGTTGTTGCACTTTCAGTTACTTGAACTGTAATCGTGGATGGCTCTTCTTTCGGTGGTGACATTGCTCGTGGAGGACGATCAGGAACGTTTGTTGTTACTGGTTTTAAATATAAATTGCATACTTCATCAGAAATATATTTTATATGAGGCACATCAATATTCTCGACGAATAGGTTCCACCAATTACGGTGTTCAGGTTGTCGTTTATGCCAGTCAATCACTGGAAATTGACATAATTTACTGGCCATATGCATTAAAGAAATGGCTATTATTTCTGGTTCAAAATGTAGGCATAGTGTAGTACAAAAGCTATCATTAGCTAGCGTCCATGCCATCTTAACCATCTTTTCCAATTTTGCTTTATCACCTATCAGAAATCTTACATAACGTGTTATCCAAATGTATGGATGGTCCACTTCTAATTTAAAATTAATTGTTAGTAGAAGGATTTCTTCAAGTGTTATAAGTTCTTCTTTTGGATATCGACCAAACGTGGCAAATTTTTCAGCGGATAGAGATGCTTTAGCTATGTTTATTATTTCCTGACACTTCTTTGGTGTTTCTTCTACTTTGCTAGCAAGGCGCAAACAACAGCAAGCCGTGACATATCGTGGAAATAATCTGAATGAATGAGACATATAGAATCTATGAAAATATACAGCACCTGTAGCCATTGTAGGGCTATCAAAATTAATTTTTGATCCTATATGAAAAATAAATCGGACGCCTTCTTTTCGATAGCGACATTCTGTTATATAGTCAATGCCATCGGCAAATGATGGTGTATTTATAAGTTCTGTCGGCTTTGATAATGCCATTGTGTACCATTTGTTTACATTTAAGCCAATTTAAGCGTAGCGATATACATGCGATACAGTTATCTTATGCATTTACCATAACCACAAAATATATGATAAACATGAGTATGCCTGTCCGTGACGAATGTTTTGAATGAACCAATCAGGACGTCCTCCCTGGAACCAATCAGAGAACCAAAGATCTGCTTTTGTTTTTTTCAACTGAATTCGTCGCGGATAGGCAGGAAAAATTTTCAATCTGTGAATGCACCTTCATTTTTAATCAAATTTTTCAAATATTTGTTTTTGTTTTTAATCATTAATTTAAATATATAAGGTAAAATTTCAAAAGATTGGTGAGAAATTAAAATGAGATGTAGAAAACTGTAAAATGCTTTGAAATAGTTGTCAATCGGCAAATAGCACAATAGTTCATCTTAACTTCCTGTACTACATATGTAATTCAATAGCATAAATTAATCTTTGTCTATAAAAATGTAGGTATATAAAATAGTATTATATATAATATTATATACATATAATTTAAAAAATATACATAAAATGCATAAAAACTTGAATTTGAAATAAATACAAGTAAGCAGCGGTGAAGTGATATGAACGCGTACCATAGATAAAAAAAATATAAATATGACGTACACTAGCCAATGAAAAAGCAATGTTTGAAACAGGTTTCTAGTGTAACAGACGCGGGAGAGACAAATACTTGACAAGTACAACAATGGCGTCGGCTAATGCCACGTTTGTGCGATTGTTACTAGTTTTAGTAGTAATTATTGGTTGTTTTGTGCAATTCGGTGAGTTTGAAACGACTGTACCATGGTATGAAAGTTTACCGGCTGTAGCAATGGATTACAAAGTCCACATCGAACCAGGAAAAGAAGATTGTTATTTTCAATATGTTAATCCTGGTGCTACATTCTATGTCAGTTTTCAGGTAAAAATTTATTTTATTAACTTAACCATGTAATCACCTATAACCTATTACGTGAAATATGAATAATTGAAATACGTTATTATATTACTTATTGTATAATGAACGAAAACTAGCTAGACATATGTCACATATGATCACCCATGATATTACATCTTGTTTTCCAATAATATTTTTCAAGGTATTACGAGGTGGTGATGGGATGGCTGGCTTTGCAGTTCGTCATCCGAATGGACAAATTGTCCATCCGTACCAGTGGCGTGCGAACAGCGAATATCAAGATCAGTCCTCAACAGGTGGATATTATGCTGTTTGCATTGACAACCAATTCTCTAGGTTTGCTGACAAGTTAGTCAACTTATATTTAACCGTCGTACGTTACGATCAATGGGAGAAGTATACAAAAGAAATCGAAGACATTAATATGAACATGGAGAATTTTACACATTCCATCGTGACAGTCGAGAGAAATATCAACGAAATGCTACAGTTCCAGCATCATAGTCGTGGTAAAGAAGCACGTGATTATAATTTATTATCGGATAATAATACTTACGTGATGCGTTGGTCTTTAGTACAAATCGCGGTTATAGTGATTACAACCTGTGTGCAAGTTTATTTTGTGCGAAAATTATTCGAAGTGAAATCGGGCGGTTCCAGTCGTTCTAGAATTTAATTTCAAATTAAATGAATTAAGTTAATCGTGTTTCGTGTCTATGCTTTATTCGCAATTCATTTCAATTTCACTTCATTCTATAATTCACTTTTGACAGTTTCTTAAGTTATATGAGTATTCTGTTTTTTTTTCTTCTGAAAAATTACAGAATTATTTATCGAAAAAATATTGTACAGATAAATAAATATAATACATCATGGAAAATAATTGAAATCATTTACAAATGTTACGCATATCAGTAAACTAATTTCTAAGCTTTAACATTATTTTTAAATTGAAACTAGTTGTGAATGAAGCATAGGAAAACGTCAACTATCAAATTTATTTATTTATTCCATTTCAAGTGAGCGATTTGAAGTTACATTTGTGCAAAATGTCTTCCATTTTACTTCCTGTCATTTGTTTTATTTTAAATATACAAAAGTTAATAACTAATCTTTCCAATTATTATTCTTAGACGATATAAAGTATATCAGATTCTACTATTTTTCTATGTATTAAATATGATAAAATATCTAAAACTAGCAAATCTGTATTTTTTAAAATGAGAATTAACCTAAATTCAAATGATGAAATGCATGATGGGTTATTTAATTTGCTTAATACATTTTAAAAAAATAATATTAAACTAAAAACAAAAAGAAAGAAAACTTCCTATGTAAATAAGAAGAATAAAAAAAATCGAAAACTGAATATAAATAAATAAAAACAATTTGAACAAAAGACTGAAAATACTTAATTTTTCGAGGTGCTGGGATCCACTGAAAATGTTGTAAATGTGATTCTCGTTTGTTTGTTGTTAATACGTTTTTAGTCTAAATAGCTTTTGTACATTTCATATATATATATATATATATATATATCTTTGTTAATAATACATTATTGGTTTTATGTATATCATCGTTTTCATTCATTATTAATAAGACTTTTAAATCTATACAATAGTTCATATAATGTATATTTTTGTAATATACAGAGATTTATTATATAAAATATATCTTAATATATAAAATATTTTAATTAGTAACTTGATGCTTTATTTTTGTTCACAAATTTTATTTACAGTCTTCATTTCTTGCTTAAATTTACATTTTTAAAGTTATAGCTGACATGTCATTTGTTTGTTAATTTTTCTTTTTAATCTGTCAAAATTTAAACAAGAAATTTACAAAAAAAAAAAATAATACAGTTTTAAGTACATTAAATGTCTTGATATTTATTTAAAATGGTAAAAATATTAAAATATATATTTTGGAATACAATTTTAGCACCTTAATTTTTCATTATTATATAATGACAATTAGCAAATTATATACATTTTTTTGCTTCATAATATAAATATATCGACAGTTATAATTATTAAAATTGGTACTTATTTTAATATATGTATTTATATGTATATAAATCTTTAATAAGAAATATTAACGTAACAATATTGTAATGGAGAATTATCTAAAGAATCAAGATTCTGAAATTATATTTTATATTTTTGTATAAATCGAAATAAAAATTATTTCAAATTTTTGATTGAAAACAGTTCACAGGCTGATATGCCATGTAATTAAGTAATAGTAACAAATGCATGTGTTTCATTAAAACATTTAAAAAAATATTTTAAACAAATTTAATTTTATAGAATTTACAGTGTTTTTCAGTTAAATCCTAGAAGCAACAAAATATGCATATTGTAGTAATTTTAATTCGACCGCTATATGAATGAGCATGCGTATTTGGCATTAATTAGCTACGTCAGAGAATTTTTTGGAAGTGAAAAAATAACTAATGTTAATCAATTTATTCAATCTTTCATAAAGAAAAAAATAAATATTTAAGTACCCCCCCATTAAGAAACCAAAAATAAAAGCGCTTTATAAAATATAATTTGTTTTAGATAATTCTACCATCATCCGTAAATTATAATTCTCCATTGGACGGGTAGGTAAATTTACCATTGTTCCTTTCCAGACTAAATCAACAATTACTATTACCGCTTAAATAACTCCCAGTGAATGCTAGTAACCGATATCGCTGCCTCAAATTTCTCGCTCTGACATGAGGATTAGCAATCTCTTGTGTGTAATTCGCTGGGAACCAACCGCCAACGTCATCTCGCAATCTCTGACCAAAATACCATCCGTCCGCCATTTTTCTTTCCACATTAACTACATCACCGCGTACTAATCCCAGTTCGTCTGGTTGGCTTGCTTTATAAGTATGCACAGCTCGGACCTGCGGACAATCCCAATTTTCGTAAACTGTTTCCTCAATGTCCCCATTAGTTGTAGATTGTTGAGCAGGACGGAGCGCCTCAACCCAACGTTGCTTGTCCGATTCTGTTGCGCAAGACACTAAAAGCTCGACTGTTCTGCCTTCGTGATTTTCTAAAATCGTAACGAGTAATAAATTCGGAGGTAGATTTCCTACGTTGCCACATAATTCCGAAGGCTCGCTAGTTAATTCGACAAAGGGTCGTGCACAATGATGCAACACTGCATACTGCTCGTCGCCATTTTGTTGCGCGTTATTCTTCTTACGGGCGACGATTAGAATGTCTTCGAAAAGGAATAGAGTAATGGCGACTTTCGTAAATCGTTTTCCGAATGTAAGTCGAGATCCGTCCGAGGTGCTGCCACGCGATAAAAGTTGCGTTAAATCGCCGGAACGGACAAGCCAACGTGTACTAGAGCTGGAGGTTAAGTCGACTGATGGTATATGGTGTGGATAGTCGAGTTGGCGAGAGATACGAACAACTTCTGCTTGACGTTCAGCACGACGAGCACCCTCGTTGCATCTTCGTACCTGATACGAGGGCATAACAAAACAAAATTAAGAGTTCACTCGCACTCGCAGTAATAATAGACATCACATCTATCTATCTATCTGAACAAATTGAATATAGGAAAAATGCTTTCAGCAAATTCCTAGTAAATCAATAAATACTTCGATAGAAATTATCTAAACTTACAACATCATTTAAGGCTCTCAAAGCCAGTTGACATTCTTCATATTCATCATCCTTTGGTCCTAGCCTCTTTAGTACTGCGTCAACTAAAAGTGGCAATCTTGTAACTCTTTGCATTGGTAACATTAGAAACGAATGCAGTGACAGTGCTTGGCAAACAGAACTCGCTTCTAATCTTCTCAAAACTTCTGCATACTGTTTACTAGAATTTCTACACCTCCGCAAAGTAGCATCCAAGTGCACCTACAATTTTATTTATTTATTTATATAGAAATTTGAAAATTTTCTATTGATACATTTTTTTTTCTACAAACCTGACTAGCACAATAATGTACATAGACATCTAACCACTGATCAATGCAGTGTCTTCGAATTATCGAACAGATATTCGGAAGCAAAATTGAGTCCTGCCAGCATGATTCCAAATCGGCTAAAAGACGTTCAGAACATTCTCGTACTGGACGAACATTTGAAAATAAAATTTGATGATCGGAAGACGTTAATGTTGTTGATTTGGTGAGATTGGAAATGAAATGAGATTCGAGAACAGTTAATGAGTTTAGATACGATGCTTCCGACGTGATGATTTCGAATTTTGCTTCCTGGAGCTTCTTTTGTGAGAGGCTTAGTGTACCTGGTAAGAATTTCACTTATCATTTTTTATTCATCCATAAAAAAATCAATTTTATTTCATTCGAATATACCAATATGTAAAAGAAAAAGTTAAACGATATTTTCAATAAATGTTATAATGAATCAAAATTTTAGATAAAATGTATAATTATTTTCTGTTTTACAAATAATAAAAATAGGTACGCTTTTAGTTTTTACCAATATTTGACAGTTTTGTTATAGTTGCTATTTTAAAACAGTAATAGATTTGTCACAAGGGCATAATAACAATTATTATTTTTATAAATGCTATGAATATGGACCAATATGTTTTATTCCATGATCATAGCTTTTAAACTTTTACAAAAAATTTAGTTTGAAATAAAATTTTAAATATTAATATTTCAAATAAAGATATAAAAAGCAAACATTAAAAAAAAATGTTGTATATTTTGTCTAAAAGATCTAAAATTAAGCAGAGTGAATTATCACGTTAAAAGTTAATTATTTACATAAACATAATTACAACTGATAGCTGTATAATTAAGAACTACAATTAAGTTAATAATACTCAATTTAAATAATTATGCATTGCAATTGATTTGAAATGAGTGAAAAATTGCAGGAAAAGTATTTTTACAGTATAATAAAAATATATACTCCATTTCAAAATCACAATGAATTCAAATGACAAATAGGATGTATTTTTTGAAGTTCTCAATATATAGGAAATTAATTTCAATTCCCATATTTTCTAACGCCCAGTTTCATAATAAACACATTTCGTCGGTAAAGTCGATTTTGCAAGCCGACAAAAAATAAAAATAAAATTGCCATTTTAAGAAGTATGAAACGTTGACATGCATTGAACAAGCATAGTTTTATTAAATTTAAAATCGCTGCTTTTTTGTCGGTTTGAGTCGACATTAGATAAAATTATAAAGAAGGCCGTAAATCTTACTTACTTCGCGTCGAATTAAATATAAAATGGAGTAGAAAATGACTTACTGAGAATTTCGCTTTGTATAACTTCCGGTATTTCACACCACAGCGTTCGTCCGGGTATAATATCACTTTCAGCTCCGGATAAACGAGTACGTATCGGAGGAATTATATTTGTTTTCGTTGGTGATTCGGTTTTCGAAGATTTTGATTCCTGACTATCGTCGTTCATGTTAAGCGGTCCAATTTCTTCATAACCATCATAATCCGAGTCCGATTCAATACTATTTGTTTCATTTGCACACTAAAAATTACAATTTCATAAATGATAAAAAGTAAGTCGACGACAGTCAACCAACAACTGTAACATTTGATTATTTGAAACGAATCAATCTTTACTATTATAATATTATTGAAAAATTACCTCAGCTTCAGTAACAGCGGCATCATAAAACTGATACAAAGGTTCATCTTTCAATAACAACTGCATATCGCCGCTTTGATGTCTCTTCAATTTCGTCTCGTCCGCGCTCTCCTTATCATTATAATACAATTTTTCTCTTTCATCATGCAAATCCAATTCGAATTTGGCGCTTTTATTCATCATATTATAGTAAGCTTCTTGTCCAACATTTCCGCCACTATTTTCAGCGGAAGAAGTACTTGGCGTACTACCGGAAGTCTGATACAAACCTACTTCTGCGTACCAACAGGTCTTCGAGTTTTTCAGTCCTAGTAAACTGATATTATTAACTCCTCCTAATTGCTGAGGAGTAGTATTTTTAAATAAGCCGCATTCCGTATACCAACTCGTAGTTCGCTTATCAAGTTTTGAGTCTAATTTTGAGTTGTTTAAATTTGGCATGTTTAAAATGGGTGCTGGAGGTGGGGGTGATTGTGGACGTGGCTTTCTTCGTGCCGGTAAAACAGGTGGTTTTTCTACCGATTGAGGTGATGGTAATTGTTGTTGTTGTTGTTGTTGTGGTGGCGGTGGCGGCGCCGGTGGCAAATCATCCGCGTCGATTTCATTGGTTAGGTAAAATGTACTTCGTACATATGAAGTATTCTGGTCTATATTTTGTTGATTTTGTAATAAAGTACTGCTATCGCTCATTGACACGGTACGACGAAATTTTAACCAATTTTTCTTGCGACTTATTGTTATATTATTGTTATTATTTAAATTCGAATTTTTATTATTAATATTATTCTCAGATTCTGTTGATTCCGTACGTTCAAATTCCACATTTTGGTAACTGTTCTGTTGCGAATTTTGGGGACTATTTTGAAAAATTGGTATAGGTGGAACGGGTCGAACGGGAATTAAATTTCGCGGTGGTTGTCCTGGAGGTAAAGGCGGCGGTGGTCTTAAATTAGTAGATGATTTTTTCTTGGTCATACGACTAAGAGATTTTGTGATATCGTTTTTAGTTAAAGACCAATTACGACGGAGTCTTTTCATGTGTTTCCCGGCAGAAGCGGCTAGTTTTGTTAAGCCATAAATGTTACTGGCACTGCTTGTATTAGGAGGATCAGGAAGTTGAGAATTACCCATATCTACGCCACTGTCGTTCTAGAAAATAAATTCAAATATTTACGAAATACTGATAAAATTATCATTTAATAAATTACAGACGTAATTCAATTATATTTTCATAATAAATACTCTTAACTAAAGTCGACTTTCAACCAATAAAAAACATTTTTTTAATCGAAAACAACCAATAATTCTTCCCCTTAAGAAGATTGAAAAGAACAGCAATAATTATTCCAAATCGATACTTTTTTATTATTATTTATTAGATTCGACTTTACTAAGACTTTTTTAAATGAAAATAAGTATTACAATTTGATTTCTAATTATGACAATTTTAAACAACAGATAATGATGTTATAAAGTACATATCAGAATACAATTTTTTATTTGTTTCTCCACAAGCAGTAAATAAGAACAATTATGTATAATGTTTTCTTTTAAAGAATGAGAACAATTTGATAAACAATAATAATTAAACACAGAAAAACAATAATTATATTGTTTTAGCAAATGTATAACTTCAATAATATATAAACAAATCAGTTAAGAATTTATCATGTAAATAATTATTTCAAAAATGCGCAAACGAGATTAATTAACATATAACCATTTTTATTATTTTAAAGATTCATTCTTAAATAATAATAATAAGAAGAATAAGTCAATGTCAATGTATACATTCCATTAAATAAATCTAATAAAAATGAGCTATAAGCTCAGTTTTTGGCTGTTTAGTTCATTTATTTAATCCTGATTTTATGACAGTTGCACTGTCTTAAAATCAGTATTCGTTAAAATCGAGCTTGTAGTATCAGTCAATAAATTCAAATAAAAATACGTGTTTTCAAAAAAATATTACCTGATGAATTTTTGTAAAAGAATCATCGTCCGATTCGCTGTCAAATGAATCAAAATCTTCGTCCGAATGTAATGACTCATAGTAATGATAAGTATCACTTGACGCATCTAAAAAAAAAACAACAAAATTCATTATTTTTAAACAATAATTATTGACTATAAACATATCATTAATGTTTGTTAACAGTAAACAATAAAATGATTTCAAGTATTTGAAAATAAATTGCAAAATCAATCAAAGTAGAAACTTGAGCATTTTTAATTTTTATATATATTCAAATCTTTAAGATAATGAATTCATTATTTTGAAATTTTATTTCAATATTTTTTTACATTTACAAACTTTAAAAAAAAATCAATAAAAATGTCCGGAAAATTGTAATTAACAGGCAATTATATAAATTCTTACGTTGAAAAAACAAAACAATAAAATCAATTTAATAATAAAAAAGATATTATTGAAATCCGGTTAGAACCGTTTCCGGTTATTCTATTCAAAAAAAATTATTCCAACAACATATATATAATATTACATAGCATCATAAAATTTTAAATTTAAAAATTCTTTTAAGATATTTTTTAGTAACTTTCAGATAATTACAAGATGTTTATTAATGTATTGTAAATTGTTTGATTTTGAAAATGAAAAAAATAAAATATAACATAGTAAAGAATCTTTCAGAACTCATTATATTAAAATCAAAGCAATAATAAAATTCAACATTTTCAATCAATAATTAAATTTACAAAGAAATATATTTAAATAAAATTTGGCTTTTTTTAATTAATAATTTAAAATTTTATAATCTAGTTCCTTTTATTTTGTTACTTGGTAACTTGTTTCTCTGTACTTATTGTTTGTTTATTATTTATGTCATTTGTATATTTTTTTCCTGATGATGATATACGTGAAGTACATCGAAACGTCAAATTTTAATTAAAAATTATGAAAAACTTAACTGTAAACCATTTAAATAAAATACTATATTATACACAATTCTAGAATGGCATTATGTTTTCAGTTTTAATAGTCAATGAAAATACGCAGTCATAAATATATAGTTCTCAATATATATTTTTTATTTTATATTAAATCTGAATATATTATTTATCTCATCAATAACAAATATTTAAATCAAAAGTTATTATATTGAAATAAAAAGTAAATTATCTGAAATATTTATCGAACTATTCAAATAAAAGTTGTCAATAACTATAAATCTTTCATTTGATTTATAAATAAGTAAAACAATCCAATACCATGAAAAATAAACGAAAAATCTTGAGAGTTGCTCGATCTTATGTACAGAATATATACGATTCAAAATTTCATTTACTTTTTAAGATTTAACCCCTTAAGTGCATCTTTTTTTTATGAAAAAAAAAAAAACCCTATATTTTTATGAATAAAAATGAATTTATTGAACATATTATATATCCATTGTGGAGAAGAATAGGTGAAACGAGTCACGTTAGTTACTGATATGTTAACATGAGCTTTCGAATCGGACTGAAACTATTTTGCCATCATGCTATTTTTCGTATCTAACCTAGTCTCAAACGTAATAGAAGTAATTTTCAATGTAAATACTGCAAAACACTGTTACCAATAAAGGCAAAATAAATATATTGTATTCAATAAAAAGATACTATAATATACGATATATCTGTACATATTTTAACTTGAATTTTATTAAAATAAGAAATTTGAATATATTTTAGCAACTTTAGCTAATTGCGTGTAGAATAGAAAGAATTTATATTGTTCATTGGAAACTTTCATATTGCAAAGTTTTTCTTATAGTAACAATTCTAACCATAAAATGGAACTCCGAATAAATTCGGGCATGGGCTTCTCTGCAGCTGACTCACACCCGAATATATTCGGGCGTGGTTATTAAATAGTTAATCACATGATTTTGAATAGTTGACCAATTAAACAATGTTTTATACAGTTAACCAAATATATATTGCTTATGTTTGAGAGTAACTGTGAAGAAAATATTGAACACAGTTTAAAATACCTAAATATAATGACAATTCCTGGCTCTCACTACCATCTTCAACATTGATACTCCTCAATTTCGGATAACATCGATAAATTTCATTGCTAACTTCACAACTATAAGCACTGCTATTACAATAACCACTCGTAGCTAATGTCACATTGCCGATATTCGATTTTTCGTCACTATTATCGTAACATTTCAAATTCAAATCACTAAAATTGTCACTAATTGTCAGGTAATGTATTGAAGTTGAAGTAATGTATACTTGATCAGCGACATGACGTCTAGGTTTTCGTATTATCGTAGTAGGCGCTGAATAAGAACGCGTTTTTTGGCAGATTTTTGAAGATGCAATCGATGGTGGTGCTGGTGGAGGCGGAGGTCGACGTGCCGAATTCGAATTTTCAGTTTTGATTAAACGGTCTGTCTTCATCATCGTTCATAATTGGCGTTTTCAATTTGATTTTTCTATTTTTATCTTGTTAAGAAAAATTTACGTTGTTTTAACTTTAATTTAACATATATTGTTTAATTACGTTAGTGCAGTTGAAGCTACATTGTGTAAACACAAAAAATTTATATTATTATTATAATTTTCGGTAAATTTTGTGTTCACACAATCGAGCTTCTATCGATGGGGGAAACCACTTTCTCAAATTGTGAACACTAGATTGTACTAATTTTAAGTATGATTTTACGGATTATACAGGAAATTTTACATAATTTTCATATTTTTTTTTATTGATTTTACGATAATTTGTACATCAGATTCACTGGTTTCCCCCTCGGCTTCTACTGTATTTGAATTTAATTAGTAATACTAACAGAAAATTTTGTTTACCGAAAATATTATATATAATACTTAAAATACGGATTTTTAATTTACCATTCATTTCAAAATATTTTAATATGACTATTTCGCCACAATACTCTTTTATCGATGAATAGATTATAGATTGATATTTATAGTTTGTATCTGTATAAGTATAATATTTATAATAATAACTATATTAACAAGAAAAATATTGATTTAAAAATAGAAATTATGTTATTAGAAAACTATAATAATTATATTCTTTTAAAATATTTTACGAACAGATTTATATGTATATAGTGGTACCTAATTCTATGAATTTCTATGACAAATGATTTCCTTTTTAAATATTTCAAGTACTATTCAAATATAATAATAATAACATTAATGTACAAATATTTCTGTCAAATTACTAATAAAATATTTTTTGCGAATAATTTATGTTCAGTCAATCACACTGAATATAAGAAATATATGTTATATTCATTATTATTGCTAAATTATTTAATAAAAAAAAATCTTTTATGAATTTATTAAACATAAAAGGAAGTTGTTATAACATAAAAAATTTCAAAAAATGTAAATTTATATTCATAATCTTTTATTTTAAAATTCTTTCTAGATAATTTAATAGAAAATTGGCAACAAAATAATTCTGTTTTGTGTTTCAAAGAAATGTATTTTTACATTAAAAATACATAATTTAAAAATCATGTAAATGCATGTAATGCAGAAAGAAAAAAAATAATTAAATTAAAATGTTTATTTTTCAATTTGTGCGCATTTTAGAAAATCCGGATAATTAGACCGCATCAAAAAGGCCGGATATACGAACTTCAGCTCTGCTAATTATTTCTTATTACAAAAATTTCTTAAATATTCGCCATATTTTTTTTCAAACAAACTAAATTTAACAATTATGTATGATATTTAAATATTATTATTATTTCAAAACAATTTTCTAGTTAATTAATTAAATAATTAACAATTTCTTTTAAATAGATTTTCCATATTATCTAATGACGCATGAAACATCTGTTTTTTCTTTTCATTTTTATTAAGTTTAGTTACGTTAATTAAAAGAGAAAATCAAATAATTTCGTATTTAATAATAATTAGGAATAATTTAGTTAATTTATGCAATCTTTATTAATACCTACCTATATCTGATTAATGAATGACCTTTGAATGTATTTGGAAATACGGCAAAAAATTTCTAAAATACACACTAATTTACAAAAATTTGTAACATTTTAATAGATTTATAATGATTATTTATTAATGTAATTGACTGAACATGTTAAATGTCAATTTTAACTATTAATCATTCAATTTTCTCATGGCACACCTAAAAAAATACCTGTTGCACATTATATAACAAATGGAATCTACATTTTTACTACTCGAAATCAAGTATTCAAATATAAAACAGAGAATTTTCATCGTAATACACTTAAAAGTTGAATGATTAGTCAACCGCTTTGTTGAATTTACTACATTTTGATATTAAATTGAAGCACTGTACGAAAACAGTTCGTTACACTTGACCACTGTCCGACCACACAATCAAAAAAACAGTCCGCTAAATCGCATATCACAATGATGTAAACTGAAATAACTAATTTCCAATAGGATCACCGCCACAAAATAATCGTAAATAGCGAAAAAAAAATTGTCACTTTCACTTACGGAGACGCGCTCTCTGTCCACACAATTCAAGTTACCAACTCTTCAACTGCAAGTATAACTAACTTGGCTGTTGATTCAATGTCAACAATAAAAAAAAACGCTACAAAATTCACACGAATAACAATAATAACACAAACACAACACATAAAAGTTGCTGTTGACAATGAAAACTAGCACAAAGTGAAGAGAAAAATTCTGACTAAACTTACTATAAAATAAATAAAATAATTGCGCACGCGTACAATGGCTGGGACTCGAGTTGATTACTGCCTATCTTTGTCTAACGCACGAATACCACCCAACATTCTATCTTTTTCCGTCTGCAGGTAGGTGGTTACTAAGCTTTATGGTCTGTAATACACGGCAACAATTTATTGTTGAAATTTGTTAATTACTATCGTTCGACTGGAAACTCCTCAGATATGCAATCAATCATTTAATTTACAAGGAATTCAAGTAGCGGTGATACTAAATTTATTATTATTTGTTGTTTTAATATTATTAAGTAGCTGGAAATTATTCGTGTACAATCGACATTATATACTGACTAACTTAAAAACATTCGTTTTTGCAATATGTACTTTCGAAGTTAAAAACATTATAGTTGTCAAAACAAGGTGAAATAATTCAAGGCCTTATTATATAAATTTCTATTTATACAATATTTATTTGTGCTGAATCGTGCTATAATATAATATAATTGTATATTTTTTAATATTTATTTTATTATTTATAAAAATGAATACGAAATTTCAATACCTATAACGACAAATTACTCTTGTATTTAACGTGTAGGTAGATATCTTGTTTACAATAATCGAGTTTCAAAATCACCTTGATACAGAAATAACGTCATCAATGACAACATTGACATATTATTTACGTGAATTTTATTTAATTATACAATTAAAAAATAACGTGACAAATAAAATACAAAATACAGTAAATTGGTAAATTAAAAGCGCTATTACATAGTTTTATGGAAAAATTATTTTGGTTCTCGCAAGACTTTGTTTGAGAAGAAAATTAAAAATAACGTAAAATAAAATTTTTAAATCGCAAGAACTGTTTCATTGTTACTATCAATTATAAATAAACTAAATAAAAATTTATTTGGCATACGCTATTTAATTGAATGATGCGTATAAAAATTATACTATTCAGATAATTCAGCAATATGTGTATATTTTATTTGTATAAATAAGCAATACGAAGGGATTTGTTTCCCGTTAAAGTTGTATGCGGAAATAAATTTGAATTACAATAAGACATTATAATTCAGAGTAATGAAAAAGAAAGCTTGAAAAGAAAGTAGTCATTTTTACACCATTAACAATGTACGATGAATAAAATCAACTCATCATCCTATACATAGTTAATTATTTCAAAATAAAAATTTAACGTCTTCCATATTGATTTTGATCGGATTTCAAATGTAAAATGAATGTTTCATCAATATCAAACGTAGATTAAGTCAAATTGAAAATGAAAGTGCTAAATTTTCTACGCAATTTGAATATTATAATTTTTACATAAATGTTACGAACAGCATCAGTTCCCAAATATATGTATGTTAATGATTTACATAATTTTTGTCGATTTGACGCAGTAACTGGTTTGTAACATCTATTAATAAAATGGAAATGTCAGTAAAAAAAAAAAAAACTAAGAAGCGATGAAGCAAAGTTCCGTTTCTTGACGTAGAGTTGATATCTCTTACAGTAGGCAACACAAAATACAGCCATGCAATGATGTCTGCCTATATGCTTAGGAGTGGTCAGTTTTTAAAGGTTTCATGTTTGCGTAAAATTTTTCTAAAATTATAATTAAAGTTTCATTTACACTTCCCTACTTATGTAGTTTATATTTTTGTACTATTTAGTAAAAATACAATAAAACATTATTTTATTGTCTAAACGGGGCTATCGCCGTTTGATATTCAAATTGGGTTTGAATGCGGGAATATTATGTTGATGAACATTAAATTGTAGCTAAACGCACCCCCTATCCTGGGCTCAGAATATGAAGATTTAACGCAAATCACTTAGATAAAATGTGGCTCCTTACTGAGCTACAGGGTTTTTTATTTAAAAATTTAAAAATGATTTTTGCCCAGTACTTAAAAACTATTTGACGTACCCTTATCATACTTGGCAAGAAGTGTAGGTACCGTACACCATACTAAATTATGTTAAATAAAAGTTTCTGGCTACTGCCAGTGGCGTACAACAGGGGCAAGCGAGAGGCTAATTCTTCCTAAATTCTACGTCACTGGCGGAATTTTCATTTTAGTACAATTTTTAGATTCTCCAATATTTTTTGTGTAAAAAATATACTCTTCCTTCGTAACGATAAAGTCACTATATTTCGAGATATTTAAAGTTAAACATAAGCTGCACCCTTGGGATTTTTTCAAAATTTGCTCAAAAAAATCTGAAAAAATTCAGTCAAAATAGAGAAAAAAATTAGCTACATAATAACTAAGTAACTTTTTTCTCTAACTCATTCTGGTTTGGGAGGAAAAATTATTGAAAATAAAAAATTAAAATGCAAAAAATATTAATTTTCAATAATTTTTCCT
Source organism: Clivina fossor (assembly GCA_963966155.1). Taxonomy (NCBI): domain Eukaryota; kingdom Metazoa; phylum Arthropoda; class Insecta; order Coleoptera; family Carabidae; genus Clivina; species Clivina fossor. The sequence goes on from OZ014550.1 coordinate 23,516,135, forward strand.
GCCAAACCAGAATGAGTTAGAATAAAAAGTTACTTAGTTATTATGTAGCTAATTTTTTCTCTATTTTACTGAATTTTTTCAGATTTTTTTGAGCAAATTTTGAAAAAATCCCAAGGGTGCAGCTTATGTTTAACTTTAAATATCTCGAAAAATAGTGACTTTATCGTTACGAAGGAAGAGTATGTTTTTTACACATAAAGTATTGGAGAATCGAAAAATTGTGCTAAAATGACAATTCCGCCAGTGGCGTAGAATTTAGGAAGGATCAACCTCACTTGCCCCTGTTGTACGCCACTGGCAGTAGCCAGAAACTTTTATTTAACACAATTTAGTATGGTGTACGGTACCTACACTTCTTGCCAAGTATGATAAGAATACGTCAAATAGTTATAAAGTACTGGGCAAAAATCGTTTTTAAATTTTTAAATAAAACACCTGTAGCTCAGTAAGGAGCCACATTTTATCTAAGTGATTTGCGTTAAATCTTCATATTCTGCGCCCACGATACTCCACTCAAAATATTTACAATTACTAATAAATCACCCTGTATAAGATTTAAATTGAATTTATCCCGTTCGAAAAATGTGGATATTTTTAATTAGAAATCAAAATTGATTTCATAAATTAAGAATTATATTTGATTAAAATATAAAATTTGTTTACATATAAATCACACTATATAAGATCTTTGTTGATAATAATAATAATAATAATAATAATAATAAACATTTTTACATTAAAAACAGTTCAATAAAATTATTATATACATTTTAAAGGTTATTATACCTCAAGCACACGAGAAATATTTGATAATTGACGTTTATTGTTTACTATTAATTTTAATTAATTATACAAATAAATATATGTATGACCTTGGTCATACAAACGAAATAATGATGTTTGAATAAATAAAAAATATATAGAAAACAAAACTTACCATCTTCTTGTACGACAAATTTCTTGGGACTTTTAGTCCATTGATCTCGTACCTTATGCGACCAGCCTGAATTCTTCTTATTTCGTTGTTTTTCACGAATTCTGAAATTTAATATTTCTCTTAGAATTAATAATTATGAATCTAAAACAGTTACAATAATACGTCAGAATATGAATATTAAGCCAACATTATTATACCGTATTCCTGAGTTAAAGTAAAATGTAAAAATTGTATTGATAATTTTTTTTAATATGGCAAAATCCATATCAGAAAATTTACGTCATTGTTTTATGGAAGAACGTAACAAGCAAAAAATATCTAAAACGTTTAAAAATTTGACTAATTTTTATTATTATAAGCATATTTATATTTTTGATAAGTAGATAATATTACATGACAATAGCAGTTCACTCTATGTTTATATAGGAAGCTAGAATTTTTATCAGCGAAATTTCTGACAAATAGATATAATTTTCATTTTATATTATACATAACTAGTTACATCTAATTTGTTGTTTTTGTTGAATGTTCAAACAATATAAACGTAGTAAATATTAGGGATGCAACGAATATTCGGACAGACCGGATAATCTAGCCAATTTGGTCAAATATCCGTTTTGCCCGGATAATGACTACTATCCGGCCGGATAATAATGTTGTACACTTTCATTCAAAACGAATAGAAACATGTTCACACTGACAGATTTATTTACGAAATTGAAGCCAGTCAAATTATCTACAATGTTTCTTTCAGTAAATATGTAATATTTCAATACGATGCCAGTGGAATAGTTATTAATGAAGCTAAAACTTTTTGCATATTTCTGAAAAGCTTTCTGTGAAACAAAGTTACTTTATTAGTATTAACATTATAAGTTATCTTATTAAGTAATTAACATGTAACCTTATTTTTCATATTATAAAAACATATATTTTTTTATAAAAATTTGCAGAATATATGTAAGTGATACCTATTGAAGGTACCTCAGTGTAGGCTTTCGATGAGTAAATGGGATTTGTTTTGATTATACATGTATATACAAATGTAATAATTGAAAATGTTGCATACTATAACCACATGTGAATTGTAAATACGAAAATTTGATGTTAAAACTTGATATTTATGATTTTTTTTATTAATATCCGTTATCCGGCTTTAAAATTTGGCCGAATATTCGTTATACGGCTTTTTTAAAAATCGCTATCCGTTGCATCACTAGTAAATATGATATCAGTAGTTTTTGATGAGGTGAATGAGCCATATTAATGTGTATGACACCCTCAGTAATGACAAATAATTATGTAATATCTCTAGTATTATGTATAATACATATATGGTAAGTATACTCGTGTATATAAAATAATATAATAAAATAAAAACTTACATAACGAATCCAGCTTCATGTTTCTCGTCATATTCCGGATCACTCACATCGACCCAATCATCGCTTCGATCACTTCCGCTTAACTCACTTCCGTTTCCCCCTCCATAGCCCACATTACTTCCTCTTCCATATATGCTATTACTTTGTTGATCGCAAGAAATCACTGAATCTCTGTTGGAGCCACAGGGTGACGGCATTAACGAATTTCTATCTAAGATGAATTTACATATTGAAGAATTTGTAGCTTGTATTGGCTCATAAGACATTGTATCACGCACAGTTGAATAAATTTCTTCTTCTTCTTCTTCTGTTTCTACTCTTTGTGACGTCATTATATCATTTGAATCAGGATTATAGTAGTGTGAACTTGGATTATCTAAAGTGGAATAAATGTTCTCTTCGTTATAGTATTCGCTGTCTGGTAATTCTAAATCAGGAACTTTTGGCAAAGGTTCGTCCAAAATTCTTCCAGTTTTTAAAGATAAAGTTTCATAAATATCTTCAGAAATTTTTGGGTTTTTACAATCATGCTGTGTCTCCATTTCTTCATAACTATGAATACTTAAATTATCTTTCCAACTAGCATTATCTGGAAGCAATTCTAAAATCTTTGGCGACTTGTATTCTTTCAAAATCTCATCAGTTTTTGCCAATAACTTCTCATAATTTTTTCGTTCATCTTCAATATCATCTTTTGAAGATCTATTGGAGTGATTTAAAAATGTATCTAAAGAAATATTAAGTTTAGATGATTCAACTGTGTCGTAAAAGTCTTTTCTTTCTTTCAGAGTTTTGTCACTTCTTTCCAATACTTTCTCGTCCTCTTCCGAAGACCTATTGGAGATATTTAGGGACTTATGTGGCTCAACAGTGTCGTAAACATCTTTCTTTTTCTTTAAAGTTGTTGTCGACAATTTCTCGAAAATTTTAGGTTCATTTTCAATGTCTTCTTTTGACGATCCGTTAGAAATGTTTAAGCATTTATCTGAGAAATTATCTAGTTGTTTTGGTGGCTCAACTGTGTCGTAAAGATCTTCTAAATTTTCTTCAACTTTTGATTGTATTTCCTGATTAGCAGTCGATTTTTCTTCATTGAGATCTTCATATTCAATAGCCATGTAAATGTTGTTAAATATAGAAGAATCTCGTGATCTTGAACGCCATAAAAATGAATTATTCGGTTGGACATTTGCCATCTTTAATAACTGTGTTGGGGAAGTAGTTTTCGTAAGTTTTAATGTTTCGTATAAACTACTTTTTGACTTTTTTGGCGGTGTTACTGGAATGTTTTTGACTTCTAATACTGTTGTTTCATCATGAGATTGCGTTGTAATTAATTCTGGTAAAATAGGTACATCTGTTTGTAATTTTTCTAAAGGAATGTTTCTTTCTTCTTTCTTTACTTTGAATTCTTCCTTGGATATTATACGTTCATCGTTAGGAACAGGATTGTTATTGTTACTAGCAGTAGTATTTAAATCTTGTTGTAGAATTCTAAATTTTCTAACGCCATCTCGAACGACTAAGTCTTTCGTTTTTCTAATATTCTTTTCAGGGACTTTCGGTTTTATCCTTTGACTATCATCGGAATATGATCGTTCCTGTTTGATCGGTTTCGAGTCATTATTTTCTAAAGATTCAGATCGGCGGCGTTCAAAAATTTCAATAGTAGCTTTAACAGAACCGGCCACAGTTTTCGGTAATACTTTTGGCTTTGTAGGCGAATCGAAAACATCTATACTGTCTTTATTCTGACTTTGTACTTCGGCATTTTGTCTTCTTAAAACACTCGGTTTTCTTTTCACACTAGGTTTTGTTTTTATCAAATCATTAGCTTTACTATTTGCTCGGCGAACCCTACTAGCAATTTTTGGTTGTTCATGTATTAACTCGTTATATTTTTGAGTTAATTGCGCAACTTTATTCGCACTTAAAGTTGTAGTTAAAACAGCATTTGGTCTTCGATTCGATGTTACACCACTTTTAATTTTAAAACTAATTTTTCGTTTTCTATGGGAATGTTTGCTGACATCTTCAATATCTACAGTTTGATCGATCTTCTCGTGAAAGTTGGAGTTATCTAGGAGTCCTCTACGAGACGTATGAAAAAGGTAATTGGCAGGTAATGTTGATGATTTGTTCTTGGTGACCATCTTCGTAGAGGGATTAATATTTTCAATGTTTTCATTACGTTCTTGTAGAGTAACTTGACGTGAATATTCCATTAGAAGTTGTTCATAATAGATTTGAATGTCATCTTCATAGAAATGATTATAGTGGACAGGTTTTGAAACGGTTGTTAACATTGAATGGTACCTGAAAAGATACAAATAAAAATTGTTAATTATTTGACTCATACAATCCGTTGTAAGAGGAATAATGGTAAAAATATACAAAACATTGTTTTTTTTTTGTCTAAATATTTGTATCGTATGTAAATATTAAGATTCATTGTTTGTGATTTTTTATAAGGCTGTAAATTATGTAGTAATTTAAATATTTTACTAACTTCTTCTAGAATTTTAAAACATAAATTGAAAAATCTAATAGTAGAGCAACGTATGTTGATATTTTAGCTTTTCAATGGTATCGAAGTTAAGATAAATATTTCATTTTTAAGACAATTTTTTAGGGCAAACAAAACACGGTTTTACTTGATAAAAGCATGATGTAGTAGTGTAAGGGGTGCTATCAGTGAATGTTTCTTCCACGTAAGAGAAGAGTGTTAAAATAATGACAGATTGAGCGTTCCAAAAATGTAAAACCGGCATTAATTACTAATTTTTAAAATTTAATAAAAGAATTTTAGGACGTAATTTGTTGATAAACATTTTAAACATAACTGCTAATTATATGTAAAAATGTAATAATTAACAATTGAAAACAATGAGAAAAATTCATGCAACGACCTCTTGAATTGAAAATAAAATATAAAAAAAAAACAACATGAAAATAACAAAACACGATTGCTTAATATTGGCAAGTGAAAATTTAAAACTGTTCAAGGAGAAACATTTTATTATTATAAGTGTGTTTGGGAATTTCTGCATCAGTTTGAATCATTTTTAAGGCTGGGAATTTTTGTTTTGTTACACGTATACCTTTGTACGTGTATGATGTTTTAATAGTTACGTAATAATTGAATTTATTTTCTTTTATATATAATTTTCACACAATAGGCATTCAATAATAAATTGCAAAGAATGACTTGTTTGTTATCAGCAATATAAATAACAATGTATTGAAGAGAAGTCGTTTGAATAAATAATATTAGGTACACTTTGTCCTAGAATTATACGTAAAACTTGTTTTTGAAAGCTTTTCATTTATAAATTAACATGTTCTACATCTATGTATTTGGAAATTAATTGATTTATTTAGTTTTGTAGAATACACACAAAAAAAATACTACACAAGGAATTACTTGAAAGAGTTAAATATTTGTAATACACTAGGAGAAAATATGCAATTATTTTTAGTTAAATTTAAGTAAAATAATAATATTTACAGCATTTTTGCGGTGAACATTAAAAGACATATTTACATATTTTTTAAGTAAATATCCATTTCAATGATTTAAAACAAATATTCGTATTCTATTTTTTCCTAATGGAAGAACTTCTCTTCATAATATTTGCTAAATTAACTCAAAAGTTAATATAGTAACAACTTAGATTTTTTTATTACATATAAAATAAAAATTAACTCCTTTTGTTTAACTCTGGGATTTAACTACGAAAAAGTGCATATAATTTGAGCAAAAAACAAAATAACGAGTTTGTAACGAGTAAAAGATATAAAATATATAGGTATAAAAAAAAAACCCAAATAACAAAATAGAATAGATATCTTGTTCAAGTATTTCTCTGTTAATGCTAAATATTTCGCAATATTATATTTCTAAATATAACTAATTTGTTTATGAAGTAATAATTAAATATAAAAAAGATTACCCTCCATACTTATAAAATATATAGTCAAACATCTTGTTATTGTTATTTATCTATATCTATACGTAGGTATACAATTTTATGAAGGGGGAATGAATTCCAACAAACAACTGTACATATATGTATTGCTGGTGATCTAATTTACAAATAAGTTTGTAATTTTATTTGATATCATACCTATCGCTGTACAATATCAGTGTAATAAATGAAAACAATAACTGTTTTATATGCAGAAACATGAGCAAACATACAAATGTAAATATGTTCAATGTTTATTAATAAATAAAAAGAAAGTGTCTTTGTAAATATTGTAAGTACATACTACATCATCAGAATTCATAAAAAAAATATATCTATATGACGTGAACAATATAGATAGATAGATATAAAGACAAAAATTCAATGTTTCATCTAATTTGAATTAGATGGCTAAATTTTAAATGATTCGTCAATTTAATTAGATGATTTTTTTAATAACACTAATTATTTCATTTATATGCAAAGTAGTTGAAATCAAACCGTTATTACAAATCAAGTTTAGATATATAATGTAAAACTTTTGATAAATCGTCGAATAAGTAATAATCTAGTCTTGATTAAGAAGGCCAAAAATTATCTAAAAAATCTGTAGAATTTGGTGTTAAAAAATAAGACTATTCTTTGTGTAAACGTTTCTATGTAAAAAATGACACTAATTTTCTATATAAATTACATTTTACGATAGGTAGTGTAAAAAAACATTGATGTTAAGTTTAGTAAATATCTTTTTGACATTTTATTCCAGAATAATTTATATACTATTTTTGGTGTGGTTTAAATGAAACACCGGATAGTATCAAATATTTTTTACTGCCAATATTTTACAAATGTTTTTCAAGTACTTTTTTAAATATAACTATATCTTATAAACATAGTTAAAAATAGTTAACGAAATTTTAGAACTAATTATATAAAATAAAACGACTTTAGGTTTAAGTTCTGTATTAATAATCGACGTTTCGACGAACTCAACGTCCGTCTTTATCAGGAAAACTGATACAATTTTTTTTATGACCTAGTTACTTATTTGTTACCTAGTAACTTGTTTCTATGTACTGTTATTTACTGTAAATGTCATTTGTATCATTTTTCCTGATGAAGACGGACGTTTAGTTCGTCGAAACATCAATTATTAATGTAGAATTTAAAACCTAAAACCGTTTTATTTTATAATAAAAGATCTTTTAGAATTCATAATATTAAATTAAAAAGGCTTCAGGATTTAGTTCTGTATTAAAGAAAAACATCAATCACTGTGACTAGTAACTGATTTAAATAAAATTTGGCTTCCTTTATTTAATAATTTGATAATCTAGTTACTTATATTTTGTTACCTAGTAACTTGTTTCTATGTTCTGTTTATTTATTTTATCATTTGTATAATATTTCTTGATGATGTTGTACGTAGAGTACGTTGAAACGTCAATTTTTAATTAAAATTAATATAGAACTAAATCCTGAAACCTTCTTATTTTAATAGTAAAATATCATTCGGGACTCATTATATTAAAATAGAAATGCTTTAGGTGTATGTTCTGTGTAAGTGATTTTAATATAAAATGAAACAGAACTTAATAAATCTAAAGCATTTTTATTTTATATCTCATGTATAAAAGTTGTTTTCATAAACTTGTCGCTTTTACACAAAATAAACCTTCTCTATCTACGAACATTTCCAATTTGTTATACACACTAATTATGAATCAACCTGTATAGCATAAGAAAGTTGAAAAAAATTATTCTATAAAACACGGAAAAGTCTACTTATTAAATCATTATCATGTAATAACTTACAGTGGACTAATTTTTACCTTTTACTACGTACAATAAGAAAGTATGTCAGTCAGGCTGCTTTGAAGTAACTCACTTCAATATTCATTTATAATATCCAATTTAAGTAAAAAAATCTTTTAACATCATACATATAGGTAATACTTGCTTATTTGCCTTTCAAAAACAAACAGCACCGAATAAAAAACCAATCACTTTCAAATGGTCTATTTTCTGTTTCATTTTGTTTTAACTGCTGATGAGTTAAAAGTAAAAAAAAAGCAGGCTATTTTTATGTATTTTCTCTAAGAATCATTAATTCATCTAATTGCCAATTTGAAAATGTGAAATTATTTTTTTCAGAAATTATAAAAAAAAAACTCTTATTAAAATTGATTTTTACTATCTGCCCCCTCCCATACATAGATTATTATTTTTATTTTATACTTTCTTTCAATATACGATTAAGAAACTAATAATTATTATAACAGTTTAGATTCATCTTTTAATAAATATATATATTAAGCTTTATCAAATTTTAATAATTATTATTAAAAATAAATATATAATTACTAAAACGTGGTTAAAAATTTCCTATCTAAATTTTTATTACATGTACGATATATAAGTGAAAAAAATTAATAACATGAGAAATATTTTTTTAAATCTTTTTCTCATTATTTGAAAATATTTTCAAAGATTCAAATTCTTAACAAAAATTTATTATAATATATTTGTCAATACAAAAATTTCCATACTTTTATTAAAAAACTACCTTTAGAACTTTTTACTTGTTATTTAAAAAATAATAATAATATTCTATTTATTTTAAACAACATTTACATTTTTATATTATTACTACTTTGACTGCAAGGAAAAGTAGTAGTAAAGCGTTTGGTACGGTGTCTGTAACATTTTCAAAAAAAAAAAAAAAATTGTATAGAAATCCTTCATATAGCCTCTAGATGACGAATCTGAACTTAGTTTATGAGGGTGTATGTGTGTGCGTCGTCAGCTCGCTCGCTCGCTCGGTCGTAAGTCAAAATTTTGTGGCCGCAACTCCTCCTAGACGGTTCAACCGATTTTAATGAAATTTTCAGGATAAATTTGTCTAGTACCCAAGATGGTCATGTGGTTTTGTTTTTTTCCAGTGATGCCAAGTTTCCGAGAAAAAAATTACTAAAGTTTTTAAAAATTCATATTGGCTACGTTATTTATCCGATTTTGATCAAATTTTCAGAAAAGATTTCCCTAATGCTCCCATTAATTACATAATTTTATTAATTTTCAGTGTTGCCAACTTTCCGAGAAAAAAATTACTAAAGTTTTAAAAATTTTATTATGGCCATGTTATTCAACCGATTTTACTCAAATTTTCACAAAAGATTCTCCTAGTATTCATGTAATTTATGTAATTTTAACAAAATACAGTGTTGCCAACTTTCCGAAAAAAAAAATTAGTAAAATTTAAAAAAATTTATTTTGACCATTTTATTTAACCGATTTTAATCAAATATTTATAAAAGTTTTTCCTAGTGCCTAAATAAATTATGCAATTTTAACAAAATACAGTGTTGCCAACTTATCGAGAAAAAAAATCACAAAATTTTTAAAAAATTCATTGTGGCTACATTATTTATTCGATTTTTATCAAATTTTCAGAAAAGTATCTCCTATTGCCCACATAAATTATAATATTATTAAAATACAGTGTTGCCAACTTTCCGAGAAATATCAAAGTAGTCTATATATGCGTTTACCCATATACTTCTAATCTTGTTTTATTTTATATTCAAAATGATCAAAATGATTTTGATAAATGTTCATGAAAAAATATTCAATAAAATAAATATATGAATCACATTTTTATAATATTTATTTTTATTGTAAATATTATGAATTAAATTACGAGTAAATGATTATTATTAATTCATTGAATAAATAGTAATAACAAATAAATTTTAGTCTAGTGTTAATGTGTGTGACTCGCATTTCAAACACTGTTGTTCAGTTCTACTTAAGCGGAAATATATGTATATTGAAAGCATTTGAAGATGTCATATTTAGGGGCCTTTTGAGAATTCTTATTTTTTAGAAATTAATGAAGATATAGAATATTTTTACTAACAAAAATATTATAATTTACGTTACTCACATGAGTGCCTATAACTGAAATATTTTTTAGGTTAGCTTAGCCTCATCAATCATAAAACCAGCCCTGGCTGTAAGCTATAATTTACTGTTTAGTTTCTCAAATATATGGGAACCCCCCCCCCCCCCCTGGAATAGTGACGTTTCTAGTCAAAACTCATAAAGTGGCGTATCCGTCTCTAGTCTACTGAAATCCCCATAAGCGGTCAATCAGGAAGCCAATATACTTATCAGTCAAACTGACAATCTCATTGATGTAATTTTAGCTTTAGATGACTATCAAAAATTACTACCGTATGGACGAAAATATTTTTAACACGTTGATTACCATGTCGATATGGTTCGTGAGAGATTAGCGGTTACTTTAAGATTCCTTGCAGCTGGGAGAAGCATTCAGACTGTCAGTCTCCCCTTCGCTTCCCGTGATTGAAGCTCGGATTTCAAAATATTTGGAAATCCGTGAATCCATTCATCAGTCGATTAGTCTTGACATTACACCAAAATGTCAATCTTCGGTCTGAATTTCGATCCGAATAATAGTGTAAGGCCCGCTTTATAGTTCTGTTTCACTATCAGATCAACCAAAAATATAGATAGCTATACCTAATACATGGATTGTTTTGTTATGTACATTAAAAAAGAAGAAGAATGAACATAGTATTTGTTTAATCTGACACCGCTATATGTTTAAAATGAAATTGCCAGCTGTTAGGGATATGGGTTTTAAGTTCGATTTTAAATAAAGCACAACACGAATTTATAATAGAGATATTTATTATATTAAGCAGTGGTAAGTTCAACAGCTATATCACGAGTAAATATATCGAATATATAAAAATATATTCGTCAGCTTAAAGTTTACGTTATATGTGTATATATATATATATATATATATATATATATATATATATCAAAAATTTCGGATTTTGACTAATAGTAATGCAGATAATAATCAATTTATAGTCAGAAAAACGAGTAGGTGTAAATCAAAAACTCATTAATGATTAATTGTCTAGCTTTCGATGGCAGTATTCCATCTTCTTCAGGACCAGTAATTATTTATTTCATGGTAACAGATTGAATACAAATACAAAATTGAATAATACATTGGTAAACAAAAAATTATAAAAATTATGTTATTGAACATATCATTGAAACATAAATATATAAACTCTATAACAGAGGTGTCCAAATTACGGCTCGCGGGCCAGACCCGGCCCGGCAGGTGATTTTATCCGGCCCGCGAGAGTTTTCGAATTCTGTGGACTGTTAGTATTAGTGTATCTGTAATTAAGTAACAATAAAAATTAAAATTCAATGCTCTCTTAGTCATAATGAGATTTTTTAATTGGCATATTCACGTAGCCCGCTGCAAATGAATTTAAATCCCAATCTGGCCCTTGCGGCAAAAAGTTTGGACACTCCTGCTCTATAATGTAAACTTTAAGCCGACGAATATATGTCTATATATTCGATATACTTACTCCTGTTATAGCTATTGAACTTACCACTACTTAATATAATAAATATCTATATAATAAATATAAAAATTTTGCTATAAGTTTTGTTTTGTAAACATTCATTTTATAGAAGAGATAGGAGAGTTAACACAGAGACATCAAAGCGAATGTAAACATATTTAGAAACAAAACTTCTCTCTTTCATTAATACAGCAAAATATTATGTTGCGTTCTCCATCTACATTATAGTTGATCAGATGTTCCACTATTTACGATAATTGATAAAAAGCAGAAATATTTTTTCATTCAACTTTTCAACCTACAATATTCTAATTCAATAATAAATATGAATATGAATATCTTTCTTAGTAAGTGACATAGATTAATTAAATCTAAGATAATAAATTAGATTATAAAAAAAGTATGGTGTATTTTAAATGTCTAATAATTTACCGCATGTACGCGGAAAAAGGAAATGTTTTTCAAGTTATAGAATCGAAAGATAATACTCTAAAAATAAATTTTGATAATGTATGCAAAAGTCGCATCATTGAAAATTTTATTTATATAGATAATAAATATTTATTTATTTATGTTATTAATAAATTCTGGAAAACAAGTTATTTAAAACGAAGACGACGCATTTGTGATGTTCGCTAGATGTTTGTATAAGATTACCTCACTTTCTAAATATGGCTGAGAAAAATTAACATATTTTAAAATGATTGCATTGTTTTAACCAACTATTCTTTAGTTTTACAACAGTTATAACTGTATTTCTAGATGCACTTATAATACCTACTTATATTTATATATATACATATAGTTAAATTAACTGTTGAAACATTAAAATGCGATTATCAAATTATCAGATAGACCGCTCTGTCCTTACACAAGTTTTTTTAAGAGAATCAACACACTAATTCGGTGTAATTTTTACAGCAGGCGTTTCGGTTATTACACCAAAAAACCGGGTTTGTAATATCAGCTATGTGTCTAAATTATTTAGAATATAGATTTGTAAAAAACTTTTAACGTTTTTCGTAAAGTATAAAAAAACATAATTTTTTTAATTAATTCATTTTTTAAAATTACGGCTCTCTGGGTGGTACACGGAACACAGGTTAAATACCACTGTTCTATACTAAACATACCTATATTGAAAGAAGATAAAGTTTATTTTTAATAGTATCTATATTTTATCCTTTTTATATGCTACATAATTTAGGCAGTTACCTTAACTACTAATGGGGTACTATATATTTTTTTCAAGTGTTTTATTACAAACTAAAACAATTATAATTTAAAATATAGGAAATGAAAAATAATAATAAAGGTGTAAATTTAATTTTTATTAAAATAAAACGGCTTTAGCTTGTATTTCTGTATTAATATTAACACGACATTTATTTACACAACATTTACAGCATGGAAACATGATACAAATTTGAAGATACTGTAATAATTGCAAGACCAATCAATATTAACAGCAGATTGATAAGAAAAGCATAGGAAATTTTTAAAAAAAAACAGCAATCAGTGTCAATCAGGCACTGATTTAAATAAAATTTGGCTTCCTTTGAATAATAATTTATAAATTTCATAATATAGTTACTTATTTTGTTACCTAGTAACTTGTTTCATGTTCTGTTTATTACTGTAAATATCATTTGTATCATTTTTTTCCAGATGAAGTTGTACGTTGAGTATGTCGAAATATTAATACAGAACTACAACCTAAAGCCGTTTTATTTTAATATAATGAGTTCAGAAAGATTTTTTACTATGTTAAGTAATTATTATTGATACAAATATTGTAGATGTGTCGTCTTTTTTAGGTTATATTTAAATAAAATCAACGGGTGTATCAATGGATACGAATAAATTTGTAGTTTGTCAAGATGTAATAATTTTTTTACAAAAATTATAGAATTATGTATGATTCTTTAGATAAGTTTTTTATATGGTATATATATATATATATATATATATATATATATATATATATATATATATATATATAGATATAAAGAAAAATAAATTTTCGACTTCATTAAGGATAGGGATAGATAAGGATTAAGGATAGAACTTTTATAGCCCCGTGCTTCTAATTAATAATAAATTTTGCAAATATTTTGCAAATTTTCCTGAAAATTGTCTATGGTTATGAAATTCGAATTAAAAAAAGAAAAGAAAAATAAAACTTAAAAAAAAAAAACAACTATTCTGGCTCCTAGACTCCGGGCTTTGCCCCCTTGTAAAAACAATCTAAGGTTATTAAATCTCAAAATCAAACTTAAATATATATAGAGGTCACTTGACCCCGGTGAGGAGGGACCTTGACCCACGGCCCCGCCCCCTTCCAAAACCAGCCTGTGGTCCAAGTACCATGATATAGTATACTAAATTTGGTTCTAAATGGTTCTAAAGTAAAAACTGTGGATTTGTAAAGCAGACAAACATACATACATACATTGAATTTTTTTATATAAGAATAATAAAATCACACAGCTAACATTATAAATGATTTTAAAATGTCATTTATGTTAAACCTAAAATTGCAATATCCTTTTAATCCTACTGTATAGTTGCAGGAAAAAATATACTACGATGAATTATACAGTATTCGCCTGCAGCTCGTGTCGTAAACTTCATCCTCATGAGTAATAACTATCATTATATGCTCATTAATCAATATACTACTATTAGAAAAATGAATGTAGTAGGAACTTTATCAAGAGATAAGTACCATAGTCAAATATATTTGAACAACGGTAAATGCATTGCTCCAACGCTACGAAATTGACACAATAAAAAAAAAATCAATTTGTTTAGGTAACAAATTTCTGATCGGTATACAGTATACACGGGTATATTCGGCCTCGAGCCAGAAATTAAAAAATCGTTCAATGATGACGCACTAAGAATTTCGTTAAATAAGAAGAATATGAAATCAGTTTTGGAACTGGTCTGAATGTAGTGACGCATAAACCGGATTCAATAGCTACGGTATGACGTTGCATCGTACAGACCTACCGCTACCGGCTGAATGGCTCTGTTTTCTTCTTTCGTTCTTTCTTCTCTATGGATACATACTTTCTTTCACAAGTTATGCGTAATATTCTCAAAGCAATATCACCTGACGCGGCTCACAGTTTTTATATATACCTATATTTGTGAGCAGACCAACCTGTTTACATACATATACCTATGTGTACTTATTTATTTATATGTGTTAGATTTACAATATGTCGGCAAAAGTTTTTGATAAGCTATGATAATCACAACAGTAGGTACGTACACAAAAAAAATAAGTTAGAAATGGTCTTTAAAGAACTAGTTTTTCGGAGTTAAATTTCGGAGATTAAAGTGTTCGGATTAATTTAGTAACTAGTCAATTTTCGTACTACATCTGAACTTAAAATTTTGAATCCCCTTGCATAACTTCGTAATTTATCAAAAGTAATTTTCTTTTTTTTTTGTTAATTTTGCAATGCATTTTTAAAAATTAAGTATTTTATTGATATATAATATTTTTTTTATTTTGTAATTATTTTAATATTTTATAATTTTTTCACAAAATAATTTTCATTTGAAAGAAGATTTAAAAAATTTAAATCGGAGCGTGGAGCAGAGTAGGAGCGAACAATTACAAATTTGGACAGCTTCAAAGTTATAACATGAAAAAATAAAATAAAAATAAATAAATAAATAATAATAATAATAAATAATGTCCAGTAAATGTCATAAGTACATTTCTTATTTTGTTTTTTTTTGTGTAGTATATTTCGAAAAAAAAAAGAATACATTAAATTGTTATTATATTTGTTAATATTAGCTATTATTGTGTGTTGCGTGAGCGAAAGTTTCCAAGTAGTAAGAATAGAAGAGCATGTATGAGAGTGGTTAGATGAATGTGGATGAAGCTAACGTTGCTTGTCTAGATAGGAATGTTTGAAGGAAACTGATTTTGGGATAGTGGAAATAGAGTTTGTGCCACACCCTTCTGGGTACATGGCGTGATTGTGTATGTATGTATGTAGCTATTATTTTCAACAAAATGATTTCATAGAAAAATCATTACAAGTCACTTTCAAAATGAACTAATAAAATTTTCCCAATGTGGTTTAGCAAATTATTTTTATATATAGGGTGACTATCTCTCCTGTTTTGCTTGGAGAGTCCAAGCTGCAGATTTTTCTACAATTTTTCCAGTTTGTCATAATTAGTTTACGATATTAATTATACTGTTGTAATTAATATCATTATTTATATTGGGTTGAAGACTTTTACATGCTATAAGAAACAATATGATTTTGAAACTATGTCAATTTTGTCTATAAAAACGACACATATCTTTGTATAAAAGAATAAAATTATTTTAGAGAATTGTGCTTATCTTTATAGGTACGTAGTATATAGATAAACGAAACAAACTAATTTTTCTTATCGAAATGTCTATTCAAAACAATTGAATATGATTATTGCATAAAATGTGACGGCATGTATGAAAATAGTTTTAAAAAAATCTATTCTTAACCATTGTATATCTGTAGAAAATTAATGAAATATTATTTACGTGATATCATATAATATTTTTAAATTCATCTCTTAACTCATGTAGAAGAGATTATACGAAAAATAGATATTATATTTTGATTAGTGATGCAACGGATAGCGATTTTAAAAAAAACCGGATAACGGATTATCCGGCCGAATAATAAATATTAATAGAAAAATCATAAATATCAAGTTTTAACATCAAATTTTCGTATTTACAATTCACATGTGATTATAGTATGCAACATTTTCAATTATTACATTTGTATATACATGTATAATCAAAACAAATCCCATTTACTCATCGAAAGCCTACACTGAGGTACCTTCAATAGGTATCACTTACATATATTCTGCAAATTTTTATAAAAAATATATGTTTTTATAATATGAAAAATTAGGTTACATGTTAATTACTTAATAAAATAACTTATAATGTTAATACTAATAAAGTAACTTTGTTTCACAGAAAGCTTTTCAGAAATATGCAAAAAGTTTTAGCTTCATTAATAACTATTCCACTGGCATCGTATTGAAATTAATAAACAAATATTAGATATTTACTGAAAGAAACATTGTAGATAATTTGACTGCCTTCAATTTCGTAAATAAATCTGTCAGTGTGAACATATTTCTATTCGTTTTGAATGAAAGTGTACAACATTATTATCCGGCCGGATAGTAGTCATTATCCGCCCAAAACGGATATTTGACCAAATTGGCCGGATTATCCGGCCTGGTCGAATATCTTCGGTAGAATTTCAGAATTTCGCAAATATTATGTTAGCGCACACTAAACTGTAGCTAAACGTACCCCTAAATAAATAGATTTTACTGCGGAAATGCTGTATGCGAGGTATCTTCATCATTTTCATATCATTTTGACAATTTTAAGAAGACGAAATCCAACATTTCGGCGAAAAAAAAAACATTATTCATTTTTTTCAAAGCTATCTACTTATGTCTGCGTTGTTATATTTCTTTAATTTCTCTAAATAAGTAAATAAGCGTACACTGTATTATTTCATCGAGATGCAGGTGAGTATTAAAGATTAATTTTATATTTATATATACCATGTGTCTAACGAAATATTATTTCATCAAGATGCAGTATACGAGGCAATATATATATATATATATATATATATATATATATATATATATATATATATATATATATATATATATATGAATATGCAATGTGTCTCAGAAACCAGAGCTATATACAATGTGTCTAAAGAAGAAATAAATAATATAATATAATTATTATAAAGTGTAATTTGTAGAAAAAGTCAAGCGATATTTTTTAGTGCATGCATTAATTATTTTAAATAACAATAAGATATTTAAATGTGTTTAAATTCGAGACCACAGCAAACGAATGATGTGAGAAAACAGTAAAAATATAAATGGCGTCGGTTTCTGTTGGGCGAGAGCAAAGCGCGCGGTCTTCCTGATATTTTATTTCGAAATGAAAATCAATCTCATTTTGAATAGAAATAAAGCAAGAATGTTTGCGCAATCTGAAATAATTTATTAAATCTTCTTTTTATGCAAATTATCTATCTTCGTAATTATCAAATTTAAATAACAATACTTTTTCCATATGAAAATTTCAGAAAGAAAATGCAAAAGTGAAATTTCTGCATAAATTTGCTATTAAGAAAAATATCATAATAAGTAGTTCGCTGGTTTTATACACGTATTTATCAGAGGCGTAATAAATTATTTTTAGCACTTTTATAAAAATAGCAATAGTACAATAGACAATTCAGTTTCAAATATTTTATGATCAACTAATTAAAGATTGTTTTTTTTTCTCATTTTGGCGTTATGAATATCAAAAAAAAAATCAAACGAACTATAAAAACATGTTGATAAAACCAATTGTTTTTCAGTTTTATTTTCCTGATTATAGATAATTTGATTACTATAGTTACTTTTCTAAAAAGTATTGCCAAAATACATGAACATGAACATAGTGAAATTTTGATTTATTATATTGAGTATAAAAATTAAGATAAAACTAGGCATTGCTTATAAATTTATATACAGTAGAACTTGTTCAAGAAACCCATTGTCAAGCGAGGAAATCAGTAACGTAAATTCTGAACGCTATGACTATGTAATTTCTGTCTGTTTTATTATTTTATAATTAATAAATATTTTTCAATTTTTTGTAACATAAAATATCAATTTATTAGCCCCAATTCTCACTTTTTTCATTATTATGTATTTCAAAATAAATTGTTATTTCTATTTTTTATCATATAAGTACGGATAGTTTTTCTATTTTTGATATTTTTTTACTATATCTGATATTATAAAATTTAAATAAACTATTTTAAAGCGATTTGTAAGTAGTTTTGAATAAACGTCAAAAGCATTTTTTCGAAAATCAATTTTAAAAGTGAGGTGAGAATATTTACTTTTTGTTCAACTGTTCCTGTCACAGTCCTTCTAAATATATATATATATATATATATATATATATATATATATATATATATATATATAAATTTCCAAGAAAGATTTAGAAAAAGAATTTTTACATTAAATTTCTTGATATAATATAAATTTAAAAATGTTTAAATATTATTTAAATATTATTATAAATAATTCAAAAATACTTAAGTAGTATTCACGTTAGCACATGTAGTACGACACGTCACCGCGGTTGAAGTCATAAAATTTGAACAATATTTTGATTTTTCTTAGAAAAAATGTTCGTTTAATTTTTAATAATAATAATAACACATAATTCTTGTATAAAATAAATATTATGATGTTTTCATAAAAAAACCTAATTTATTACAATGTATTGTTTTTTTATTTCGAAAATCAACAATTTCAAGTTCGAAAATTTGAGATAAATTTGTGCGATATTTTGTTTATACAAATTTGAAATACCATCATGAAATTTCAACCGCTGTTATTGTAATTAACAAGGTAATATATATATTTCCTATTTTTATAACAAACAAAATAATGACTGAATTACGAGATACTCGCGAAAGCAGGAAGCACTGGGTTCGAATCCAGTTGTAATACTGTGTAATTTACAACTTCTCCAGCTCGGCGAGCTGGATTCAGACCAACGCGATAGCGATTGCGATTGCAACTGCGATTGCGTTTGCGATTTTGTGTTTTCAGACCAAATGCTGTAGCGAGAATCATTTTGCATAGCTTTTAGATAATAAAATTAAAATAATACGGACTGTATAGGAATTTCTACAAACGTGTGCTAATTTTGATATCGAGGAGAAAACTCTGTTACTTTTGGGCATTTCGGACCACATTTTGTCTTTCTTCTTGACATTTTTGTATTCTGCATGCGATAAATCAAACAAAATGGGATAGTTTCTTACACTTTCAATTAACTTTTCAGCTATATTCGACATTTTTATCACACGCGATAAGCGATAAAATGTAGCATGCAGCGATTTCACAATCAGTCGCAACACCCAGTCGCAAAACGATGACGATTGTCGCCACGGTGTGAATCGCTTCGTGTCAATTTACATGTCGCGATTCATCGCAGTCGCAATCGCAATCGCTATCGCGTTGGTCTGAAATTGGTTGCTGTACAGCTTCATTCTTAGCAACATATGTCATTTTTCTTTTATTTTGCAAGGCATTTTTAAAAATAAACTATTTTATGGAAATACAATATTTTTTTTATAAGTTTCATAATATTTTTGCCCAGAAATTTTTTCTTTAAAGAATTTTTTTTTAATAGATTATATCGGAGTGCGGAGCAGAGTTGGAGTAGTTGTATAAATACCAGAGCGGAGCAGTTACAAATTTGGACTGCTCCAAAGCTTTGAATTCATAGTAAAATTAAATTGGTTTAATCGCCCGCACTGTAAAAAATATATCTTGAATTTATGTAATTTTACTGTAATAATTTACGTAATATTACATTTTTTTTATGAAAAATTACATTCACATAAAACAACGGCTATTATTTATAATAAACGTTTTCGACGAATTCAATTCAATTCAACTAAATTCTGATGCTTTTTTATTTTAATATTATGAATTATAAAAGATTTTTAACTATACCTAAAATAAAACGCCTGTAGATCTTACTGTAAGATCTTACTGTAGATCTTACTGTAAGATCTGTATTAACAGTCGACGTTTCAACGAACTCAACGTCCGTCTTCATTAGGAAAACTGAAACGAATGACATTTACAGTAAATAACACAACATAGAAATAGGTTAGTAGGTAACAAATAAATAACTAGATCATACAAATTTTTTATGAAGGCACTGACTTAGATAAAATTTGCCTTCCATTAATTAAAAATTTATAAAAAAAAATTATGATTTAGTTACTTATTTGTTACCCAGTAACTTGTTTCTATGTTCTGTTAATTACCGTTATTTGTTTCATGAAGACAGATGTTGAGTTCGGCGAAACGTCGATTATAAATAAATATTAATACAGAACTTAAACCTAAAGCCGTTTTAGTTTAATATAATGAGTTCTGAAAGATTTTTAACTAAGTGTATTACATTTTTTTTTTACAGCGCATATAATGTTTACATATGTTCGAAAATAGAAATACACAATACAAATCTATCATCAAGAGTCTACAAAATTAAAATTTAACCTTTTTATTCTAACCTTTAGCAATGAATGTGTCCAAAATCTCCATCTCTAACCTAACAAAGTTATCCTTTTTATCCCTAATTCACCTAGCAATGAGTATGACCTAAATTAACATAATTTTAATACACTGATAATAAAATGCTATTTGCCTATTATTATAACAGGGTGGCTAAAACTTTGTGAAAACCAATTTCCCTGATTTCTCCCGGTTTTCCAGAACTTTTTTTCATTTTTCCCTGACTTTTATATTTAAACAAATATAAATTCCCAAGTACTGTGAATCACAAAATATTGATTAAAATCGGTTTAAAATTAGATAAAGATGAGTTACAGCCTTGAACTTAATTAATTATAATGATTTCTAAGTCTAGGTGTGAAAAAATTGAGATAAGATTAATTTGAATATACTAAAAGTGAAATTCATAAAATTTTTGCGAATTTTATAATAATACAATTACAAATTTGCACAACATTTGCTCAAAATTTGTGTTTGTAATTTTGAAACTTTGCCAAACAAATTTTTTCCCTGACTCCAAATGAAATTCCCTGACTTTTCCCTGACTTTTCCAGAACCAACAAAATTCCCTGACTTTTCCCGGTTTTCCAGGTTTTGCCCACCCTGTATAACTATGTACTATAATCTACCATGCACTAACATCAGCTTGTAAGAAGAGATAATGAGTCGGTATTATAAATACAAATTTCTGAAATGTAAACTGATGGAACTTCAATATCATTTGTAAGCTAATAAAACCTTAATCCGATACTGATAACTAGTATCACTGATAAAGAAACTTCTTTGAAAGAACTGATCTGTTTGTGTTACCAATTACCAATAATTTGATAATAAAGCGATTGAACGTATGTATTATTTGATTAACGATGTCCTATAAAAAATATTTGTTCTCTTACAAAGGTCGTTCACGCTCACACAAACACACACACACATCAATAAATATATGTATATTTATACTTTTGGAATTTCCTCAGCCTATATACAGTGCATGTATGTATGTATGTAATTATATAAATATACATACGAGAAGTGTTTACATAGAATTGAACGTGACAAAACTGTCGAATTGTTTATTTTCTGCGATTTTTGTTGTATTATTATTGATAAGTTTGCACGTTTGTTTTAACACGTACCTTCTCGACATTTTTTTATACATACAAATCTTAAATGGAAAAGTCGAAAGTCATTATTAAACTGTATGAAATTCAATCAACTGTATTTTCGAACCTCATGTAAAGTATTTTTTCCCTACTCCTGTTGAATAATATGTGTTTTCTGTTTCGTAATTGAATCAAAATCAATGTCTCACCATACACAAAATATGAAATAAATTTAAAAAATTAAATGAAACATTATATATATATATATATATATATATATATATATATATATATATATATATATATACCGGGTGTTCGTTCGTTAAGTTCGTATGGGCGTTTAACATGCAAATTCGATAATTTGCGATATACTACTTTCTCGAGTAAAATTCGGAGAAATACTTAGAATACTTTTTGATAGACAATAAAAAGTTCTATAATTTGGTTTTGGTTTTAATTTGCTAGCATGTGCCGTTTGGGCGCTAGAATTTTTTTTTGGTTTTTTGGTTTTTATTTTTTTTCTCAAAAACTATGAGGTCTAAGAAAATAAGCATGATATGGAAAAATGCGCAATAATGAGTACGATAATTAAGTGAAGAAACCATTATTCTACGATGCATCGTTTAGTAGAAAAAAACTGAATTTTTGAAAATTTGACAAGGGGGGACCCTTGGGATTTTTTCAAAATAAGACTTTTTTCAAAATTTGCTCAAAAAAATCTGAAAAAATTCAGTAAATTTCAATAAATTTTCCTGCAAAATAAGTATGAGATAGAGAGAAAAGTTATTTAGATATTATGTAGATACATTTTTGCTCTATTTTACTGAATTTTTTCAGATTTTTTGAGCAAATTTTGAAAAAAATCTTATATTGAAAAAATCCCAAGGGTCCCCCCTTGTCAAATTTTCAAAAATTCAGTTTTTTTTTACTAAACGATGCATTGTAGAATAATGGTTTCTTCACTTAATTATCGTACTCATTATTGCGCATTTTTCCATATCATGCTTATTTTCTTAGACCTCATAGTTTTTGAGAAAAAAAATAAAAACCAAAAAACAAAAAAAAATGCTAGCAAATTAAAACCAAAACCAAATTATAGAACTTTTTATTGTCTATCAAAAAGTATTCTAAGTATTTCTCCGAATTTTATTCGAGAAAGTAGTATATCGCAAATTATCGAATTTGCATGTTAAACGCCCATACGAACTTAACCCGGTATATATATTTTAGTGTCCGTTAAAAAAAAAATTCCAGTAAGGCTAAAATCGATAATTTTACATCGAAACAACATCAGCAATAATATTTTTTGCTTGTTTCTTACGAAAGTAACAAGTTCCTCTACACAAATAAAATTTTCGAAAAATGCGTGTTAATACATACGCGATATAAACGATATATGTATTTACACGAGTTTTTCGAAAATTTCAATTGTGTAGAGAAACCTGTTACTTTCGTAAAAACAAACAAAAAATATTATTGCTGATGTTGTTTCGACGTGAAATTATCGATTTTAGCCTTACTGGAATTTTTTTTTTAACGGACACTGATATATATATATATATATATATATATATATATATATATATATATATATAATACACTATATTATAATGTAATAAAAAACTTTATGATTCCGTTCTACATATATTTTAATAAAAAATCTACGATTCGACGTAGGAACATCATCTTCAGGGAAAAAATTATACAAATGACAAATAATAAACAAACAAAACATAGAAACAAGTTACTAGATAACAAAATACAAGTAACTAGATTACGAAATTTATAATTTATTAATTAAAGGAAGCCAAATTTGATTTAAATCAGTACCTTCACATTGATAAATCTGCTATTGTACAACATGCGTTAGAAAATCTTCATGATATAAAATTTGAAGATACTATTATAATTGCAAGGCCCATCAATATTACCAGTAGATAGATAAAAGAAGCAATAGAAATTTATAAAGAAAAAGATAACATCAATCACTGATTTAAATAAAATTTAGCTTCCTTTAATTAAAAATTTGTATACTTTTTATAATCTACTTAGTTATTTTGTTACCTAGTAACTAGTTTCTATATTCTGTTTCTTTACTGTATAAATGTCATTTGTATAATTTTTTTCTGATGATGATGTACGTAGCATACGTTGAAACGTCGATTTTTTTTATTAAAATATATACAAAACTTAATCCTAAAGCATTTTTATTTCAATATAATAAGTCCTGAAAGATTTTTAATTGTTTCAAAAGTTACACTGAGAAAAATGGATATTTACGGTAAATATATTTATATTTAAAAAGGTGACACAAACACAAGATATTAAAAATAACAAAATAAGTATATTTAAAAATTAACTATAAATATAATAAAAACAAAAATTTAATACCATCAATTTGTATATGGTATTACAGTCTTAATTCTTAATATAGTATTAAAATATATATGTGAGTAGATTTTAAAAATGTATAAATTTGTGAATACTTTAAACATATTCGTATATTTCAAATAAATATCTACTTATTTTTATCCAATTTGTTAAATATCTATTTTTCTCAGTGTACTTATCTAGTGAAAAGAGTTTGTGTTATACCCTTTAAAATTCAATAACAGTTTTAAAAAATAATCAATTTTATCGTTCAGACAAAAACAAAAACCATATAAACCGTATATTTACGATGGTTTCGTGTGACTATCACTGAAAGAATTTATTTTGCTAACTTCTATCTATTTGCCTTTTTTAGCAGCAAGAAATTTCTAGTTAACAAAATAGCAATTTACTTGAAAATATATTTTACGAAAATAGCGTAGTGTACAGTAGTAATTATTTAAATTATACTGTCAGGAATTTCAAGAAATAATTGTCGAAAAGATTTTTAAAGAGAAACATGCATTTATATCTCATTATATGTATATGTAAGTTGTTATTATCAAAAATCTTTTCTTTATATACTTATTTCCTTTATTAATAAAAGTAAGTACATACTTATAACGATATAAATATAGTGAATTTGAATATTACTTAAATTGGGACGGATACAAATTTATAAAATTTGTCGGTCATATCTTCATTTTGAAAATATGGATTTCCTTAATTAGAACAAGATTTGCAAATTTTAATTAATTCAAACTGCATCAGAACTAAAATTTTATTACTCATTTAGCCTAATATTTGACTAAAATTGTTATTTTTTACATTTCACATTCAGTCACGGAGTAACGGTATATATAATAAAAATTAAAAAATCACCAACATACGAAATACTTCTTAATATTAAAATAAAACTGCTTTAGGTTAGGTTAGGTTAGGTTAATTAATTTATTTATTTATCAGGTTATTTATTTTTTTACCTACTACCTTGTTTCTATGTTCAGTTTATATAAATACAGAACTTAAACCTAAAGCCGTTTTATTTTACAAACTCGATATTTATTCAAGCAGAAATTAATTTAATACGAAAAAGAAGTATTTCAACATAGTAAAATAAAACTGCTTTAGGTTAAAGTTCTGTATTAATATTTATTTATGATCAACGACCGTCTTTTTTCGATCATTTTTCCTGATAAAGACGGGCGTTGAGTTAGTCGAAACGTCGATCATAAAAAAAATAGTAATACAGAACTTTAACCTAAAGTAGTTTTATTTTAATATAATAAGTTCTGAAAGATTTTTTACTATTAATTTCTGCTTGAATAAATCTAGAGTTTGTAAAATAAAACAGCTTTAGGTTTAAGTTCTGTATTAATATTGATTTATAATCGGTGTTCCGACGAACTCAACGTCCGTCTTCATCCGGAAAACTGATAAAAATGATATTTACAGTAAATAACAGATCATAGAAACAAGTAACTATTAGGTAACAAAATCATACAATCATACAATTTTTATAAATTTTTAATTAACACCTTAAATTTTGTACACCGGATTCTACAATCCTAAGATTTTAGCATGACTAAGGAAGATTGTAAGGATTTTTCGTTGATTTTAAAGACGATTATAAGGATTTCATATAATTTTTTAGCGAGTTTGTAAAGATTTTGTATGATTTTAAGTGAGTTTGTAAGGATTTTGTAATTTTAAGTGAAATTTTAAGAAATCTAGATGATTTTTCGTTGATTTTACGTGATTTTAAAGACGATTTAAATACGAAAAAATTCAAAAAAAAAATATATTATTCTACATAGGATATTATATCTCAAGTATTTTTTCGGTACCTTTAAGATCGGCTCGATAGAAAATAGAGCCAGTTAAAAAATATACTATTTTTTATTTTATCAATTATCAATTAATAATATTAAATTAATTATTGAATTATTAATTCAACATTCATTATGTAATTTTTAGAACAGTCAGTTACAATAAATACGTTGTATTAAAGGAATAAATTGAATATTAATTTCAACATGTTATGTATTTGAGCTACGTGTCTGAACATAGCAATTACAACCGTGCGAATTGACGTAAATGAGATACATAGAAATATTAGCTCTTTTGAATAATAACGATCAATTTGATATTCAAATATTTCATAATATTGCTGCCATTTTTTAATAAATAAATATTTTTATATCTTTCAAAATATCAGAAAAATTCATGAACATGTAAGTTAGCTATGTAAAATAAATAACCGTATCTACGTTTTTCTGAATCCAGATTGCTTTGATTCGTTGTTTTCTAAGTCAGCAGTAAAACAAATAACATATCAGTTTTGTTTTAGCGACGCGTTTGTAAACAGTCAATTTTTGCATAAATTTTTTTTTTGTATTTTACTTTCAATTAACCGTATTACTTCTGTTTTTATTAAAATCAATTGTGTGAAGAATGAAAATGGAGAAGATATCAAATAGAAAACAAGCTGTTTTGGTTGTTGGGGCTATCAAGTATTTGAAAGATGTTCGAGGTTCAAGTATAGAGGCAATAACCGATTATGTTATTACCGAATGTAATGTGCCCGCCGAAGTTGCTAAAAAAGCTGTTGCACAATCGCTTCAACGGGGAATACGATTTGGTGCAATAGAAAAGAAGAGAAATGGATTGTATTCGCTGACAGATTTCATGCATTTGATGAAATCGCATCGAAATGCGAATAATTCGAATTCGAGTAATAACCAGAATAGCAGAAGAGGTCGCGGTGGACGTGGACGTGGTGGACGTGGAGGTAGAAATCGCAGCCCCCAAATTGATGCAAATAATTCGAATTGGAGTAATAACCAGAATAGCAGAAGAGGTCGCCGTAGACGCGGTGGTCGTGGACGTGGAGGTAGAAATCGCAGCCCCCAAATTGATGCGAATAATTCGAATTTGAGTAATAACCAGAATAGCAGAAGAGGTCGCGGTGGACGCGGTGGTCGTGGCCGTGGAGGTAGAAATCGCAGCCCCCAAACTGCTGTACAACTGTAGTCGATAGCCCAAAAGATTCATCCGCACGAGCGTCATCCGTACGAGGTTCATCCGCACGAGATTCCTCCACTCCAGCTAATGAAATTTAAATCGGAACCCATCATTCATTATTTCACTGACATTTGCTGTGCTTTAGAAAATACATTTGTACTAAATCATTTTGAAGTAATATTAATCATTATTTGACTGAAATTTGGTATGTTTTGATCATAATAAAGAAATTCCTGTAAAATATATGTTTTTTGTGTTTTATTTAAAAAGAAATCAACATATAACACAAAACTGTAAATATATTTTTAATAAAATGTATAAAATTAAATTTACCGAAAAATTTCATATAATTCGTGTAAAATTAAATTTTTTGCTAATTTATAAAAATTTATCTAATTTTTATGGGAACAATTTGAAATTGAAGAAAATTTGATAAAACATTAATAAATATGTCGTCTCGCATTTAAATATTATAATTTTGATTTCTCACTACAAAAAAAAAAAACTATAATTGAAAAGAAATTAAATTGTATATAGGAGTAGATATGACTGAAGCATGAATACAAAATAAATGTAAAAAAAAAAACGCAACATTCATCGATGTATAATAATATTTCTGTGTTTTAAACTAATATAAGTGAGATAAATCGGTGTATTCTGTACCAGTTCTGTTAAAAATAATTCTTAATATAAGAATTTTGAGGTTTTGCAAAAAATATACTATACTAGGTGCGCAATAAGATTTCTTACGGAATCTTAGAATTGTTATTTGAATAAGTCGTTACTTTCAACATAATTATTACAGGAGACATTCATACAAAAACATTTGTATATCATTAGATAACTTTACCGCACTTTTTACTTTCAAACAAACCAAATTTATGAAAGATCTAATACCTGATATATAGTAGATATTTAATTTATATTATTTATAAAATAATAATATAGTAAGTAGAACTATTTTACTGTTGATTGCACAAGCAGGTTAATTGTAAATGTAATTGTATAAGTTTGTCTGTCTGCTTTGTCTGATGTGTTATTATTTATTTATAAATAATTAACTACATTTTATACAGTAAAATTTAATTAGCAGCTTAAACATAAACGAACGGAAATATTGTGAGAAATAAAACGATTTAAGTATGATTTTAATGCCTCATTCAAACTTAATGATTCAAAGAATTTATTTTATTGAATTGATATATATATATATATATATATATATATATATATATATATATATAGGTATTACACTTTCTTTATATTAATGTCAATGTGTGTGTGAAAAAAATATTTATAATGTATACATCATAATTCGTTTTGAAATTCAGTTTTAACTCGAACGAAAGAAATAATATCGAGAGAGAATACAATCTGGTGTGCAAATTAATTAAAATCTTTGTAAAATCCTTTAAAATACCTTAAAAATCCTAAAAAAATCCATTGCAATTCTTCTGTCAAATCATGGTACTTAAGTAAAATCAATTAACAATTTTCTTAAAATCATGTCCTATCTTAAGTGAAATCTTTACAATCTTAGAAATTTCGTATAAAATCCGTAAAATCACTAAAATTTCAACAATCATACTTAAAATTTGTACAATTTGATGTACGAAATTTAAGGAAGTGGCTACCCCACCTTGTAAAATATATATTTTTTTGAATTTATCAACAAGCATCCTTCAGACTACCCTAACAGGTATTCATCTGAAAATTATTGGTTCCGAACAACTAGTTTGCAAAAGCACGATAAAAATAGGTATGTTAAAAAGCATTAATATTCTCAATTTTTTGCTACGATAAAACCAACAACAACTGATAAAAATATTATCGCGCAATTGCGTAAGTTTTTCGTAAGTTAGCAAATAGTTGGTTCAGAACCACTTGCTCTAAGCTAAAATTCAGATCCTTGGAGCTAGAGCTCGGAGCGCGAAGCGAAGCTGGAGTGAAGTAGTTAAAAATGTTGACTGCTCCAGTCCTGCTAAAATTTAACACAAATTTCGTGATACGTCCCGTAGTATGAATGAGAATGAGCTTTCATTTTATTACGATTTTAACAATAAAAATAATAGATTCTTACAATTATTTACCAAACATTTTGTAAATATTTTCACAATATATGATATGATATCAATTATCAAACGATTTCAAAACAGTATTTATTTTTCAAAAAAATAACAAACACTGACAATCACTACTACAAAAAATAAACTTACACACTATTTACTAATATATTTTCTTAAATATTTTCTTTCAATATCTTAAATAATAATAGTCAGGGTTGGCCTGATTTAAATCATAATTTAAATCACAATTTTAAACATTTGATTTTTTTGATATTAATCAAGATTTAAATCAATTTTAATTAATTAGTTCTTTTTACTAAATTTTATTTTAACAATTGATTAATCAAAATATCTAGATACATCTAGCACAAAATAGATATTAAAATATATTTTTTAGATTTTTGTCAAATTTTCTAGATAAATTAATTTTACATTTTATCTACTACCCGAACCCGTTGACACCAATTATTACCTTCAAAGAGATTTGTGCATTAGGTGGTAGATAAACTGTAAAATTAATTTACGTAGAAATTTTGACTAAAATCTAAAAAATATAGAGTTGCAGAATCTAGAGAAGTAAGTTTATGTTAAATATTACACGTATTAAATTATATGTTATGTTTATATTCATAAGCGCATAAAAATAATTAATAAACTCTTATTTTCGAAAATCATAAAAAAATCAAAAAAATCATCTGATTTTTTTAAAAAAATCACCAACAGCCCAACCTTGATTCATTCATTCTTGTAAAAAATATGAAATCATACTTGAAGCGTAAATTTCGAAAAGGACTTAGTTCGAATTTTTTCATTGATAAACTGTGTCAAAAGATCGTTTTTGTTTTGTATTTTTATTGAGATGACTCACTTTAAATTTTCTAATGTATATAAAATAATATATATGTTATGTATCAATTATCTAAAAATGTTTTAAGTATAAAATAATTTATTTTGAAATAAACAAATATTAAATGAAATTAATTCCGAAAACTAACGTAGTCATCTGTTATGTAACAGACGGAATCGAGTCCCGTCAGATGACAGAATTTTTTCATTTCATATTTCAACTTTAAATATGAAATATACACTTGTAATAGTAAAAAAATTTTCAAAACTCATATATTAAAATAAAACGGCTTTAGGTTTAGTTTTGTATTATATGTATATTATATTTAATAATTATATATAATAAAAATTAATAATTAAATTAATAATTATATTATAATATTTATTAATAATCAATGTACGTCTTCGTCATTTGTATCATTTTTCCTGATGAAAACGTAGTATGCCGATTATTAATAAATATTAATACAGAACTAAAAACCTAAAGCCGTTTTATTTTAATAACTTGTAATATTAATAATATTCGAATTAATTTACGGAATCATCATTTATTATCCTAATAAATTATGGACGGTTTCATAATAAATACTTGAACTAAAGTCAACTTGAAACCGATCAAAAAGTATCGATTTTAAATTCTACTATAATCATAATAAAACGACGTTTTTTTGTCAACTTTTCACATTTCTAATCGTAAAATTATTTGTTGTTGTCAATAAAATAGAGCCGTTTTGCAAGCTTAAAGTCGACTTGAATTAAAGTATTTATTATAAAACTGGTTGAAAAATTCTTTTTTATCCAGAGATATCATAATAATCTCGTCATCTCGTCATAATTTCGAAATTTCGACAGACACTTTGTATATATGCAAATAGAGAAATAGAAAAATATACATAAATGTATAAAATTGTACATTAAGTTTCAAGATAAGAATTCTGAAAAATTAAAATTCTTGTATATTTCTCGTTATTGATAACAAATTTATTGTTTCCTGTTCGTTAATAAAAAAAATTACTGTTTTCGAAACAAGAATGCTATTATTTTTTATTGATCATAATATTGCATTTTATTCACTATTTATTAAACTGATTACAACATATTTGTGCTCCTGTGCATGCATATATATACCTATACGTATAGATATGTGTATTTGGTCAACTTAATATTATTCTTATTAAAAAATAATTGTTACTTCGCAATAACAATAACCAAATTATTTATTACTTACATATATTAAATATTTACAGTATTAATGAATCATGTACCTATAATAATATATCACAGTAAAAAAGATTTTTATTTGAGAGTACTTTGGAGCAGTACAAATTTTTAGCTGCCCCGCTCCTATATTCTGCTCCGCGCTCCGATTTAGTAGAAAGCGATGATTATTGTGTTAAGCCCAGATATTTGTGTGAATAAAAAGTCTTTTTTTTTATCGAAAATTTCTTGAAAAAATTTCCATACAATAATTAATTTTTCAAAATTGCATTGTAAAATTGAAAAATATATAAAAATAAAACTCGATTTTTCCAATAACATACGTTGCTAAGAATGGAGCAGCTAATATTCTCACAGCTCCAACTCCAAGCAAAATCATACTGCTTCACTGCTCCGAACTTCGGCTCAAGCTCCAACTCCAACTCCTTGCCATTTAGGACACACCATAAATAGTGTTCAAATTACACTAGGAGCACATGTCAAAATATACAAAGGCACACTAAGATACTAAATTAAATTAACAATAACATATATTGACACTATTATAAAACGTAATTTATACACAAATTTAGTGTTATTTTTTATATGGAAACCATTTACATAAAGAATACACTGTAAAAAAAAACATAGCGAAATTACAGAAAAATAGTAGTAAATTTTTACTATAAAAAATCTGCAATTTCATTTTACTATAAATATACCGTATTTCTACCTCAAAATTCTGTAATTTGCACATAATTCATAATAATCACATAAAATGAAGTAAGAATGATTTAATAAGTATGTAAAATTGCTTACTTCCTGCAAATTGCATCACATACATAATGTAAAATTACGTATTGTTGGTTTAACTTCTTAAATTATGTAAAATTACAATTTGTATCTGTATAATATCTGTAATAATTCACCAAAATAATGAGACTAATGCCTCTATTCTGGTCATTAAATTTAGCTTAAATCTTTAAATTTAAAGAACTTTAAGTAAATTTCAATTCTGGTCACTACTTAAATACTTTAAGTGTAAAACTTTAGCTTAAATTCCTTTAAATTTAAATGGATATCAGAGGTGCTTTAACTGCTAAATTTGAGGTTAGACTCGTTAAGTTGATATAATAAATGTGAAAATTAATAATAATATAGAAATGTTTGCAAATTTTAATATTTAGAAGATTTTGAAAAATAAGAAATTAAATATATACATTGTCAATATAGAGATAAAATACTTCAAATGGTTAAATTGTTCAGAATTACTTTATTTAATTTCTTTAAGTTAAAGTCTCATTTAAGCTAAAGATCTTTAAATTTAAATTTGATGACCAGAATAGCAGCATAAGTCCGTATTTTGTGTAATAATAGTGATAAAATATTTTAAGTGTAATTCCTTCATTTCTAAATACATCCTTTATGTAAATTTAAAAATGTATGTAATTATACCAACAATAATATTACAGAACTAAACAAATTTTAACTAAGTATTTATAGAAAATTCCTGACAGCAAATTTACTGAAGATCTGTAAACTAAAAGAAACTTTACTAAAAAAAAACTGTAATATTACAAACATATGTACTTTTCCATCCCGTTGGTAGTATTATATTACATAATGTTTATAATAGTTCTGATATTTATGTATCTTTAAAGAATTGTGTAATCATTACAGCAATTGAGTAATTATACCTAGAAATTCGAGTGTAATGTTGTTTTCTAAATACAAAAAGCGATTTTATTACTGTATATCAATAAATTTGAAACACATCAAAACAACTTACACTAAAAATTTAGCTTTAAATATACACATACAGAAAAAAAATTAGATATTTAAAACATTTCGAAACGTAATCATGTAATTCGAGTCGACAGAACATAAACTGACGTAAACTCATTCAATACAACTTGGAGTTATTTATTTAATAACGTTTAACGCGAAAATGTTTTTAAATACTATGGCCGGTATTCCCACCTCATTTATAAAAGTGATTTTTGCCAAAAGTGCTTTTGACATGTACTTAAAATTATTTATTAAGCACTTTATAATAAATTACTTAAATTTTATAATACCAACTATAATAAAAATGATCAAAAATACAAAAACTATTTATATTTGATCAAAAACAGAAGCAAAAAATTATTTTGAAATTAATCATAAAAGCACTTTTTCACGAAAAAGTGAGGTAAGAATACGGGCCTATGTGATTATACTGATTGGATTAGTTTATTATTGTTTAGAGAAGATGCATACATGAAAAATTTGGTTTTTCATATTGGTAAAACAAATAGGACAAAGAAAAATTGTAGTAACGTGGCAATTACACCATTGGGGTGTAACAAATTATATAGAAATAGAATAAAGTTTTACCATGTTTTAGCCTCAAACAAATTATTTACTATATTAAACAAAAAATGCGTGCGTCAGAAATTTGAAAGTCAGATTATTAAAATATAAATTATTATAAATTAAAAAAAAAGAAAGAAGAAAATAAAGTGTTTTTGTCTTGATGTTTTTAAGACATCAGACTTACTCATATATTGATAAGATTTTTTCTCTCTCTCAATAAAAATTTATTTATGACTCATAAAATAAGAAATTTAATTACGATTTACAATTTTTTATTGAAAAATAGCATAAATACAATGACGCATATCTATATACAAGTGTAACATGACCTATCAAAAAAGAAAAATTATTTCACAGATATCAGGTTAACTTTGAAAATAGCTTTGTAATGCTTTCTCTCTAGTGGAAAGAGAGATTAACTATTATTCGTTAAATTAACATGTTAGTTAAATTTAAATTTATCACACTGTTTAAGTTAAATTAATTTTTCTTCGAAGAAAAATGAGAAAAATATGTATGCTACTGTCCATTTCACGAATTGGGCAAAATTCTGCCCAGTTCGTAAAATGAGCGCAGGTGAAATATGTGGTGGGGCTTACTGCAGATTAGATTAGTTTGTTATTAAAATAAAACGGCTTTAGGAAACAATTCTATATTAATATTTATTAATTGTGAAGGCACTGATTTAAATAAAATTTGGCTTCCTTTATTTAATAATTTATAAATTTTTTTAATATAGTTACTTGTATTTAGTTATGTCTAGTAATTTGTTTCTATGTAAATGCCATTTATATCTTTTTCCTGATGGTAATGTATGTACAGTACGTCGAAACGTCGATTATTAATAAAATTAATATAGAACTATATCCTAAAATCGTTTTACTTTAATATAATGAGTTCTGAAAAAAAATTTACAATGTTGTTGTTTAGAAAAGATTAAGATCATGATAGAGGCGTCATATGTACAAATATTTGGTTAAAATACAAATTTCGATTATTACATCAATTCAAATTGATATTTCTCACGCTTATTACAAAATATGGTCTATTACTTAATAAAACTAGATATATGTAACATCAAATAAAAAAAAATCTTGCCTCATAAAATATTTTTAATGCGATTTCAATAATTATGCAAAAATAACAAATGATTATAAGTACATAAATCATTAAAATATTTTTATTGCATTACGAAATTGCAAATTTAAAATTTTCAAAATATTTTTGTAGATTACATAATGCGACACTTACATTTTTTCTCTGATAACATGGTTTTTTAAAATCCGTTACTTAATATACAAAACAAGTTTTAAATTATGTAAAAAATGTAAATCCTTTTTTTTGTCTATTTAAAATCTAGTTTTTGAAATCGTAAAAGAAAAATTTTATTTTATAACAATTTTCTCTTTTGGTAAAAATTTAAAAGAACACATAATACTTGATATTATTTCTATATGAAGTATGATTAAAGAAAAAAAGAAATTTGTTTTATTGATAACATAAATTTATAATTTCACACAAAAAATGATTAATGTGATTTTAAAAGTTATTTTTTTTAATAGTATGCAATTGCAGCTTTTTGTTTTTTTTTTTTTTCACTTAAATATGATTACTAAATGTAAACGAAAATTTTATGAACAGCGTTATCAGTGTTTAAAATAGTTTATGAGCACATTCTATAAAAATTTTAATCAATTTTTATGGCACAAATGTATGTTTGCGTATATTAGGGTGTGTCGAAAAAAAATTTTTTCGTCGGATAGGGCAAAAAATTAAAGTTTCTGATCAGAAAAGGTCTTACAACAAAATCTAGATAGCGCACCGAGCCCTCAAAAATGTCATTTTTTGGACTTTTTTCATATAATGGTCTAAACATATATTAACATTTTATCCGACTCCGTGTTTTTATGCAAACATAAAAATGTGACATTTTTACCAAAGACACGTTCAAATTGAAGTATTTGACGTTTAATTATAAGCTTTTGAAAAACCTGATTTTCAGGGCATTGCAACAAAAATGCTAATTTAGGTAATTTTCAATCGATCTTCGACAGTTTTCTTGTATTTTATACATCCGAATATATATATGGTCGCCGTGAAAGAGGTGGGGGGGGGGTGCAAGGTGGTGCACATGCACCCCCCCCCCCCGGTTTTAGACTTAATATCCTATAAATTTACGAATATATGAGATAAAACAAATGAAACAACTAAATAAAATAAAGAGTTGATGCAAAAACGTAATTTTTAATATAGGTAATTTTTAGAAATTACACTAATTATTACACTAATTATGTCTTTTAAACATTATTTATTTTTAATTTAACCTCTACCCCTCCACGTCCGAAAACCATATATATAGCAAAAGATAATATACAGCATTTTTTTCTAATTTACAATTTTTAAACTACATATTCCATATTTTCACTAGCCCAACTTATTTATTTCACAGTCATTCATTATTTTTCCCATCACTTATTGTACTCATATTAAGGGTGACTTGAAAAATTCGAAATAACTAAACTACAGAATGGTACATTTAGTGCAGCAACCGTACTTTATTTCCTAAGCTGGTATTGTCCTTAAGACATTTTTATTCGGCAGCGGTAACTTGCGGTTACTTTAGTATGCTCTATTATGCTCTCTGTTTTTATTCTGTATAGTAAAAAAAAAAGTAACAGTAACTGTTACAGTAAACCGTAAGTGACCGACAGCTTGCACCTATCAAACGCAATTTTTTATCTAAAAAATTACAAAAAAAAATAATTAAAATTTCGTATAACACTCGAATTCCGTGATCCTAATAGAATATTAAAATCGTTGAGCAAAGCAGAACTGAAGAGAAACGAGGCAGTTATAACGCGTCATATATAAAACTGTCCAAAATCTATATTAAAATCCATTTAAATTTCAGCTTGAGTGGGGCACGGGTTAATATCAATATTTTTTTGACGAAACTTGGCTCAAAAAGTTTCTTTTTTAATGAACACCGATCTTGCGCCCCTTTCAGACGATAGGTTGCTTACGTTTTATTTTCTAAAAAACTACTAAAATTGGGTAAAAAAAACACACAAATTAAATTTATTAACACTCTATTACAAATTTATCTTTCTTGCTTTAGCTAACGCAAATTGTTTAATTATATTATCAAAGTCAATTTCTTCGGTCATTTCTCGTTCTACGCTCAGTAAAGCAAGATCACATAATCGATTTTGGCCCATCGAGGCTCTCAAATATGAAAGTATCAATTTTAATTTGCTAAATGATCTTACGCAACTTGCAATAGAAGCCGCGATTGTCAGCAATATTTGCAATGCTATGCTATGCTAGGAAAAACGTTTTCATCTCCATACTGAACTATAAAATTAAGTAATTGTGCGGGGCTTTATATTCCGAACGGCGTTAACACAGAACACAGCACACGCTACTATTCTGCATCTCTTTTTATTTCAAGTATACAAAATCACATTTGTAGAGAGAAAGAGAACTAGAGGCCTAGAGAACATGGACAAACAAACAAAAAACGAACGCGTGCGTTATTCCTTGGGCGTTTGGATTTTTCTTTTTCCTACGCAGTCTTTTAATACACATATTTATATCAATAAAAATATTTTTTTTATTTTCATTTTCGTATTTATACGTTAGCCGCTTTTTGCGCCCCCTTCAGTTGGCGCCCATGGCACGTGCCATGCCTTCCATACCCTAGTTACGCCACTGTCTATAACTATTCAACTGTTTGTCTCCAGTCTCCAAGTTTTGCTATAAATTTTCCAGGTTATTCTAATCAGTCAACGATATTATATTATATTAGATAGTATGTATAATACAGTACAACTTCTAGCATTTCAATTTACGATATAGAATGTATTGTTTAAATATTTATTTTTGTAATGTATTGATTTTATTACGTTCTACATTCAGCGTAGTGTGTTTATAAAATGTTTATCAAGATTAAATTTTACATTTCTTTTTAGTAATCTATCTCCCGGTTAAGTTAAGTTAAGTAATTTATCTTCAGATTAAACTCAAAAACAAAAAAAAGATGGTCACCCTATCTACAACAACAGATAAATCATTTCGAATTCTATCATAATAAATAAAAGTAAATAAAGCAGACATTAGGCAAGCAGATTATATAGATCACATCATAGATGATCTAAAGTTGTACAGTAATTGCAATTAACGAACAAAATAAGTGTATTATGTAGGTATATATACATATCATCATTGACATCGGGATTCTTCGTTGAAAAATCTGAACGCTACAACGAACGGTATTTCATGAGCAACTGTTTGTTGTAAATATTGTCAATCTAGCCATGAACTGTTGAATAAACAATTCGCATCTCTACACACATGCACAAAAACACAACACAACACAACACAATACAATACAACAACTAGATAGGTAAGAATGCTAAGCTAAGCTAAGCTAAGCTAACTAAAGCAACATACGAGTACGAGTAGAGGTACGAGGTAGGTAGGTAGATAGGTATTTCTTCGCAGCGTGATTTCATGATTTTCATCGGAAAATATCCGCAGCATGCTAAAAACGAAATAAACAACAACAACAAAAGTGCAGTTATAACAATGAAATATTTGCGACGCACTCGCTACTTAAAGTTTACTTTTTGAAATGCTTCATTTGCTGAATAACTACTTGAATATTTCAAACCGTTATAGTACGTATATATACATACATAATATTTACTTTATTTCAAATTAGAACCATACGGAAAGTTTTTTCACAACGTTTTATGTATATGTACAATTCTACACTGTAAAAAATTTATGTAAATTTACATTGATAATTATGATAATTTTACTATATTTTTTATTGTAATTTTTATTAAATATTGCAAATTTACCGAAAAAATAAGAAATTACAGAAAAAAAATATAGAAAATTTACCATAATTATCAATGTAAATTTACATTAAGTTTTTGCAGTGTAGATATTGCATGCAAAATATTACTTCATTCAGACTATTCTACTTAGTAACTGTGAGTAAATTTTGGAAAAAATATAAAAACTCAATATTTTGAGTATTATTATTCTATACTTGCCTCGAAATTAGTTATATGTTTTAACACACACCTAATGCTTCTGAATCAAACTTATACTTATTAGTTACCAAAAATTGAATTTTAAACTGAAATTTTATTATGTTTTTAGTTTTTACAAATTAATATGTAGATATTGCAGTTCATCAGAACCAATAGTATTAAAATTAAAACTAATTTCGAAATAAGTGGGGTAGGCAGTGCTGGACTGGCCCACCGGGATACCGGGAATATCCCGGTGGGCCCACAAATATATTTAAGTGTTTTTTTTTTAACGAAATGGCGTGTGAAAAAGATCTTCTGAATAATATTAACAATAATCGAGTTATTGATATAATGAAAGAAAAAAGTCAAATATTAAAAAAAGTTGTTAAATTAATAATATTTATTTAAGTGTTTTTAATTACTTACTTCACTATGTATTTAATTTTGTTGCAATTATTCAAAAAAAAAATCTTTTTTATTATTTTAATAAATATGTTTATAAATTACTAATGTACTTTTTTGTAATTTTTTTTTTTTTCTTAAATTCAATATTGTGGGTCTACGTCACCGATATTTCCCGGGCCTAAATGTGTTTTCAGTCCAGCCCTGGGGGTAGGTATAAATAACACTTAAAAATAAAGTTTTAAATTATATTTTTATTGATCAAAAACTTATATATGATCAAAAATTCTAATATTTTAAAAATAAAATTCTACAAATTATTTTGTCTCAATTATTTCAAAAAAAAATATGCCAAGTTAGAATGGAACGCTAAAATAGTTTTTACAAAAAACATATTTATATGAAATAAAGGAATATTAAATTCAAAGCAACAAAATAGTTTAATATAAATTATTGAAATTTGATTTTTCTGCCAAAAAAACGTACTATTTAAGATTCTTACGATTTTTGGTCAAAAATTTTCGAAAAACAATTTAATCTGTTCACAAATCATGCTCGCTAATGACCCGGTTTCATAAACGCAACTTAAAATTTAACTCGAGTTTATACATTTGAAAATCTTGTTGACAAATTAATAATAATAATAATTTATGTAATATTACATTTTTTATGAAAAACTACATTCAAAAAACATGTAAAATTACATAAAATGCACGTAAAATTTTATACATTTTTTACATTGTTCTATTAGCTCTAGTTAAATTTAACTAATGTTCATAAAACTGAAATTTAGAGCTATAGAATTCTATCCATTAACTTATGATACATGATCTACATCAGTGGTCCCCAACCTTTTCATCGCCGCTGACCTGTCAACGTTTGATAACTTTACCGTGGTCCGCTGGGGAGAGAGACGGGGGAGGGGGGACGTTGATTGTTTATATTTTAATAAAATTCAAAATAAAATACAGTTATGTATACCAAAAAATAACTATAAAGTGATTTAACTAACATTTTTCTCTCATACTAGAACGCTAAATCAATGAGAAGCATGAGCTTGTTTCTGTTTGAGACATTGATACCCGAAGCGAAGTGTGTTGCTTATGTCCAGTTTATTCCGTTGTTTTGTTTTGGTTGCTGTCACTGCACCTCTCGTCCATGGAAAGAGTCGCACAAACCCGAGACAAATACAACACAGTAAATCAAATGGAAATAATTTCATGTTCCTTGGGCGGCCCGGTACCGTTTGATTCACGGAACTGTACCGGTCCGCGGCCCGGGGGTTGGAGACCACTGATCTACATGATACGAATACAATTCACATGTCTCATATACCAATCTAATTACAGATTCAGCATGTAATACAAGTCGAGAAATATAATATGATATATTAATTATAATGTTATTAAATTCCCTATCAGGTTCGTTATTGTTTTTAGCAATGACGCGTTTCGACTTTTCAGTCATCTTCAGATTTTCTGATTTTGGTCGGTGTTGTGGCTCGAGTGAACAACACCGACCAAACTCAGAAAATCTGAAGATGACTGAAAAGTCGAAACGCGTCATTGCTAAAAACAATAACGAACCTGATAGGGAATTTAATAACATTATAATTAATCATAACGCAGGTTCAGGACCCAAGAACAAAAGTTTAGCTTTTGACATTAATATAATATATGTTCTGATATACTTGTGTAGGTATATAGTATATACCTAAGTTATATGCTGACCACAATATATTATTTTTTCCTTAATTCGTTCCTTTTAAAGATTTCTCACCTTGAAAGGAAAAAAAGCATATTTTTAATAATAGCCAGTAATTAGAAATAAAAATTTTATAACAGAAATGAGTTATTAACGACATTATAAATACTTAAGAACCTAATTTTCAAATAATCTATAAAAACAAAAATATTCTACGAAAAAATGTCCATTTTTGTTATTTACTATTCTCAATATATTATTAATCAAATATTTATTTATAAAGATAGAAACGTACCTATTTCTGATTCAAATTTCATTTTCTATATTTACAACTCGAATAATTATCATTTTTTTTGACACAAATAACAACTTAATAATAAAAATAAAATCTAAAAATTGATTTTTAGCTTAACAGACAGTAAAATATAAAAAATACTCTACTTGAAATCATTTGAATATTTACAATTCAATAAGATTTTTAGAATATTCTCTAACCAAATTAATAAATAAAACATAACTTCCTATAATAATAATTACTACTGAACGTTACTTTTATAATAACTGTCTTGTGCTAAAAACATTAAAAATCAATTAGGTGCTATTGAACATGAATAACAGATGGTGTGTGTGCATTGAAAATTATGAAATAAAAATAAGCAAATAGATTTCAAAATTATCATAATCTACTTTTCAAATATTATAGCACTACTGTAAATTTTTCAAAATTAATTGCAAAACATTTCTATCAAAAAAATAAGATTTTAGTCGATTATAAAATACATAAATATAAATATACATACAGCAATTATAAATAAATATACTTAAAGTTTATTGAAAGACAGAGAGAGAAAATAGGCCACGATTTAATACCTGTGGCAGTATTAAACATATATATATATAATAAATATGGTGAAATCTTCAAGATGTCCGTATTAAGTTTGTATAAAACTATCACACAAATCCCCTCTCTAGTAAAACGCAATATTTAATTATGTATCTAATATTTAAGTCGCTAATTTCGTTACATCATCAAAATTATTGAAAATTAAGCATTTCTCTTTGGTTTAGACTTTAAATCTAAATAACATTTATGCCTCTCTAGGCAACACTTCCAAGAAACGTAGTAAATTTTCATTAGCCAATTATAAATAACAAAAATTACAAACAAAAAATGTACTTACGTTTAAAATATCACATTATCCAAGATAATCAACGGAATTAACAATAATCAGAAAAAATTGTAATTATTGATAATAACAAAATATAATAATTGAAGTCAGTATATTCACAAAATGTCACGCACTCCACACATTTTTGTTTACTGAATGTAAAAAATCATATAACAACATTTTACTTTACGAAATATTTATTAAATAAGTAACATATAAATAATCACACTGCTTCGCAACACGTAGCTATAACTGCCACTAATCAAATCAAATTATTGAATATTTCTTTCTAAACCGTTAAATCTAGAAGAGAATTCGAGATATATATATATATATATATATATATATATATATATATATATATATATATATTAACTGTTTTTTTTTTACATAGGAACTAATACAAGCACGCCACTGAAATGTGAAGGAATTTAAAGTATGTAAGAATATACACATTAAATGAATATTTCCTCTATTGTTCGCACTACTTTTATAAATTATAACAATTATCTTAAATAATTAAATAAACATTTTTTCACATTTTAATTATGAATTTTAAAAACAAATCAAAAAATTGACAGCTATACATAAAATCGAACAGAGGTTGATTTTATCGGCGATACAATCGAAGATTATTATAACCAAGTGTAATGAAACATATTTTTATTGTTAACTGTTACTGTAAATATTTATAAACGACAAACACACGCACAAAGATTTTATTTTAAAACACAATAATAAACATGTACAGGAAAAATTAATTTAATGCAATTTATTAATACAAATGCTTTTCATAAATACGTATTGCTTGGCAAGTGTGATTATTTAAGTATTCTAAAAGAGCTAACCTCAATAATTTAATGTTTCTACACTACCACACATTAATTAAGTAAAAGGACACAATTAATAAACACTGTTTTCACATTACTTTAGAAAAACATCGTATTTATTAATAATATGAATGAAACTTTTTTCAAATACGACAAACTAAACAAGTACACTGGCAACGATGTTACATGCACAAATAACATCGCACGTTTGCTGAGGTTTTGACAATTTATTTTTGCGGTAAACTCTAAATCGGTTATAATCGTTTATCGTCGGCTATTGTCGTACCTCTTGGGTGCGTTCTTTACATTCCATGATCAGATTTGTATTTTAAAAAAGGATTAAACCTTTCACTATGAATGAAATAGATTAATCAATTTATCTTTTTAACAACAACAAATATTTTTATACATTAGATTTTGATATTCTTATTTTATTGAATCGTATATAATTTACAATACAAATATGTACAAAAATTTATAAATATATGTATATTCAGTTTTTATTTCTAGTTTTGAATGTCACACTATACAATTTTATTTCATGAAACTTTGTTCTTTTACGAATATAAGTACTGTAAAATAAGTAATAAATTGATAAATTTTTACGAATTTAATTTATGTAGCTAGGTGTTGTTGATGGACCTGGTGCTGATGCGGTATCGTTGTTAGGTCTGGCGCTGCGTCCACGTCCACGTCCACGTCCACCACGTTTGCCCCGAACTCTTCTACTGTTACTGTTACTCCAATTGTTATTATTCGAATTTTGATTATTCCAATTTGGATTTGCAGAACTCCAGTTGCTGTTTTGATTACTATTCGAGTTGTTCGAATTCGAATTTTGATTATTCCAGTTGGAGTTGGAATCATTATTATTATTGTTCCAGTTGGGGTTGTTATTATTTCTAGAATTTGAGTTGTTCTTATTGGAATTGTTCGCCGCGTTACTATTGTTCCAATTGTTCGAATTACTGCTGCGATTACGTGCTTGATTCGAACGATGCGATGGCGATGGCATCATGTCCATGAAATTAGTTAGACTATATAATCCATCGGTAGTCTTTACAATTGCGCCAAATTCGATACCGCTTTGCAACGATGAGAGAACCGTTTTCTTTGCATATTCGGCTGGTACATCACGTTCGGCAATCAAGTAATTGGTTATTGCCGTAGCACTTGAACCACGGACTTCTCCCAAATTCGTAATAGCTTCAATAATTAAAGCAGCAGCACGTTTTGCTCGTGCTATTGCCATTTCGAATTTTCAGACAA
Organism: Clivina fossor; assembly: GCA_963966155.1. Classification (NCBI taxonomy): domain Eukaryota; kingdom Metazoa; phylum Arthropoda; class Insecta; order Coleoptera; family Carabidae; genus Clivina; species Clivina fossor. Next base: position 23,560,399 of record OZ014550.1, read on the forward strand.
TTAATTTAAAAACAGCAAAAAAAAAATTGTTTACTTACTAATGGCTACGGAAAAACTGATACGGAATTTGTTTTTTCGACCCTTTTATACCTAGACAACAATCGAACAAAGCAATCTTGGATTCGTAAAAACGTATATGTTTAGAGATTTTTATTTTTCTAATATTTTAATTCGAAACAAATAACTAGATACAAAATTATTTTATTTCATAAATTTGAAATAATTTTATAGAAATATTTGAATGTCAAATTGAGCATTAAGAAGGATATTATTTGTATATGCCAAAGTAAAATTTGTACTAAGGTTTTTTTTTGTTATATATTTTTAAATTTTTTTAGAGGTAGTACGAGTAATGGATTATCGTAGCGATATTAATGCAGTTCATATTTAGTTTAGTTTTGATCATATACTGTAAAGTTTTTACTAAATTTTGTGTACAGTTAAATCGTAACAGACATTCATTCATTTCGTACAACAAAGTTTTATGATGTGACAGGGGCTGACATGTAACGTAATAGGGGTATCATAAAACTTAGTTGTACGAAACGAATGGCCCCTAATATTTATAATTATTATTAATAACCGGATTAATCACTTTAGCCGTGACGTAGCAATGATAAAATATCTTTATATTTAGTGATCAAAGGTTAACCTTGAAAATCTATATAAGCTATTTTTGTTTTATTATTTTAAATGTAAATTTTCTAAATGTCATAGAACCAAATCATAAAAAATATATTTTTTATGATAAATTAAGCATAAAAAAATCAATTTAACATCAAAATTTTATTACGAATTAATTAATAAAATATTTTCTATCACAAATTGAAAAATATTTAGTATAGCAAGTACTTTATATCAAAATTAAACAATATAAAATTGAAGAACATATTGCAAATTACAAAAAAAAATTCTTATTTAAATATAAATATATAAAATATTTTGAATTATTTCCCAATTTTTTTTTACATATTACCCCTGAAATGCTGCAACACACATCATGTAAATGTAAACTCACGTCAGTACTATTTGATTAGCGTTACTAGGTAACTATTTATATCAGAATACAAACAAAACAAATATTATATTATAGTACGTGATATGCAAGGATTACTAGAAGTTCTTCAAAGTAGCAAGAAAATGAGGTATTTATAATACAATAAATAAATACAAAATGTTACTGAAGTATTTTTCCAAATTACATACCCATAATTTACTTATTATAAAGCATTTGCAATAGTATCACTTACTTGATTTTTCTGTCTTTCAATGTATTATAATAAATTGTAAAGTGACATAATTATCTTTATAATATTTTAAGCAAAATGTAATCATGTTGCAAACATATAATTGTTTATTCTGTTATGCCTAAAATAAAAACAAAATTTAATATTGCCCCTTGCAATACTGCAACTAACGTTACTTCAATGTATAACAGTCAAGTATATTTATATTCTAAATCATATTATTATAGAAAGGAAAAAAGTAGGAAATTACAAACAAAATGTATAATTCAAAAAAATTATATTTCATGTCGCAAAAACGAAAGAAATAAATCATAAAATATAATGAAACATGATGATATTGTTTGGTTAGGTTAAATAAATTAACTGAATGTAGATATAGTTTATATAATTTAACGTAGATAATGTTTTCCGAATTATTTTCTAGTGAGCATCATAGTGGAACAAGGTGGCTGAATGCGCACGAAGATCGTTCGGCTGGAGTTCATGTTTTCACCGGAAGATGTATAGCTTTATGTGATGCAGCAGGAACCGGTGATCACGGGCTCGTGATAGCCGAACCCCGACTACCAACTTCCGGAAGATTAAGAATGTATCGCGGCGCAGCAACTCTATGCTCCGACAGACCTCTACAGGGTCCCCCAAGTGCTTTAATCGCGTTTTATACAGATGAACATGAACCTAGAGTACCTGGTAGGTCTGTCTTACTATAATATATATTTGCGCAATATTTTATGATAATGCTGGTTTTACGCGATGTATTTTTCTATACAAAATAAAATTTTCTGTATTACATAATCCAATATTCGATTCGATTCGATATAGAAATCTGTACAAAATATTTTATATACGCCATGTTCAGTTTGTCCGTGACAGTCTATATTAAAAAGTGTACGAATTAGAATGCGTTCTATTTTTCATGCAGACTCGACGCGAAACTCAAGAGGGAAACCTGTGTAAAAAAAATTTTTTTGCATAAATTAGTTCTAGAACATGTAGGAAATACGCCCTTAAAAGGATAAAGTCAGCCCGAACTTCTTTACAAAGTAATAATCATTTTATCAGACTAGAATATTAGCAAATTTAGATAAATTTGAAACTTGAAACGCTTCTCTTGAACACTAGTGTTTTTTAAACTGCCGGGGACTGTAGAGGAAAGAGATTTCATTCAAATTGATCGTCGTTATAAACTGTGTTCTCCACAACATATATATTAATTTTGTATAACGCAAAATGTATAGATTTTTTTTATAGAAAAATGTATCGTGTAAGCCAACATAACAGCTGTCTATATTTATAAAAATGGCGAACAATATGGCGATAGCAATAATACATAACAATGTAAACTAATTTTAAGTTATTTTATAATAAAGCTGTTGCAGTAGCAGTTGGATCGGATGTGTTAATTTACAAAAACAGTAAGCCATATTTCAAATTTAGCGCACCGGCATTATCGACATACGCTTTGGAGCAAGATGTTTGGCACCGGTTTGCAGACGGGGCTTACGAACCCAATAATTTGTCAAATCACATCGAGACATTACGTTCCATTCCATTTTCAACTTTATCAGCACGTTCCCAACAACTTTTAATTCTCTACGAAACAAAAGCGGCGAATAATTCGGAAGTTGAAGAATACATCGGACGCTATATACACGCTGAAGCACCCACTAAAACATCACTTGTTACCGCGCTCAATTCACTAAATCGTCATTCAGAGAATACAGATGCCGTATCGTGTTTAGTCGTTGCAACAGAAGCTGGCCACGTTTACTTTTTAGGTAGGTCATTTTTATTACTTACTTATGTAAATATCTCATATAAGAAGTTTAAGCGGGCTGCTTAATACACGCTCAGTTTATTACAATTTTATCTGCACAGACTGAAATTGTGCAGTGAAATGTATACGAAATGGGATCTGTAGCCGACAGATATTTGACGCGGCCAGAACAAAAATGAAAAAAATAAAAAAATCTTGTTAAGGGTTAAGATTTTTATGCGGGTAAAACTGATTCTAGTAGTATTGTTTGAGTAAAAATCAAACACCTGAAGTTTCGCGCAAGAATGCAACAACTGATAAGGTCCGGGGGCAAAGACGAATTAGTCATTTATTTCGTTTGTGCCCGGAACTTAAATTTTTGTCTCTATCTCTCTATACTACAACTAAAACTACAAGTTGCAATGACATTACAACTATAGAATGACACAAAAACAGTTCAGAGTAAAAACGAATTAGACGATTATCCTATTTTTACGCGGAACTTTTATTGTCTCATTTTTCTTCGTAGCTTTTTTTAATTCGTTTTTGCTCTAGTGAATTTGTATATTTTTTCTTCGTTGAATTCGTTTTTGATCTCAGGGCGTCATTTAATTGCGCAACCCAAATTGTGCAGCTAAAACGAAGTGTGTGTGTGTGTGAGAGAGAGAGAGAGAGAAAGAGAAATTGTTGCAATTTATCTGACATTTGCATTTTTTTGCTTTTATTGAAAAATATCATTTATTAGAATGTCTGTTACGATTTAACTGTACACAAAACTTAGTAAAAACTGTACAGGGCCTCGATTTTATAACTATAATTTCTACAAGATTTCAAAATCTACAAGCATTTAGTTTTCCCCCTCCATTTCTTTAGATGTCATGGGGAATTTTGTTCACTAAAGCGATTTTGTAAATTCTATAAGAAATTTCAAATTTCGTGCGCGAAAATGTTAAAACCCATCGGTGTACTGTTTGTTTTTGCGTAATTGTGGATTGCAGTTTATATATTTTTAGTATTATTTGTGTTGTTGTCTTTGACATAAGAAAATGGAAAAAGTAAATATTATTCTATTTATTATAAATACATCGAAGTTATAAAATGAAGAAAAAAGTATATTATATTTTATTTTGGTTATTATATCTGTATACTTATACAAAGTTTGGTTAATAATATACTTGTAGCTAACTTATATAAACAGAGAATACGTTTCTTAACAAGATTAGAAGTATATGAGTAAACCCATATATAGACCACTTTGACATTATCACATAAATGATAAGAAATAGGAATAAAAAAAAATTTCACCGAAAGTTGACAACATTGTATTTTGATAATATATAATATTATAGGCGCTAAGGGTATCTTTTGTAAAAATTTGATTAAAATCGGATAAATAATGCGGGCATAACAAATTTTTAGAAAATTATTAATTTTTTTTTCGGAAAGTTGGCAACACCGTATTTTAATAAAATTATAATTTATGTGAGCACTAGGAGTAACATTTTTGAAAATTTGATCAAAATCGGATAAATAATGTAGCCACAATGAATTTTTTTAAATTTTAGTAATTTTTTTTTTGATAAATTGGCAACACTATATTTTGTTAAAATTGCATAATTTATGCGGGCACCAGGAGAATCTTTAGTGAAAATTTGATTAAAATCGGTCAAATAACGTGGTCATAATAAATTTTTAAAAATTTTAGTAATTTTTTTCTCAGAAAGTTGGCAACACTGTACTTTGTTGTAATTATCTAATTTATATGGATACCAGAATAATCTTTTGTGAAAATTTGAACAAAATCGGTTAAACAACATGGCCGTAATAAATTTTTAAAAATTTTAGTAATTTTTTTTCTCAGAAAGTTGGCAACACTGTATTTTATTAAAATTACGAAATGTATGTGGGCACTAGGAGAATCTTTTCTGAAAATTTGATCAAAATCGGATAAATAATGTAGCCACAATAAATATTTAAAAACTTTAGTAATTTTTCCTCGGAAAGTTGGATACACTGTATTATATTAAAATTACGTAATTTATGTGGGCACTAGGGAAATCTTTCCTGAAAATTTTATCAAAATCGGATAAATAATGTAGCCACAATGAATTTTTAAAAACTTTAGTAATTTTTTTCTCGGAAAATTGGCATCACTGGAAAAAACCAAAACCACATCACCATCTCGGGAACTAGATAAATTTATACTGAAAATTTCATTAAAATCGGTTGAACCGTCTACGAGGAGTTGCGGCCACAAAATTTTGTCTGATGACCGAGCGAGCTGACGACGCACATCCATACACCCACATAAACTAAGTTCGGATTCGTGTGATCTAGAGGCTACATAAGTTTCGGTGTATTTTGAATTAAATAATAATAAAAACTCAATTTGTAAAAATTTTGAAAAAGTTTTCAAATAATATTTTAAGCCCCTATACAAAATTTTTGTTTTCAAATTTACGTAGACGTAGAACACCAAATTTACGTTTCTAGCAAAAGTACTCAATGCACCTAAAGTTTTACAAGCAGCATTAACTCTTTTTTCAATTTCACGATTTCACGAACAAAACGTCCATTCTTAGATAATGAACTATCCAAATTTACAAATTCATCTACCCGTTCTAAACATGCATCAGTAACAGATACATTTTTCTCCATAATATTTAGCAATCTCAAGTAGAATTTTTTTTTTTTTTAATTTTTTGGTTTTTATTTTTTATTCAAAAACTATGATGTGTAGGAAAATAAGCGTGGTATGGAAAAATGCGGAATAATGAGTACTGTAATGTAGTGAAGAAACTATTATTCTAGGATGAATCATTTTTTTTTTCAAAATATAATTTTTTGAAAATTTGCTCAAAAAAATCTGAAAAAATTCAGTAAAATAAAGAAAAATATTAGCTACATAATAACTAAGTAACTTTTTTCTCTAACTCATCGGGTTTGGCAAGGAAGAAAAAACAAATTAAAATGCAAAAAATATTAATTTTCAATAATTTTTCCTGCCAAACTAGTATGAGATAGAGAAAAAAGTTACTTAGCTGTTATGTAGCTAATTGTTTTCTCTATTATACTAAATTTCAGAAAACTCATCAGTTTTTTCCTGATGAAGACGAGAGCGTTGAGTTTCGTTGAAACGTTGATTATAAATAAAAAATTTAATGCAGAACTCGAACCTTAAGTAGTTTTATTTTATATATTCAGTTCTGAAAGTTTTTTTTTTTATTATTATTTTCATTGTATATAATATATTATATAAAGTATACAGCAAATTTAAAGAAAAAAACATAAATATGAAATAAAAAATAAATTGGCCAATATAGATACATAATCAAAATGAATTTTGAAATATTTTTAAAAGAATCAAACTGAAAACATTTGACGACCGAAGATAAGGAACATTTTAAATCTTGGTATTGACTTAGATGTAATGACATAAAATAAAACTGCTTTAGATATTAAGTTCTGTATTAGGAGTAATATTTGTTAATAAATCAACGTACGTCTTCATCAGGAAAAATGATACATATAAGATTTACAGTAAATAAACAGAACATAGAAACAAGTTACTAGATAACAAAACAAGTAACTAGATCATAAAATTTATAGATTTTTTAATTTTTAATCTATTAATTCAATATCTATAAATTTTATGATCTAGTTAATCTTTGTTAATCTTGGCGAATTATCTTACCATTTTGAAATATTTTTTATTTCAACAAAAAAAAACCATATAAACTAAACGATATTTATATATTAAAAAAAATATATATATTTCTACTACTAAAGTCAATAATCTTTATATCAGAGAAATTATATTATTAATAATAATAAATAATAACACAGAACTACAACCTAAAGCCGTTTTATATTATGAGTTCTGAAAATTTTTTTTACTATGTTAATGTTATGTTTGTTTATTTATCATTTGTATTTATTTTCCTGTTAATAATTAAAATATTTTTAAATAAATTTTACATTTATATCAAGTGATCTTATCCAATAATAATTCATATACGCCAAATTTTTTAGTCCATTTTATTTTTCTAATAATAATAAATAGATACATAAATATATTTCGAAAAATATTTATTATTGAATTTACATTATTTATAAGAATATAATAAAATAACAATAATTCATATAAAAAAAAAATTAAAAATCATCCAATGATAAAACAATTAATATTTATTATTGAATTTACATTATAAGAATATAATAACAATAATTAGCATAAGAAAATTTTACAAATCATCCTCTGTTAAAACAACTAAATTTCCCAAATTAGCTATTTCGGTATTTTCGCAATTTTGCGATTTAAAATATGTCTTCGTCACTGTTCCTTCTACGTCTAATATCATCGATGTGTATTATCTTTCGATTATTGAAACTTTCATTTAATCGACTTTTCTTCGCAATTGATTCAGTTTGATCAATTTCATATGATTTTCTTTTCTTCGATGGCGAATCTTTATAATTTTTCATTTTATCTAATAATTTGTCTCCAATTTCATTAATTCCTTTTTTTGTTATTTTCGGAAGTACACTAATATTTGTATTATTTTGTAAAATTTTATCGTTAAAATTATTTGAGTTGCCAGCTTTGACATATTGTGAACGAGGTCTGCCTTTTTTTCGACGAAAATCGGAATCGTGACTTGTACTTTTTGAGCGAGTTCCAATATCAGATGTATCACTTTCGACATAATTTATTATATTTCTGGTTCTTTTTGGCCGATCAGTTTGATAATTTTCAGTCCTATTTTCAACATCAGATGCATTTTTGACATATTTTATTTTATTTCTGGTTCTTTTTGGCTGATTTTCTAAATGTGTTTTAGAATTAGATATATCATCGTTTGATTTATATTTCTGAATGCTTGTAAAAGATTTAGAACGTTTTAATTGTAGTTTAGGCTTTAATAAAGTATTCTTTTCCGAATTGATAATAATCGATTGATTTGTTTCGGAATTCTGCTGTGTTTCAGTCATGTTTTGTTGCGGACAATTTTCTGTATTTTTACTCAAAATTTGTAATTTTTTTCTTTGTAAACCGTCATCAATTTTTCTGTCTTTATCTTCCGAATCTAATGTGTGGGAAAAAGATAAACAAGATTTCGAACGTGCTATTCGCATCTTAGATTTTACTAAATTATTTTTATCTGGTTGTAACAAGCTGATTTCGCAAGCTGTATCTGAAACAAATCAATAAAGATATTAACAAATAACTAGATAACTGGACGTGGACGTTCTGTTTAATTTTAAATTAAAATTCGACGTTTCGATATAATTAAATAATTAATGTTTATTAAGAAATAAAATAACGATAAAGTTATATTTATTAAAAACACTTGATGTGAAATTAATATTCAGTGTATCAAACATAGTGTAAAACCGAAATATATGTTAATTAACAGTAAACATAATTCACCCGAATGCAATAAAGCTATAGATAAAGCTTACAAATTTTGGTTAAAAGAAGAGATGAAAAAATGGTACAGCAGAAGAGATTATTTATCTGCACATCTTAAAGTTATTCATTGTGAATTAACACGAAAATTACATGCAATAGAATTTGATTTAATCGATCAAGATATCCGGAACTTAGTACAATATAACGTATATCAGCAATACACAAGACAGAAACGAAAATTGGAACAACTTAAAAAACTACGGAATAAGTGCGACGAACCCCAAGCATTAACGAACAAACTCAACAATTCCATACCAGAGTAGCCAATTTTTCAAAAACTTCTTTTACTGAACAAGAACTTAAGTTATTAGAAAAAGGTTTAAAATATTCTCCTCAACCAAAAATAACAAGTAAAGCTGTTGAACATTTAGCATTAAATACTGATTTAGCGTTAAATTCAATAATTGACCCAGTGGAAAAAAATTATCAAAAACATAAATTAGCTAATTATATTAAAAATAAATACAGTGAACTAAGTTTAAATCAGAAAAATAGTGCAGAGTGGAATATTGTTAATAATATAAAAAAGAAATTAGATAAAGATAATTTAGTTTTATGTAAAGCGGATAAAGGTAACACTATCACTATTATTAATAGAACAGATTATAATAATAAAACTTTAGATTTAATTAATAAAAATAGCTTTTTAGAACTTAAAAAAGATCCTACTGCTGTGTTTCAAAAAGAAGTTATTAATAAATTGAATGAGTGTAAAACTTTAATTACAGATCAAGATAAATTTAAGTTACGTTGCATGAATCCAAGAGCCCCTGCTCTATATTCTTTACCAAAAATCCATAAAACTGATTGCCCTATGAGACCTGTAGTTTCTTATATTAATGCACCTACATATAAAATCTGTAAAAAATTGAATAGTTTGTTACCGTCTTTACTTAATTTTAATTCTGAATATTCTGTAATTAACTCGTTAGATTTTGTTAACCAGATTAAGAATATTAAACTACCGCCAAATTGTAAATTTGTCTCCTTTGATGTCAAAAATTTGTTCACGTCTATACCTATCTTAGAAATAAAATCTATTTTATTACAGTTAATTAATGATAGTACGCTAAATCATAGAGAGCGTTACGAATTAATTTTATTAATTGATTTATGCTTAGATCAAAATTATTGCACATTTGATAATAAATTTTATAAACAAACTTCCGGACTTCCGATGGGTTCACCTTTATCGCCGCTATTAGCTGATATATTTATGAATAACTTCGAGAAACAAATTTTTGAATCAAAGAATATAAATATCAATTCCGTTTTATTTTGGAGACGTTATGTTGATGATATTTTTGTTATTTGGACAGGTACGAACAGACAGTTAGATATATTTTTCGAACGTATTAATCAAATTAATAACAATATAGTTTTCACTCTGGAAAAAGAAACAGATAATTCTATCAATTTCTTAGATGTTAAAATTAGTAGATTTAATAATGAAATAGACATTAGTATTTACCGGAAACCGACTTTTTCTGATGCAATTATCCCATTTGATTCTTACCAGTCCAAAGCGATAAAAATGTCATCTTTTCACAGTATGGTACATAGACTTATATATATGCAGCTATCTGATATTAATTTCAATTTAGAACTGAACACTATTAAAAATATAGCGATTAATAATGGATACAATGTAAATCTCATTGATAATATGGTAAAAAAGAAAAAGAAACAAAAAGTTACAAACTTATTATTTAATAGTCATATTAATAATAGTCAACCATGGTACTCCATTAATCATATAGACAAAATCTCGAACAATGTCAAACGAGCTTTAAATAAACAAAATATAAATATAGTAACAACCAACAAAGTAAATTTAAGAAAATTGTTAGTTAATAATAAAGAAAAATTAAAATCAGATGAATTATCTGGTGTTTACAAATTGTTTTGTAATGATTGCGATGCCTTTTATGTAGGTCAGACAGGAAGAACGTTTAAACAAAGAATTTGTGAACACCAAAAATCCATAGCTAATAACAAAAATACTACAGGTTTTTCCACTCATTGCATTTCAAACCAGCATAAATTTCTAGGAGATTATAAAATTCTATTTGTCGAAGAAAAAAGCCATAAACTAAATTTGCTAGAATCTTTAGCTATTAATAAAGCATTTACAGCGAAAGAAAATATTGTCAATGAATATACCGATCTATCCGACTCACCCCTTGTAAACATTATTTTACCTGGCTAATTTACTGTTATCAATAAAAATATTTTTTTTCAATATTTGTATTTGTTTCCCCACCACATTTTTGTACAGTATTTATATGTGAATAATTGTAAGATTTTTTGTATCTCCTGACGATGGCCGAAAGGTCGAAACGATCGTAGAGTGAATAAATAATTTGTGAAACTAATCAAGTGTTTTTAATAAATATAACTTTATCGTTATTTTATTTCTTAATAATTTTTTAAAATTGTTTCATCAAGAGCCAACCACAGAAAGTGTTAATATAATTAATGTTTACCTTTATCACCAGTCTGTTGAGATAAACTTTCATCATTTTCATTTTCTTTCTGCAAATTTTTACAATTCCTATCATCACTTTGTTGAGACAAATGTTGTTCTTCATTAAAATTTTCTCGTTCGTTTGAATTTTCACAGTTTTCATTTCTATTTACAATCGCAACTTGTTCAAATACATTTTTCATAGAATTTTCAACGTTGCAATCAAGTGGATCGGTTTTAATTTCAACCTCACTTAAAAATACTTCATTTTCCAATCGATTAGAGTGAATTATTTTATCAATTTCTTCACTCACAATTCGTTCATTTTCTTGATATATATCTAAACACATCATTAGGTGCTTGTGAGTTTTTTCACATATTTTCTTGAATTTGTAGAAATTTTTCATTATTTTATAGCATACATCACAAATTCCTTGAGGTAATACATCATTTTGTTGGTTAATCTGGAAATTATTAAACGGTTTCACTTGGAGAAAATATAAGCATTTGTAAAAGTAATTTAAAACAACTATTTTCAGTAAGCATTATATAATTTCAATTCTCAATTAAAGCTAGTTGAAGCACAAAATATATATAATTGTAGGTTAATTTGGTCCAAGAGTCGTAGAAAAAATAATTTACAATCTTAATGTATAATCTTATTTTGAATTGATAATTTACTATAATAATATTTATATGAAACATATGATTATTAAAAAATAAAAGCTTGTATTACGAGCTCGGTTTTTAGGTGTTTTAGTTCATTTATTTAGTCTTAAAATCGATTAGTTAAAATCAATTTTAAAACCGAGCTTGTAATACGAGTCAAGTGTTTAGTAATGAATTCTATTTGTTGTGTAACTTTTTACTTACAAATTCTGGCAGAATAAACTTCATTTTTTCTCCGAATGTTATATCGTCTGCGTCCAATGTTTCAAAATTAAAGATAACATTTTTATTTGTTGTACACAGACGACAGATTGTAGCAAAACAAGAATACATTTTCGTATAACCTTTATTTTAATAGTGGTCAAAAAGTAGATGTTTCGATATTATAAACTAATCGAAAATATTATTAATGTAGTTTAAAATATGTACATGATTATAAATACTTGTTTATTTAATAGAATATATTCGATCTATGTTTGTTAAAATGTGTTTGGCACAGTTTTTAAAATAACCGATATGTTTACACAGGGACGACCGGGATGGCGGACTCAGATAAACATGGATAAACAGGCATGACCATGTGACGCTTTCGTGTGGCGCTAGTGTACATTTTTGAATTTTGCGCATTTATTTAAATTTAAATTTCAAATTAATACAAAGTTTACATTTAAATATATAAAACTTTATTAACATACAAAGTTCAGTGTTACAGTACAAAAATACAAAAAAAATATAAATATAAATATAAAATATAATATAATGTAATAATAATAATAATAATATATATATATATATATATATATATATATATATATATATATATATATATATATATATATATATATATATATACAAATATAAAATATAAATTGCACATTTTACAAATAACAACTTGAAAATACTCTTATTAAAGTTAAGTTATGGTACTTGATTTATTAAATAGTTGATGTATTCCGATCTCAATAAAAAATTGCTATTACTTATTTTTTTTTAAAAAAATTAGAAATAAATTTTATAATTTCTTATTATCTCACCAACCATTGGTTAAGTAAATGGATGCAATTTTTTTGCTAAAAAATTCTGTTTTATAAAGTTAATAAATACCTGTACACACGTATGAATGTAAAATAAATAAGAGGAAAAAATTATATATGATCTTTTTAAAAATTATTTCTACAAGACACTCGGTCTCATAATAAAAATATGTTTCTTATAACGGATTTCTTCAATCTAAAAACTCGTATAGTTAAAGATGCATGCATATCCATAGAAAATAATATTGTATGTTACAATTGAAAAAGATATTGTTAAATCATATGTTTTCGCAATAGTAATATTTAATAGAATACCGAAACGTTTTATAGAATAGAGTAATATAATTCAAGTAATTTATAGCAAACATAATTGACACGATTGTCTCAAACAAACATCATAATAAACAACTTTCTGAAAGATTTTTAATATTTATAATATATCAAAATTTGCTACATAACATCTCATCTTATGATAAGTTCCCTGTGTTTGTTGGGCGACTACAATTAATGTCATTCATTCAATTTATTTAACAAAATAATTCATATGAATATAAATGGTGTATATAATAACAAAATATTTTTTATGTTTATAGTAAATATATAAATATTATTCGTTCTTTAATCACATGTTCGATTTGTATATATGATTTTATACATCATACGTGATGCATTGTTTGATTAAAATGAAAGTACAAAATATACAGCAAAAAGTAGATTTTTCATTTAGTGGTTACAATAAAACCTAATATCAGTCAGTCAGACAGTCATTCAGTCAGTCAGTCACTTTATTTTTTAAACCACTAATAATTTCAAATATTATGTTAAAATTTACACTGAATACATATGGTCCTAGAACACTGACATGTACAATCTGGTTCTGTTTAGCGCCAAACTTTTTACTTTATTTCATGTTTTGTTTGCCTTTTTAAGATCTTTTAGGGACCTGTATTTCTTTACACGTCCAGCCCAGTTCCATTTAGGTAGTTTAGTTTGAAGATATGGCAGTTTATAATGTGTTAAATGTCATAGGACTTCATTTAAAATAGTTTATGAAAGAATATAATTTTAAGTTTTTTTTTTTTTTTGGTTATTTTCCAAGTTTTGCGAGCATGAGGCTATACATGTTTAACATTATTTCAAACAAAATTAAATTATATTGAAATTACACATTTCTTCGTACTTATCTATTGCCTTCATAATCTAATTCTATGAAATATTTTGTTCCTGTACTAATTTTTACCAAATAATACAGAACGTATAAACAAATAAATGTATGACCAGTATCGCTACAAGTCGCCAACAGAAGTATTCCCATAGAAAACAAATATAATAAGACCTCTGCTTTTTATGATAAATTCAAGAGCCAGTGTGGAAAATATATGTCGACTGCAAACGGATTTACCTCTTACGGTGAACTGAAGTCATTCCGGAGAAAACAAGTCGGTAGTATATTCGGGTTTCAGATAAATCACTGCCTTATATGATGAATTCAAAAGTCAGGCAGGAGTATATTTTGGTTGCAGATAAAGCACTGTCTACAGATAATTACAATATATAATACTCAGGAGCTAATAAAGAAGAAACTAATGAAGAAGATGAAAAGTGTAGGAATTGTAAAGATGACCTAAAACAAAACAAAAATTACTTTTACGTCTACATAGATTATTATTTATTTACTTACAGTTTACTTGCGGTTCTTATGCTTCAATGATTTATTGTAACGATCAATCGCAAGTCGTTGTATAGAATCTAGATACGCATGAATACGTCTGTCTTGTCCAGTTAAGTATCTATTTATACGTTTACACCAAACGAAAATAGAAAACTTAACTGTAAACTTAACAAACGTATCCGCAATATCGTGATCCTTACAATTAAGACCTGTCAAGTCAACAGTCGCTTTCACGTGCCGGATAATTTTTTTTCCAACGTCGTTGTCATGTCCAATTTGTGGCAGTAGAGTAAAATTGTACAATGTCTGTCCACGATGCCCGGTACCGTACATTGTCTAGGGAAAATTCTAAGTCCTTTGTCAGTAAGTTGTTTCTCATTCCTTTCAATAAGTGGGGTGGATCGTACAAAGTCACAATTCCCTTCCCTTCAAATTCGAAACATTCGGGCCGAAATTCCCTCCCCTCACGAAAACATAAAACCCGGGTTTCTCGTCGCAAGTTCTCTATAGCAGCCATGTTCGTTCTTCCCTGGTCAAAAATGGTCGCCACCACGTTGAAGTTTGCCGATGTCGCAGATCTGAGAACTTCCTTGATGCAGCGCATCAAGGAAGGAGTATCAGTTGTTGCACCAACAAACATAAACGCATATGGTAGCTTCCATCGTGGAGTACAGAGTCCACGAAGCATAAACACCAGAGCATGCTCCGCAAAACCGGATTTATGTATCGTTCCAAAATTTTAAAAACCCCAAATAATGGCTTCATCCACGTTATAAGTAAGTGTGATTGAATCGCTACCTCATCAAATATCAAAACACAAGTCCAACGCTTTACTGGCTCATTCTTCATCAATTCCCGCATATGCGCCTCCAACGGAATGTTTATCCCTGGTTTAAATGGCGTTTGTTTCAGTAGCCGCCTCAGTGTTGACACACTAGGTAGTGCAAAATATTTTTCCATATACCGGTATGCCCTATTATGAATAAAATAAGTATTATACATTATGCACAAAAATGTCGCAATAATTCTTACTCAGACGACAAACAAAAACAAACAACAACATACTCTAAAACCATAATTACTATAATATCCCCAAACAAATACAATAACACTGAAAAAATAATTACTCTCGCATGCTTTTTAGCATAGACACTGCCAAGATTTTTTCGTCCAGAGTAAAACGTCGCCCTCGTTTCTTTTTCCTAGCCTCACGGACTTGAGACAAGAGAAACGTTTGGGCAGCACGATTAAGAGGCTGTAGGATTTGTTCCATTATTTCGGGATCGCGATCCCCTGCAGCCCTCGCAGCCTTCTCGATGCTGAGACGTTTTACTCTTTTACTCTGTGCCACAGTTTTTCGCTCCATCACCTTTAGCCGCTGGTAAATGTGACGAGCATCCGGAGACAACTCGGCGAATATTTATTTTATGCAAAATACCTGAAAAAAGGAATTATTATTAAATAGTGCTGATAAATTTTATATTTAGACAAATTAGCAAAAATATTGTATTATGTAAAAGAAAATATGAAATAGTACTTAAACATAACAGTTAATACAATTATAATTAATGTAAAATGTAATAAAAATATAACTAGATATGAATTCACTACAATATTATAAAATATTACTTACACTGATACGACGGATTGATTTCTCGTAAACTATTTATACACAAAATTATTTATATTTAAATATATTTAAAAGTATAATTTACTAGAAAAAACAGTGCTTTTCAAACAAATTGCCTAATACATGTACAATATTTTTTTAAGAAATATATAATTACATAAAACAAGACCATGTGGAATTACTTGTCTGAGTCATATTTAAAATATACAATTTAAAATTTAAGTTATTACTTTCTTACCACGTTTGCGACTAATTTTTGACGGAGTGGAGTACTGTGGCACAGTTTGGACATCTGGCATGGTAACTTGGACTTCCGGAATGGAAGCACTACCTGATGGTCCTGAAATTTATGAAAATGTCATTCATTGATACATTTTCTAAAATCACCATGCTGATTTAACTTTGCAAAGTTTACAAATATACGAAATATTAATTTAAATATTATATATAAATATTAATTTTATAAATTTCTATTTAATTTTTTTTAAAATAAAACCAATATTATAAATCAACATTCATATAAATGTGTATTTGAAAAGTATACATGTGCTTTAATTTAAAATTCCGATCAAAATTTTTTAACTTAAAAATAATAACTTACCGGGATAAATTAATGATTCCATACTTTGTAATGGAGGCGCAATACGCAACGATTTCAGTTGTTCTTCTAAAATGTAATATAAATAAATAGTAGGTATAATTAAAATTTCTAAAATGTTCTTTTACCTATAGCTGGGAAAATTATCGGTACAGCTCCTGGCATAAGGGTTCCTGTCTTCGAGTCTTTGAAGTATCTACCATAGATAATATATTATATATACTGATATACTGGTATCTACTCTCAAAATGAGCAGTACAAACTCTTTTATTCATATCTGATTCATATAGATATATACTGCCGACTTGTCTTCCATATTATTTACATTTGTTTACTTTATGCATAATCTTGAGATTTCGTTTTCATTTTTATGGATAGATAGCAGGACAAACGCTAGATTATTATTTATTTAACTTTTATTTAATATAAATATAAAATAATTTAAAAAATTAATACATTATATTATTCATTTCGGTCAAGATGTAATAGAATTTTTCTTCAAACATATTCCACCAAAGAAACATTACTCGCTAAAAGAAAGAGTTCTTGCGCGCGAATGTTTAAATTTGTACTTTACATAACAAATATTAATAATTGTTTCATACATATACTTACTATTTTACTTCTAAACTCTTAAAAAGCGTGAAAATAAATGTGTCTCAAAATCTTGCCACAATGTCAATTTGTGTCTTGTATAAGTTAATTCTTATTATTGCATAATAAAAATTAAGTCAGTGATAATTTGGATATGGAAAATTTTAAATAAATAACATTTATTTATCTATAATTTATTGTTGTTTACATTCAAAATCTTTATTAGACAAATACAATTTTATTTATAGAAGTACATATCAGGAAAAAATTGTTTTGTATTTGAAGACAAGTACAAAAAAAAAATAAACAAAGAAAAGAAAATTAATAAAAATAACGCTCATTATTTTTTGTAATACTTAATTAAAATTTGATTTTTCTATAAAATGTTTTTCACATATTGGAATGTAAATCACAAATAAATTTTTTGTACCACAGACTACATTTGCACAAACTATCTTTTGCGTGTGTAAATATTTGTGGACTTCGAATAATATGGCACTAATAGCTTATATCACATATATAATCCATAAAAATAAAGAATAGTAATGTTTATTCCTCTTAGTTTTATATGAATTATGAATAATAAATATGTCTATTTAAAAATTCATCTAATTATTATATATGTATGGCAAAAAACCTTTCAAAACACATTTTATAATTTAATACAAAACTTTGGATTGACGTTCTGTTATATTTATTTTAACCGATTTTTTTATAGTAAATATGACAAAAAAAATTAGGAGAAAACCGCTTGTATAATCCGATGAACAAATTAATTAAAATCATCATAAAATTAATTAAAAATTGATTCTTAAAATCATATAAAATCTTGAGCAAATGCCGCTATCTTTAAATTTAAAAAACTTTAATCACTACTTAAATACTTTTAAGTGTAAAACTTTAGCTTAAATTAACTAAATAAATCAGTCTTCTTATTAACAGTTGATAAACTTTCTAGTTCAACCTTAATATCCATTTTTTTCTATCTTAATATTATCAGGAAAATTTTCAAAATTTGTTTGCAAATATTGAGACTCAACTTCCATTGGTTCGACTTTTATATAGACTGATTCAAAATTATTTTTTTTTAATAAATATTTATTTTTATCACTTGTTTCAATCACATTTTTTCGAGCAGCTTTATCATTTTCAGACACGCAATGTGAACGATTTAATAACTTTAAATTTTCATTTTCCTGTTTGCAATTTTCACAATTTCTATCTGACAAATATTCATCTTTAACACTATTTTGCTGAGATAGATTTTCATTGAATAAACAAGAATTTTTATTTCGTTTTTGAGAATTATAATAATTTTTATCTAAAACACCTTTTCGTTTAGATTCCCGATATGTTTCATTGAAAATGTCTTGTTCGTTTGAATTTTCACAGTTTTCATTTGATAAATTTTTATCTTCATTCTTAACTTGTTCAAATACAATTTCCATAAAATTTTCACCAATTTCAATTTCGGAATGAAATGGAAATTCGGTTTTAATATCATTCTCTCTTTTAATTTCATTTTCCAAGTAATTGGATTGAATTATTTTATCGATTTCCACAAAATTTTCATTTAAACTTGCTGAATTTTCACTGCTTTCATCTTCGGAATCAAGTGGTAATTCATTTTTGATTTCAACCTCACTTTTAAGTTCTTCATTTTCCAAGTTATTCGATCGAATTATTTTATCGATTTCCATAAAATTTTCGATCTCGGAATCAGACTTTTTGACTTGATCTTTTCTTTTAGGTTTCTCGTTTTCCTTTATATTAAGATTAGAATGAATTTTTTTCCAATTTCTTCGGTACCAATTCGTTTATTTTGCAAGTTTACTTTTAAAATACCGTGTTCGTTTGCATTATCACCGTTCTGTAGTTTCAGTTTCTTTAAACATATCATGAAATGCTTGTAAGTTTTTTCACATATTTTCTTAAATTTGTATCAATTTTTTATTAGTTGATAACATACCAGACAAATTCCTTGAGGTAATACATTATTTTGTTGACTAATCTGTAAATTGTAATAATTATTTACGTATTAATTGTACAGGCATTTAGAGACCACGGTATATTATATGTCACGGGATATAAACTCTGATTACATATAAAATTTTCTGCCACAATAAAAACGAATTTCAATAAGTAGTACAACTTCTGGATAAAATTAAAGCAATTACATTCCGATATTGTACTTGTAATTTTAATTTTACGCATTTAATACAATATTTTATAATTTACTGTGGGGAAACCACTTCTTAAATTTTGTACACTGGATTGTATAAATTTTAAGTATGACTGTTGAGATTGTAATGATTTTTACGAATTTTATACGAAATATTTAAGATTGTAGAAATTTTACATGATTTTAGGAAAATTGTTAATTGATTTTACCATGACTTGAATGAATTTTGCCACGATTTTAAATGATTTGAAAACGTTTTACCAAGATTTTAAGAAATTTTAGAGGATTTTACTATATTTCTTTATTATTATATATGTATCTTTTTTGTAATACATATATTTTAATATACAATCTATAATATACAGGGTGATTCAGGACTAGTGTAACAAACTTTAACAGCTTATTCCTAAGGTCATTTTGAGCCAAAAATGTCATATGAACATAGGTCCTATTCCTTCTAGTTACCAAAATACAAGAGGTTGAACTTCTTATAAATAACACGAAATTTTCTAATTTTTGTAATCAAGATACTTTCGGAAAACAAGAGTTTTATTGAAAAGTCATATCTTATTTGTCTTAATTAAAAATTGTTATACTTTTGATTGTATTTTTATTTCATAATGGATGGTTATAGTACTGCTGAATATGCAGATATGATTTTTATTTATGGATTATGTAATGTAATGACAAATAAAGTATGACTTTTCAATAAAACTCTTGTTTTCCGAAAGTATCTTGATTACAAAAATTAGAAAATTTCGTGTTATTTATAAGAAGTTCAACCTCTTGTATTTTGGTAACTAGAAGGAATAGGACCTATGTTCATATGACATTTTTGGCTCAAAATGACCTTAGGAATAAGCTGTTAAAGTTTGTTACACTAGTCCTGAATCACCCTGTATATATATATATATATATATATATATATATATACAGGGGCGTAGCAAGACCTTTGTGGGCCGGTGTGCCACTGGGATTAAGGGGCCCCCTTTACTCTTTGTATTGTTTAAAATTTTAATGTTCTTTTGGCTCATTTTAAGTACTAAATGTTATTTTTATTTTGTCAGTTTGTGCCTTATTCGAAAAAAAATTTCAAATAAAAGTTGTTTTATTTTTATGATAATCAAAATTAATTAAAATTACTTTTTTTAAATGCAATCTGTATTTTCAAAATTAATAAATTAAAGTAAAATTCTTAAAGAAACAACTTGCCAAAAAATATATATGTATGTACCTAATAAAGTTGGCTTAACCATAAACAAGAAAGATGTGAAGATTTTCGATTTAACAGTTCAGAAGATAATTTTAGGATAAAGGTTTTTAACGCTACGTTAGATATTATAATTGCACAATTAAAAGATAGATTTTCAAGTTTTACGGAAATAAATAAATTATTTGGAATAATTTTCCCAGAAAATTTAAAACAATTATCTGATGACAAATATACTGACGATTTAACAGCAGATTTTGAGGCACAGATATTATCTTTTAGGAAAACCTTTAAAAAACAGTTAGAAAATATTAATTCGGTATTTGAATTAGGAGAATTAATATTTACAGATTATTCTATTCTTAGTTCGGCATTTCCGGAACTTTGTACCGCTCTTATTTTGTTTTTAACATTCCCCGTATCAACTTCTAGCGCTGAAAGAACATTTTCAAAATTAAAACTTATTAAAACATATTTAAGAAACTCTATGTGGGAGAATCGTTTATCAAATTTGGCGATTTTGAGCATTAAAAATGAAAGAGCACGTAAATTAAATTTAAATGAAATAATTCGCATCTTTGCTTCAATGAAAGCATAAACATAAACTTAAATTTGGTTTGTACTGTATGTTTTTGTGTTTTTAAACTTAAAAGAATCTATGAAAATGTATTTAACTTACTTTAAGGGGGTAGTACCCTTTTGCATTTTCAAAAAATCGATTTATTTTTTTTTAGCTTAAAAAATTTCTTAGACTGTATACTTTAATTTACCCTTTACCGGAAGTCCGTCGGAAGCTTCGTAACAAAGTTACAGCGCTTTTAGTAAAGCAGTGTCACGGCCCGAATAATAGGTCATTTCCAAGAATTTTTTGAGCTAACAAAAGGACTTAGGGAAAAATGAATAGGCTAGTTTCATTCGCCGTTGAATAAACTTCAAAGTTTTATTTTTTTCATAAAAATCGCGCTCTCCTTGCAGCCGGTGCACCAGGTGAAATCGGCCTCTGCAGCCGAAATATTTTAAGTGGCGTGCTTCCTACTCGTCGTCCTTCTGCATCTGGAATAAAAACAATTAATGTGGCCTATTCCTTGATAGATTGTCTACCGTTGTACGTAGGATTTTTGAAAAATATTGATATAAAAAAAAATGGCGGCACTTTGAACAAAATTGTCCGATTTTTGATGAAAAAAATGAGACAAAAACGTGCAACAAAAATCCATTTTTGAATATTTCCAAAAAATCCTAAGTACAACTGTAGCCTATTTTATGTAGAGCATGAGAAGCCAACAAAATATTTAATCATTTAGCTGACTGAAGGTATGTGGTTAAAATCGCCGAGGAAACGAAATCAAAACTTCAAACGCGAATATCTCGAAACCACATTTTTGAAATTGGCGGGGTTCCTAGCTCGAATACCGTTTAAATGATTAAATAGGTTGTTGGCTTATCATACTCTACATAAAATAGGCTACAGTTGTACGTAGGATTTTTTGGAAATATTCAAAAATGGATTTTTGGTGCACGTTTTTGTCTCATTTTTTTCATCAAAAATCGGACAATTTTGTTCAAAGTTCCGGCATTTTTTTTTAAATCAATATTTTTCAAAAATCCTACGTACAACGGTAGACAATCTATCAAGGAATAGGCCACACTAATTGTTTTTATTCCAGATGCAGATGGACGACGAGTAGGAAGCACGCCAACTTAAAATATTTCGGCTGCAGAGGCCGATTTCACCTGGTGCACCGGCTGCAAGAAGAGCGCGATTTTTATGAAAAAAATAAAACTTTAAAGTTTATTCAACGACGAATGAAACTAGCCTATTCATTTTTCTCTAAGTCCTTTTGTTAGCTCAAAAAAAAATTCTTGAAAATGACCTATTTTTCGGGCCGCAAAAGGGTACTACCCCCTTACTAAACTAATTTATACAATAAATATATTTAATCCTATGAATGGTATTTTATTCCTCTTCTTTGTTTTTTATTTATTACAAAAAAATTAAAATAAACAAAAAAAATGGTAAGTATTAATGAAAATAAGGCCCTATTGGGCACTTTGGCTCGTGGGCCCCTCTCGCTCATGGGCCCGTGTGCACCGCACTCCTTGCACCCCCGGTTGCTACGCCTCTGTATATATATATATATATATATATATATATATATATATATATATGTATATATATATATATATATATATATATATATATATATATATATAATGTATAAACAAAGTTACTCAGACAGGTAATGAATTATATAACTATTGCACAATGTAAGATAATTAACTATCATTTGTGTTTTTATACATAAAATTAAAAAAAAATTCTTTAATGTTTTTTTGAGCTTTTTATTTTGTTATATGTTTTTAAAATTTTGTGATTATATGTGACTTTTCCTTTGTTATTTCTTAATGTTTTTATGTGATACTGATTTTGTTGTGTTTAATTTTGAACAGTAAATTTATAAATATTTATATAAACAAGATTAGAAGTATATGAGTAAACCCATATATAGACCACTTTGACATTATCACATAAATGATAAGAAATAAGAATAAAAAAAATTTTCACCGAAACTTGGCAACATTGTATTTTGATAATATATAATATTATAGGCACTAAAAGTATCTTCTGTAAAAATTTGATTAAAATCGGATAAATAATGCGGGCATAACAAATTTTTAGAAAATTATTAATTTTTTTTTCGGAAAGTTGGCAACACCGTTTTCTAATAAAATTATAATTTATGTGAGCACTAGGAAAAACTTTTCTGAAAATTTGATGAAAATCGGATAAATAATGTAACCACAATGAATTTTTTTAAATTTTAGTAATTTTTTTTTCGATAAGTTGGCAACACTGTATTTTGTTAAAATTACATAAATTATATGAATACTAGGAGAATCTTTTGTGAAAACTTGAGTAAAATCGGTTGAATAACATGGCCATAATAAAATTTTAAAAACTATAGTAATTTTTTTCTCGGAAAGTTGGCAACACTTAATATTAATAAAATTATGTAATTAATGGAAGCATTAGGGAAATCTTTTCTGAAAATTTGATCAAAATCGGATAAATAACGTAGCCAATATGAATTTTTAAAAACTTTAGTAATTTTTTTCTCGGAAAGTTGGCATTACTGGAAAAAAACAAAACCACATGACCATCTTGAGCACTAGACAAATTTATCCTGAAAATTTCATTAAAATCGGTTGAACCGTCTAGGAGGAGTTGCGGCCACAAAATTTTGACTTACGACCGAGCGAGCGAGCTGACGACGCACATCCATACACCCACATAAACTAAGTTCAGATTCGTCATCTACATGCTATATGAAGGATTTCTATACAATTTTTTTTTTTTTGAAAATGTTACAGACACCGTACCAAACGCTATACCACTTTTTCCTTGCAGTCAAAGTGGTAAAAAGAAAAGAAAATATATTTATATAGAATTATAAATTCTTTAAGAAGTTTTAAATTGCCATAACTTTTTTACTACTTTGACTGCAAGGAAAAAGTAGTATAGCGTTTGGTACGGTGTCTGTAACATTTTCAAAAAAAAAAAAATGTATAGAAATCCTTCAAATAGCCTGTAGATGACGAATCTGAACTTAGTTTATGTGGGTGTATGGATGTGCGTCGTCAGCTCGCTCGCTCGGTCGTAAGTCAAAATTTTGTGGCCGCAACTTCTCCTAGACGGTTCAACCGATTTTAATGAAATTTTCAGGATAAATTTGTCTAGTGCCCAAGATGGTCATGTGATTTTGTTTTTTTCCAGTGATGCCAACTTTCCGAGAAAAAAATTACTAAAATTTTTAAAAATTCATATTGGCTACGTAATTTGTCCGATTTTGATAAAATTTTCAGAAAAGATTTCCCTAATGCTCCCATTAATTATATAATTTTATTAATATTCAGTGTTGCCAACTTTCCGAGAAAAATTACTAAAGTTTTAAAAATTTTATTATGGCCATGTTATTCAACCGATTTTATTCAAATTTTCACAAAAGATTCTCCTAGTATTCATATAATTTATGTAATTTTAACAAAATACAGTGTCGCCAACTTATCGAGAAAAAAAATCACAATTTTTTTTAAAAATTCATTGTGCCAGACCAATTTGGTGCCCTACCCCCGTATCCATTTCCCTCTCGTCACTTATGCCCCGGTTATCTCGGCTGAAAAGGCTTACCATGAACAGCTCTCTGTTGCCGAAATTACAAATTCGTGCTTTGAACCCGCCAACCAGATGGTGAAATGCGATCCACGTCATGGCAAATATATGGCTTGCTGCATGTTGTACCGTGGCGACGTCGTACCGAAGGATGTAAATGCTGCCATTGCCACCATTAAGACCAAGCGTACCATTCAGTTCGTGGACTGGTGTCCAACTGGATTCAAGGTCGGCATCAACTACCAACCACCCACTGTTGTACCCGGTGGTGATTTGGCTAAAGTACAACGTGCCGTCTGCATGTTGGCCAACACCACTGCTATTGCAGAGGCTTGGGCTCGTCTGGACCATAAATTCGACTTGATGTATGCCAAGCGTGCTTTCGTCCACTGGTACGTCGGTGAAGGTATGGAAGAAGGTGAATTCTCAGAGGCCCGTGAAGATTTGGCTGCCCTGGAAAAGGATTATGAAGAAGTTGGCATGGATTCCGCAGAGAGAGAAGGCGAAGGCGCCGAAGAATATTAAATTTTATTCTCATCAAAGCTATTATTTTCTCTTTTTTTTATATTGTCCAGTTCTATTTTATTTTTTTTATTTATTTGAATTTGTCTAAATTTTCGACTTTAAGACTCCAGTTCCGACTCCACACGTACTCCTGATGTTTGTAATGTTTTAAACAACTAAAATGTTAACTTAAAAAATACATTTAAATATATCAATAAACCAATAAACCAATCAATATTAACAGCAGATTGATAAGAGAAGCAATAGAAATTTATAAAGAAAAAGAATACCATGAAGTGAAGTGGCACTAAGTTAAATAAAATTTGGCTTTCATTAATTAAAAATCTATAACATTTTATGATCTAGTTACTTATTTGTTACGGCGACGTTTTGCAGTAAAACGCAAAAGAGTTAATCGAACCTAATAATTATTTAAACGCTTCGTAAATTTTAAATAAATTTCAAAAGTAATATTAAAAAATTTTTAACGAACATTTTATTTATTAGTACAATGGTTTCTGGAAAATCAGACAAGTTTTATACATCAGCAAAATAATGTGTTTTTATTATTTATAACTTATTACATTTTAAACTGTAACAATCAAAAATAATTTTAATTTTAATGGCATAAAGATATTCAAGCCAAACGCTTTTGTGATTTGGTTCTTTGAGTATTAACATGAAATTTGGAGAAATTATGATTGCCATTATATTGCGTAATAATTGCACGACAGCCCGAGTTTGAGGGACAATGTCTGATCGGTAATTTCGCTTCGTAAAACTGACCATTTTGAATTAAGACATCCATATCAAATTCTGAAATTTCAATAACCAAAATTAACGTTCACTTTATTTCCGAATTATATATATATATATATATTATTTAAAACAAAAAATTATTGGCTTTTTTAGTGCAGCATGTATAAAGTAATAACATAGATACATACATACACAATCACGCTATATACCCAGAAAGGGTGTGGCACAAACTCTTTCCATTACCCGAAAATCAGCCTCCTTCAAACATTCCTATCCAAACAAGCAACTCGAATATAAACCCATTTCAATATTTCTAGTATTGTTATTCAAAGAATTAAAAAAAAATAATAATGTTCATACTAAAAATTATTCTATAAATGACGCTTTTAAAAATTATATTATTTTTCATCACAAAAAAAAATTGATAATGTTTCCATGGTGACAGTAAGACAGAAATGTATTACAAACAAATAAATGCACACACACACAAATATATAAGATTAGTTCTTTTAATAATATAGGGATGTCAGAAAATGAAGAAAAAAATTTATTTTATTTTGTGCAAAATAAATACATAACTTTGGCGAACCATTCCAATAGGAACAACTCAAATTGGAGAAATAATAACAACAACCCCAACTGGAACAATAATAATAATGATTCCAACTCCAACTGGAATAATCAAAATTCGAATTCGAACAACTCGAATAATAATCAAAATAGCAACTGGAATTCTTCAAATGCAAATAACAATAATTCCAATTGGAATAATAATAGCAACCAGAACCAGAATAGCAACTGGAGTTCTTCAAATGCAAATAACAATAATAATTCCAATTGGAGTAATAACCAGAATAGCAGAAGAGGTCGCGGTGGACGTCGTGGACGTGGTGGACGAGGCAGAAATCGTAGCGCCAGTCGCTGTAGTCGATAACGCAGAAGATTCATTCGCACGAGATTCCTCCACTCCAGCTAATGAAATTTAAATCGGGAGCCTATTCATTATTTTACTGACATTTGAAAAATATCGTGCTGCTGCTTTAGAAAGGCACAAGAAAGAAAAATACATTAAATCATTTTATGATAATATTAATCATTATATTTGGCTGAAATCTGCTATGTTTTGATAATAATAAAGAAATTACTGTGATATATGTTTATTTGTTATTTTATTTAAGATATTTTTTATAAATTTATATGAAGGATGTATTTTGAAATGAATGAATTACACTTAAAATGTTTTATTACTATTATTACATAAAGTATGTACCAAGTCTCATTATTTTGATGAATTATTAGAGATATTAATATGCAAGCTGTAATTTTACATAATTTAAGAAATAATACCAGTAATACGTAATTCTACATTATGTATATGTGCTGCAATTTGCAGAAAGTAAGCAATTTTACATACTTATTAGATCATTCTTACTTCACGTTATGTGATTTATTATGAATTATATAAAAAATACAGAATTTTGAGGTAGAAATAAGGAATGTTTATGGTAAAATGAAATTACAGATTTTTTATAGTAAAATTTTACTACTATTTTTATGTTTATGTTTTATGATTAAATTGTAACAGAGACATTCTAATATATGATAATTTTCAATAAAAGCTACAAAAATTCTCTAGTCCACGACATATTTTACCACATATTAATAGTATTGCATCAATGCAAATATCAAATATAACTGCAAGAGCCATCACATATACGCTCCATTTCAACCACGCAGTTAATGGTTAGCGCAGATAAAAACATCTATCAACTACAAATTTCACTCACAATCAGTTCATTACTCAGGCCGAAATTTTATACCGAATAAACGTCACTCCGGTTTTCACGCACACACACTCTATGATTTTACTGAGCAATTTCGGTCTGTGTAGTTAAAATCAGGGATTCGAACCGGAACTGAACCGGATACCGGAACAAAACCGTTATTTTTGCTAGAACGAAAACCGGAACTGAAATACGCGTGTTAACAAAATCTTGCTTTCCATGTCAGTTGTCTTTTTTTTTTTAATTTTTTCGGAGGTCTCGTAGCGTAGTCACAAGTCGCAACTAGTCTTATGCAAAAAGAGTATTATTTGCTTTTTTTTTTATTACATTTTACATTTACATTTACATTTACATTTTGCTTCTGTTTGTCATCAAATATAAATAATTTTTCTATATTTGATCATTTTTATTATATTTGGTATTATAAAATTTAAATAAACTATTTTAAAATGCTTAATAAATGATTTTAAGTAAACGTCAAAAGCACATTTTTGAAAAAGCACTTTTTCATATGAGGTGAGAATACGGGCCTTAGTTATTGAAATTGAAAATGAAACTTGGGATCACTTTGGGAAAGATGGATTTTTGATAATAACTTTGCTTTTAATAATCATTAAATAGTTTAAATGCAAATACATTGGAAAATATTTTAATAATCAGAGGTAATTTTCATTTTTTCTAATTATAAATAAATAAAAATACTGTATAGAAGAATTTGTTACGTTAATCTATGTTATCATCGTATTATTATATAATTAAAATATGCACACAAATTATATAAGTTTGGGTGCTTTGGAAACTTTTGCTAAGAATGTAAATGTTTCCAAAGAAGCCTGTTTAAGTATATACAATGCAGTTTTGGTGCCTACGTTGATGTATAGGGTAGTGAATGTTGGGTTTGGTTGCAAAAGCATAAACGGAAAATGACTGCTGTGGAAATGAGATTTTTACGTGAGGTAGCTGGGTGTAACTGTAGGAGAGATCTGGTACGAAATAGATTAGTGTATGATGAGTGTGAAATTGAAAAAAATGTTGTAGCAAAAGTTGGTGTTAGTCAGTTAAGATGGTTCGGACATGTTGGACGAATGTCTAATGAACGTTTGGTTAAAAAGATTTATTTGAATGATTTTGATGGTATACGTTTGCGTGGACGTCCGATGAGTAATTGGAGTGGTATGATTGAGAGTGTTTTGCGTGAGCGAAAGTTTCCAAGTAGTAGGAATAAAAGAGCGTGTATGAGAGGAATTATGAATGTGGATGAAGCGAAAGTTGCTTGTTTGGATAGAAATGTTTTGAGGCGACTGATTTCGGGATGATGAAAAGTGTTTGTGCCACACCCTTTTGGGTACATGGCGTGATTGTGTATGTATGTATGTATGTAATTAATTAATAATTATTAATTATATTATTGTATCGATTTATTGTAGTATGCTTATAATAAAATTATTTTAATACAAATCAAAACATTGAAAAATTTAAAAAAATTAATCACTCGGAACTGAACCAAAAACCGAAAAAAACCGTTATTTTTGCCGGAACGAAAACCGGAACCAAACCGATATATATATATATATATATATATATATATATATATATATATATATATATATATATTAATTGAACCGGAACGAATAATATAACGGTTCGAAGCCCTGGTTAAAACTGTGTGTAATAAACTGAGCAAATAGGGGCAGATAGAGATAAATATTTGAATTGATCTAGATTCGCTGGCATTTAGTGTTGTTCACGAGGCGAGTGCATGTAGCGATGTGCTGAACGGTGGTAGTTCAGCCGCCGTAACAATTCTAGCTTGTAGCGGAATGTTTGACGTGGAATTTCGTTGTGTGATGTGTCTACGAGATGGGAGTATCGCAATTTTAAGACGCGGATGGCTGGAGGGCAAGCGATTATTTCACGCACCAGCTGATTCGGTTGTCGTCGATTTGGTATTAATACCATCGGAGAATTTTATTGTTATTGCATTGGCTGACGGCTATTTGATTTGCTACACGAAAAGAGTAAGTTATACAAAATTCATAGAGAACACCAGTAACTAGTCTTCAACGACATATTTACCCAAATCAGTTGTTGTTTTGATCATCTTCATAAATTTTTTAGAGATCCTATTTTGATACTATCAAATTTAAATGGTCATATGCTATATACAGACATTTTATTTATACACAGATAAATTTGTAATTCTCTTCTCGCTATGAAAATCTGTCCTTTTGTCATAATTATTATTATACATACTCGATACAAATTTTCCGAACTAAGCTAAGATCTACATCGTAATACAAGTTAATCTGTCATATCCAGTAGTGAGAAGAAGATAATTGCAACGTATGTCTAACAAAATCATACTCTTAGTTTTCCGAAAGGACAGATTGTCATGCCGAGAAGTATATGTATTTATCATCTATATTAGAATAATATTTGTTTACCCAAAAGGGTGTGGCACAAACTCTATCTCCACTATGCCGAAATTATTTTCCGCCAAACATTTCTATCCGAATAAGTAACTTTTGCTTTATCCACATTCATACCTCTCATACATGCTCTTCTATTTCTACTACTTGAAAACACTCTTAATCATACCACCCCATCTGCTCATCAGACGTCTACTGGCAAACGTATACCTTCAATATCACTCACATACATATATTCTTTTAATCAAACGTTCATTAAACATTCGCTCAAAATGAACGAACCATCTCGACTGACTAACAAACTTTTGCAACAACATTTTTTTTTTTTAATTTCATACTCTTCATACACTAAACCAATGATTTCCAAAATGATTTATATCGACCCCTAGAGGTCGATAGATTTAACTGTAGAGTCTACAGTTAAACCTATTAAAGTGAGTAGCACTGTATCAGCTTTTTTTTCTTTTTCGGATAGACAGAATAAAGCACATGTTTCGTGGTTTGTATATATTTTAGATCTTTAATTAGTCTATAATTTAGAAAAGTTGCAGTGGTGAGCTGTAATTCGCTCATTTGTGGACTCGTATTTAAAAAAAAACATTGTTCCATTGTCCAGACTCCCAGGCAGCATTCAAACATAGAAAAATATTTTTGGTTACTCAGCCCAAAAGTAAACTAAAAAATCTAGGATGTAGAAAAGGATTATTATGAAATTCATAAAATTACCAAAATAGAAGTATTTTGGAAAAAAAGTGTTTTTTTTTTCATATAAAAAATCAACTTTGAAAGCACATAAAAAATCGAAAAAAGTAGATATCAAAAATATCCTGGAGAATTCAATTTTCTATTTTTTTTTTAGAGAGAAAATCAAGTCAATTGGACCAATAGTTTCCAAGATATCTTCTGAATAAGTTATAAAAACATGGTTTCGAGTAAAACGCGTTTAAAGTTTGAGGTATCCTATCTACCTGCCCTGCCCCTGACACGATTTTGTAAAAATCGCTGTAACTCCGCAACAAGTTCTAATTTCGAAACACCAATTTAGCCAAATATTCTACACACTATAAGCATTCAAAAAATTTTGAAAAAATCGATTTTTTGAAAATGTCAAGGTAGTGTTATACACAAAACGTAACTGTATGAAAACGTGTGTGAAATTTATCTGCCAAAAACAACAGTTGATCTGGGTAAATTTTGTCCTTGAAAAATACTTACTAGTTCTCAATTCTTAGATATAGGTAATAGGTGGCACATTGTCTGAAAATTTTGATGGTATAATTGAATTGCAGGGTAAAAAACTGTGGTCAATAAAAAACAATAACGGCAATGCAACATGTCTGTCTCTGGTGGCGCTGCCCCATTTAAATACATGTCTAGTGGGAATGGGGGTGCGTCCATCTAGTGGATCAGGGGGAGGTTTAATACAACTGTATCAAGGCAGACATTTGGTGGATACAATTCATGTTCCCGATTCGCCATCAGCCATACAGTTCGGACGACTTGGACAAGAGGAGAATGTACTTGTTATTATAACTAGCGGTTTGTAAAGAGTTTATTTTCGGATTGTTATTCATTCCACTGAATAAACCACAGAATGATACATACATACATACATACATACATACACAATCACGCCATATACCCAAAAGGGTGTGGCACAAACTCTTTCCACTATCCCGAAATCAGTCTCCTCCAAACTTTCCTATCTAAACAAGCAACTTTAGCTTTATCCACATTCATAGTTCCTCACTCATAGCATGCTCTTCTATTCCTACTACCTGGAAACTTCCGCTCACGCAAAATATTCTCAATCATACCATTCCAACTATTCATCGGACGGCCACGCAAACGTATACCTTCAAAATCATTCATATAAATATCTTTTTAACCAAACGTTCATTTGACATTCGCCCAAGATGTCCGAACCATTTTGACTGACTAACACCAACTTTTGCTACAACATTTTTTTCAATTTTACACTAATCTATTTCGTACTCGATTCCTCCTATTTACACCACATACCCTACGTAAAAATCTCATTTCCACAGCAGTCATTTTTCTTTTATGCTTTTACAGCCAAACTCTATATTCACTACCATACATCAACGTAGGCACCAAAACAACATTGTATATAGGTACTTTTCATATTTTATTTTATATGTTTTTTGTTAATGTTTCCATGCACAGAATGATAATAATACATAAATAAATCTAGATGCAACAAGGTATGCAAATCAATAGAGCCCCATATTACTTTTCATATAAAATAAACTTTTCTATTCCTATCCTAACATTGAAAGCAAATATTTGCATTTTAAAAAAATATTCATTATATTGTCAAAATATAAGCGATATCTTTTTCTACGTAACGTCACATTAAATTGATCCATCGCTTCATCGAAGACTTATTCTATATTATCACAAAAATTAGAAAATAACTTAATATTGCTAATTAAAAAAAAAAAATAACTTTGGCCCGTAGTCCCACCTCTTTTGTTTATGAAAAAGTGCTTTTATTTTTTGAGTATAGTATTTCTATTTTTATATATTTTGTTTATATATTATAAAATTCAAATAAACTAATTCAAATTGCTTAATAAGTAATTTTAAGTAAACGTCAAAAGTAATTTTGAAAAAAATTACTTCTACAGCCAATCAGGTGAATTTAGAAAAATGTCATCATTTTAGGCGTCTAAAAGGCATTATGCTATGTTATTAGCTAATAACTATAGTAGGCATATGCCAACTTTCATTATGTTTGTTTTTCCTTTTATATTTTTTCAATAACAAGATAATTTAGAAATATATATATATATATATATATATATATATATATATATATATATATTATATATATATATATATATATATTATATATATATATATATATATATTATATATATATATATATATATATATATATATATATATATATATATATACCGGGTGTTCGTTTGTCAAGTTCGTATGGGCGTTTAACATGTAATTTCGATAAATTGCGATATACTACTTTCTCGAGTAAAATTCGAAGAAATACTTAGAATACTTTTCGATAGGACATAAAAGGTTCTATTATTTGGTTTTAGTTTCAATTTGCTAGCATGTGCCGTTTGGGTGCTAGAATTTTTTTATGATTTTTTGGTTTTTATTTTTTTTAAGAAAGAAAGGAAAATAAGCATGGCATAGAAAAATGTGGAATAATGAGTACGATAATTGAGTGAAAAACCATTATTCTACAATGCATCGTTTAGTAGAAAAAAATTAAAAACTGAATTTTTGAAAATTTGACAAGGGGGGACCCTTGGGATTTTTTCAAAATATGACTTTTTTCAAAATTTGCTCAAAAAAATCTGAAAAAATTCAGTAACATAGAGAAAAAATTTAGCTATATAATAGATAAGTAACTTTTTTCTCTAATTCATACTGATTTTGCAGAAAAAATTATTAAAAATTCTAAAAAACATTTTAGAATTTTCAATAATTTTTCCTGCCAAACCAGAATGAGGTAGAGAAAAAAGTTACTTAGCTATTATGTAGCTAATTTTTTTCTCTAGGTTACTGAATTTTTTCAGATTTTTTTGAGCAAATTTTGAAAAAAGTCTTATTTTAAAAAAATCCCAAGGGTCTCCCCCCTTGTCAAATTTTCAAAAATTCAGTTTTTAATTTTTTTCTACTAAACGATTCATCGTAGAATAATGGTTTTTTTCACTCAATTATCGTACTCATTATTCCGCATTTTTCCATGCCATGCTTATTTTCCTACACCTCATAGTTTTTGAGAAAAAAAATAAAAACCAAAAAATCATCAAAAAATTCTAGCGCCCAAACGGCACATGCTAGCAAATTAAAGCTAAAACCAGATAATAGAACCTTTTATGTCCTATCGAAAAGTATTCTAAGTATTTCTTCGAATTTTACTCGAGAAAGTAGTACATCGCAATTTATCGAAATTACATGTTAAACGCCCATACGAACTTGACGAACGAACACCCGGTATATATATATATATATTAGGGTGGTCGTTATTTTGGCAAAGTCGGAAAACTGCTGGTCTCAACCCGGAATATGATAAAAAATAAATAAAAAAAAATTATCGTTAACGTTGAAAAGCCGTAAAACCATTTTAACACGTACGTGCCGCACGACGGTTGAAAATTTGCATGTATTTAAAATGGGGAAACTGCACTCTTTCACATTTTCTACTACAACTTTTTGTCTAATTCCTCTAAAAATATTTTGAAATATACGCCAAAAAGCTTATAAAATTCTCTTTTTGGGACACTTAAAATCATGTTATTCTGATGAAAATTGACCGATTGGTAAAGCGGTTTATACATGCATGTTTTGTATCTGTATTTGTACTTGATTTTGTGGTACCTGAGGCCTCTAAATATTCATTACTACTAAAATTAAAGTAAGGTACTCATAAATTTACTAGTATAAAATTATTAACAATTTTTTTATAATTTGTATTGCAGGATTTGGACAACAATTTTTACAAATAAATTTTAAAATAAAAAAATCAAGTATAAATAACATCTCCCATTTACATATTTTTCAGATACAAAACATGCATGTATAAAACGCGCTGCCAATCGGTCAATTTTTATCAGAATAACATGGTTTTAAGTGTGCCAAAAAGAGAATTTTATTAGCTTTTTGGTGTATATTTCAAAATATTTTTATAGGAATTTGACAAAAAGTTATAGTAGAAAATGTAAAAGAGTGCAGTTTCCCCATTTAAAATACATGCAAATTTTCAACCGTCGTGCGGCACGTGTTAAAATGGTTTTACGGCTTTTCAACGTTAACGATAATTTTTTTTTTTTATTTATTTTTCATCATATTCCGGGTTGAGACCAGCAGTTTTCCGACTTTGCCAAAATAACGACCACCCTAATATATATATACCGGGTGTAGAAATGAAATGTGAACCATAGGGATTTCAATATTATTTTTTAAATACGGCTGTGTCTCTTTCCCTATTGACTTTAGAGCAAATATTTAAATACAAAACTTGTTCAAAATGTGAAAATGCATGGTATAAAGTCATTTTTTTTTACATAAATATTAATATTTTACGATATACATGCTTAACCACTAAAAAATGAGCTATAACATTGGGAAACGGGAATGGTATCGAAAAATGCGGAATAATGAGTTCTATAATTCGGTGAAAAAATCATTGTTCTGCGATACTTCGTTTAGGAGAAAAAAATTTAAAAACTGATTTTCGAAAAAAATGCCCTTATCAACTTTTCGAAAAATCAGAAAAAGGTGAATAAAAAATTAAAGAAAAACAGGAAATAAAAGTGTCTGGTACAAAGAGTAGGATAAAAGAGTAGACAACGAAAGCCAGTGTTAAAATATAAAAAATCTTTTTTTTTTTTTTAACAAAACATAAGGGTACCCCTTACGAAATTTTTCAAAAATCAGTTTTTAATTTTTTTCTCCTAAACGAAGTATCGTAGAACAATGATTTTTTCACCGAATTATAGAACTCATTATTCCGCATTTTTCGATACTATTCCCGTTTCCCAATGTTATAGCTCATTTTTTAGTGGTTAACCCTGTATATCGTAAAATATTAATATTTATGTAAAAAAAAAATGACTTTATACCATGCATTTTCACATTTCACGCCGTTTGGTGTAAATTCCGAATTCGCAGATAACGCTGAGTAATTTTTAATAAATTTATTGCACATCAATGATATTATTAAGCTTCGTAAGTTAAATTTGTTGTAAATACTATTTGTTTCGTTCAATGGTCTACAAATAAAAATTTTAATAAATTAATAGATACCTACAATTTATTTTGTTCAATCTAAAACAGACAGTTTAATGAAAGTAGGTAGATCGTCCTGAAGTTTGGTATACGGCCATGATTTGTCATTATAAACAACTTTTCTTAATAAAATTTTGTCGTATCCTAAACAAAAAGGGTACTTTACCTGAAAAGAAAATAGTTCTTGCTTCACCGTCACGGCCATTTTGTTTTTCAAAAAACGAAAAAATTCTTAAAATTCGTTTCACGCCAAGCAGGGCTTAATTCCAGAATCTTGAAATAAAATTCAAAAAATTTTAGTCCATTACACCTCTTGTAACATCAATCCTGGGACACACTGTATATATATATATATATATATATATATATATATATATATATATATATTGCGTAATTCTTCTTCGTAATACAACCTATAGACTATATTATAAGGCCCGTGAAATCTACTTGTTTATACAGTCATATAACTAAATAATAAATTTTATGTATATCTTCTTCCCAGTAATTTATAATATATCATTGATTTATAGAAAAATAAATAAGGCACTTTATTAACATAAAATATACGGTAAATTTTTCCGAATAACATGTGTTATCAACAATATATGAAATATTTTCTTTTCGAGTTGAATTTCGCGAAACTAATCTAGTAACATTTAGATAGTAAAAAAATAACACTAGTTAAATCCAATAAAATTCATGAATTATAAATTTCATAATATCTGATAAAGAAATGATTTTGTATATATATATATATATATATATATATACATGTTGTAAAAACAAAGAACAAATTGTATAACTTTTATTTCATTTAATTCCAAATTCAATTACTTAATTTTAGATAATTTTTCTACTTAATTATGATATTTCTAAAAAACATTAGTTGTTTCATCTACATACAAATACAAATCAATCGAAAATTGCAAGATAAATCAACGAACAAGAATATACGCCAAACTAGACATAATACCTAATTTCATTAGATAAACGTAATCATCTAGTCTTGAATTAGAATATGAGGAGAAGACTAAAAATCACCTATTTTCTTTAGATAAAACAACTAAAACTTTAGAAAAATCATCTAAAGTTTTTGATTTTTTTTGTCTGTGAACAAAAATGTTTATTCTTAATGGATTCTTATTTATTTGGATTCATCTTACAGATGGATCTCTACTATTCAAAATCCTAAAACGCACCGCAGATTTTAGTATCGCTGCCGCACAGGCAGAAACAGCTGGAGGAGGTGTAACCGGATGCGGGACACCTCCGCCGAAGCCTTTACCATTGCCCAAACGAAGTAAACTGTTTGCGGAACAGGCATTAAGGGAGCGTCAACATGCTCAGACAATACATCAGACGTTTCAACAAGATCTGATTCGATTGAGATTGAGTGCTGGTCGAGCTACTGCACTCCTCACAGGTGGACTAAGTTCGGTTTCAGAAAATGTTAAACATCCTGTTAAATTAGCAGCACAGGTAAGTCGTATTTCTTCATTTTTTTTTTATTTTATGTTACAAATTATATATAATAAATTGAAATATTTTTGAAAAACAAAAATCTTTTCTATAAAGCCGTCCACTGCAGTGCATGCACAAATCAATTAACTCCACTTTTTCAAATATCTTAAATTTAAATGTCAAAGCACTTGGTTCAGTCATAGCTTTTTATATTTATTTATAATAAATTTCCCAAATAATCAAAATGAACACCATTAAACGGCAAAATTTTTTTGGCCATTGAATAATAAATTACATTATTTCATCGCATTTCTCCATTTCCTGTTTTATGGAGTTAATAGATTTGTGCAGTGAGCGCCTCAAATAATTCACAGTAGAAATAAGATAAATACAAAATTGATAAATGAAATTTTTCTAATATGTTTTAGTGAAACACATGACTGGCTGATACTACAAGCTCGGTTTTAATTAATACCGATTTGAAGGCAATGCAACGGTCATAAAACTAAAAATGAATGAAAACACTTAAAAAGCGAGTTTGTAGTATCAGCCAATTCGTGAACAATTTTCTTACGAGAAATAAAATTTCTTCAATCTACTGTAAAACACAACTAAACAGCCGGCAAAAATCCAATAGGTATTATGTAAAGTGAAAATGCTTCCAGGTTTTAGGACTCGGTCCCCGTTTTACACTAACATTAGCATTAGAGAATCTAAGCATCGATCGTGCAGTTACCGACCTAAGTGTTATTTTTCACGCGTCACCAACCAAATATCTGATCGATTTACCGTATATCGCTGTACCTTTAATTCCACCGGAAATACGTCATCAAGTTGAAACAGCTGTTACAGAAGTTCTGGGCAGTAATGGCGATGAAGATGATATACCTCAGACACCAATTCGTGTATTTGTAACAATTCCGGGACATGTACAACCTCTATTAGCTGCTACAATTAATATGCCACCCACTGATCCATTAGCATTCCTTGTTTAATCATCAAATATATATATATATATATATATATATATATACAGTGGCGCAACCAAGGGGGGGGCCGACGGGCCTCGGCCCCCCCCAAAGCTAGCAGAATTAGCACAATTTTTATTCGTTTATTTATATATTCAGCAGTCACTTCCAATGCTACAATTATTTACCCCAAAATATTGAGCCAACATTCATTATTTTAAATTATTAATTATTCGATTCATGTAAGATAAAGTGGAAATCTGGTTAGTATTTGCTTTTTTTTTTTGCTTCTCCAAGATAAAATTTTTGGGCCCCCCCCAAGACAAAATCCTGGCTGCGCTACTGTATATATATATATATATATATATATTGAAACAGTGTGCTCTGGTAAGAATTTTTTTGCTAATATGTATATTATTGTGAGTAATAATAATAATATTGTTTTATAGAAATAATTTAAAAGAGATTCAATTTTGGTTTATTTAGTTAACAAAAGAATAACGTTAGGTAAGGAATGTTGGCTGCAGTGATAGCTTTACCATAAACAGAGTGTCAAAAGTCAAGTGGCCATAAATTTATTAGGGTCTATACGTGGGAAAGTGAATTTGCGTTGCAGAGAATTAGTAAACAAATATATCTAAACATTCTAGTATGATAATATAATTAAATCAAAAGCAGAATAAATATAGTTGCATATATTGGAAAAAAACATAAGAATAAATCAAGCACAAAATCTTAATAATGTTATTAGTAGTATCAATTTCCGAGTTA
Source organism: Clivina fossor (assembly GCA_963966155.1). Lineage (NCBI taxonomy): Eukaryota > Metazoa > Arthropoda > Insecta > Coleoptera > Carabidae > Clivina > Clivina fossor. The sequence continues at coordinate 23,599,565 of OZ014550.1, forward strand.
CATAATGTGCTAAGTCGAAAGAAAGTGACGGAAATCATTTATCTCTCTCACACTTACGGTAGAATAAGGGTGTCAAGTTCTCTGTCTTACCTATGGGTTTTACGAGTAGGTCAAATTCTTACTACAGACAGCTGTTCAGAGTATGGGATAACAAAGAAATGAAATCAAATAGTTTTGTATGAATATCACTAATAAATAAAATTCGAATCTCTCACAGCGGTGAAGACAAATCCAATACTATGATGTGAATTAATTAAGACAGTTTGATAGTTATTAAAGTAAGATTTATTAGCATAAAATATTTTATTTAAACAAAGTATAAAGTGTTTGGTACCAAAATGATGGGAAAAATATGTACGATTCGAATTTAATAATTACAATTGAATAAATTTATTCATTAATTAGAAAAATTAACGTTTATAAAATCCAAATACTTGTATAACCACTTGAGATAATACATATAGATACAGACGTAAGCGAAGAAAAAACCTAACACCTACACCGATAGCAGCTTCTCACTCTAACGTATGCGATTCCTAAACCTAACCATTCTCTCTGTCTAACGCATGGTAAAGATAAGGATATGCTATTGCACCCTAGCGAATGTTCTTCAATATGCACGCTCTTTATCTAAACAATAGTTCGAATTAATGCTACCCCTTCCTCTAGTACTTTGGCTTTAACTCTGCTAAAAGAATAAAATACGCGTGCGCATAAGTAAGTTTGAAAAGTGGGAGAAATACTAATAAGAATATTATTGGTTGAAGATAGTTCGCTGGAATCTCATTGGAAATTAAAATTGAAAATATAGTGTTTTGCTTGTTTTACTTATGATTTTGTATATTTCTATTTCAAAATAGATAGGGAGAAAAGTTCGCTTATAAGCCCTGGCAGAAGCTGGAGAAGGCACTCTGGTCTCGACCTGGGTCAACTCCTCTCTCCAACCCTTCCAGCTGGTCTCTTGGAGCGCGCTGCAATCAGTGCTGTTCACTAGACTAATCTCTGTTCCAACTGGTCTTTTGGAGCGCGCTGCAATCAGCGCTGTTCACTAGACTAATCCCTTTTCCAAACTTGTCTTTTGGAGCGCGCTGAAATCAGTGCTGTTCACTAGACGAGTGTCATTCCTTGGAAATCCGGTTCGAATCAGAGTCAACCACACCGAGACACTAGAGGGTCTCTACCATCCGAGACGACCGCCAAAACCAACACGGTTTCCACTACATAGCGAGGGCCAGGCACCAGGGGGAGGTCGCTACGCCCGAGTCCGGGGCGGCGTACAAGGACAACCCGGTTGCTATCACGTACCGAGAGCTAGGCACCAGGAGGAGGTAGCTACGCCTTCGTCACAGCCACGTCCGAGTCCCAGTCCGAGGCCAGCCCGGTTTACACTACAGCCGAGGGTCATATGCCAGGGGGAGCCATCACAGGCGAGGCGTGTTTCAATCGTGGACACAGGCGACACCCAAGTCCACTCCGATTCCACCACGTACCAGGAGTCGAGCCGCAAAGAGAGGCCACCCTTAGCAGTTACGATCCAAGCTCACCACAGAATCCAGGCAAACAGCCACACTTACCAGTTACGACCGAGGTAGCGTTCCAGGGGACGGCCACACAGTCAGAAATAGCAACGTGGTAATTCCGCCGTTTAGTTACAAATATTTCAATAAATATCAACCTATACACATATATTGTTTTGTCTTTACACACATTTACACTTATCTACATACATACCCATTATACGTGACTAGAAATCTCTCGGTTCGCGAATAACTTCTAGAGTCAAGATGACCAAGCAAATGTTTCATTCTTGGATTACATACACCAACAAAATACAAGAGGTCAGGGGCCGCTAAGAAACCCGACTCACCTCAGAGGTCAAGGGGCCGTTAAGAAGCCTGTCTCACCTCAACGTCGTACAGACTTTATACACACATTCACACATACACTGACTTGAATGAAATATCTTTTCTTATTTATCCGAATTAAATATTGTAAGTTAACAATACAATAATCGAGAATAATCTAAAAACGTATAATGACACTTTACACTACATCACTGGTATATTTAAAGTAAATTTTAATTAAATAAATAACGTTGTATTTGTGTTTGATTTTGCTTAATATTGTTAATAAATGCCCACACCAGTGAGCGTTGAAGGAAGCAATGAGTTTATTTTCTCAACCTGAACATCCCTCTATAATTCTCATGTCCAAGTCTAGTCTCCAACACTTTGTATTAACGAATTTGGTATTTGTTTAAATTAATTTCATTACACAACGTAAATGGGTCCAGTTTAAAGTAATTTGTTTAGTTAGTTGTTTGTTTTAAAAGATCACAGTCATTTAGTTTAACGTCAATCAAAATTTGTTTGATTAAATAAGTAACGTCATTTCGCCCAATGTTACAATATATATATATATATATATATATATATATATATATATATATATATATATATATATATATATATATATATATATATATATGTTTATTTACATACATATTATTTTGTAAGAAAAGTTATTTAATAAAAATATTTATTTTATCAAATAGAATGTGTATGGAACATGAGTTATTATTACCTGACTATGTTCACAAAATACCATAGAAATGCAAGTAATTTCTATACAGGGTGTAACAGAATAACTATTCCTAATTTTCAGAAATGATAGAGGGCACATAAAGAAACATTTTTTATTAATAAACTAGTGTCCGGAAATTTTTTTTTTTTTCGGCAGTCGATTGTAAAAAACACAACTTTATGTTATAACCCGAGAATTAACGGAGATTTATAATATCCGTTAAGACCATTTCATTCTACTCAAAAAAGTGCCTTAAAAATGTGAAAATTATTTTCATCTAATTTAAAAATCCATCGAGATATCGCCATTTATCAAAATACGGAAAAAGCGAACTTTTAGCCATAACTCGAAAACGAAAGACGATAGCTAATTTTTGTTTTCATAATTGAGTTTCTTTTAAAAAAAAGCGATCGAGGATGCGCGGTCCATTTTTCCATATCTCTTATAATTTCCGAGTTCCCCTATGAAAACGTCCAAATTTGCCCAGCCTGTACATCGTTACAACTTGTGTATCGAAAATGGTGGTCGTAACTTCGAACAATTTTTATAAAGTTTAATGCGCTATTATTTCTAATAAAATGTTCCTTAACTTAACTACTCTTTGATGTTTTGATTAAGATTGTTTTAACGATATCTAGTGTATCTTGTCACCGAGAAATTTCCGGATACTAGTTTATTAATAAAAAAATGTTTCTCTAAGTGCACTCTATCATTTCTGAAAATTAGGAATAGTTATTCTGTTACATCCTGTAGACTGAAAAAATAACTAATACAAGTAAAACGACTGAAGGTAATGTATCTATTAATGGTGCACGTTTAAAGCAGGTAGATGAATTTGTGTATTTGGCTAGTTTATTAACTAAGGATGGCCGTTTTGATCGTGAAATTGAAAGAAGAGTAAATGCTGGTTGTAAGGTTTTGGTAACTTTTGCTAGGAATGTAAACGTTTCCAAAGAAGCCCCCCCGTTTAAGAATATACAATGCTGTTTTGATGGGTTTGGCTGCAAAAGCATAAAAGAAAAATGACTGCTGTGGAAATGAGATTTTTACGTGTGATATGTGGTGTAACTAGGAGAGATCGGGTACGAAATAGATTAGTGTATGATGAGTGTGAAATTGAAAAAAATGTTGTAGCAAAAGTTGCTGTGTTAGTCAGTTAAGATGGTTCGGACATCTTGAGCAAATCTCTAATGAACGTTTAGTTACAAAGATTTATATGAACGATTTTGAAGGTATACGTTTGCTAGTGGACGTCCGATGAGTAGTTGGAGTGGTATAATTTAGAGTGTTTTGCGTGAGCGAAAGTTTCCAAGTAGTAGGAATAGAAGAACATGTATGGGAGGAATTATGGCTTTATTGTTTATCCAGTTTTAAATATATATATATACTTGAAAGAATTACAAAATTTAATTATTATACAATTATTATACTTCTAATTTTGTTTGAGATTAGTTAGGGTAATATTTCATTATTTTAATGTAAATATTAAATACTGTTAATAATAATTATCATAAAAATATGACAAAAATGTTACGGTATTATAGAGCAATAACTATTTATTATCTGATAATAAGAACGTGTGCTACATTTCATCAGGCAATTAAATAACATTTTAGTAAAAATAAATATTCATAGTAGAAAAATTCGAACATAAGCTCAAAAAGCTTATGCATTTGTTCTTTTGATAATACAATCAATCAATAAAATGTTGGTAATGAAACAACACACATTAAAAATTTTATCAAACTATAAAAGTACACTACATTATTCAAGTGCAAATGTTCATTCAAGTAGCATTCGAAATCAAATCAATAAAAGATACGAAGAGATTAAAATTCCAGTTCCCTGGGGACATATTGCTGGAAAATGGTGGGGCCCACAAAATATCAGACCTATTTTAGTTCTACACGGCTGGCAGGTAATTCATTATTCATATTTTATGGAATTCATCAAGTCAGTTATTCACATTATCAAAATAAAATCACTAATAAATGTTTTTTATTTATATTTCAATTATAAAAATAACGCAAAAATATATAAATTTACTAAGTCGTATCATAAATGTCTCAAATAAAAGTTGTTAGTGAAATAAATTTTTCCGAAATATTTCTAAAACACATAAAAGTGACATCAGTAAACTACCAGCGCTGGTAGATGCATTTATAATATCAAAAGTTGATCAAATTGAGATACTCACTTCCGAAGCTTAAATATAAAATTTCTTAAAAATCTTTTCAATCAATTTTAATTCTACAAGCCTAATTTATGCTTAGTTTTAAAAATCTCAAAGTCAAAATTGGTATATAATTACCTACAATACCTCCTTCACTGAAGGTGATGGTCGGTAAAAATTGAAAATATATTTTAAATTTCTCCGAAATGATGATGTGAATGAGATACTAATTTGTTACATACATACATACATACATACATACACAATCTCGCCATGTACCCAAAAGGGTGTAGCACAAACTCTTTTCATCATCCCGAAATCAGTCGCCTCCAAACATTCCTATCCAAACAAGCAACTTTCGCTTCATCCGCATTTGCAATTCCTCTCATACATGCTCTTTTATTCCTACTACTTGGAAACTTTCGCTCACTCAAGCCACCCTCTCAATCATACCACTCCAACAACTCATCGAACGTCCACCTGCAAACGTATACCATCAAAATCATTGAAATAAATCTTTCTAACAGCAAACGTTCATTAGACGCATTCGCTCAACATGTCCGAACCATCTTAACTGACTCGAACAACATTAGTTTTTCAATTTCACACTCATCATAATTATGTTTGTTATTAATTGAATTTAATTTTGAATTTAAGGATAGTTGCAGCACTTTCGATCCACTATTGAATGCATTACCGGAAGACGTAGCTTTCCTTGCTTGCGATTTTCCGGGCTACGGCCAGTCCTCCCATCTACCGAACGGTATTTTCTATCACAATATAGACTACCCTATACATGTGAGACGCATTCAAAAATATTTTGGCTGGCCAAAAGTTTCTTTAATGGGTCACTCTAGAGGAGGTATGGCTGCATTTATGTTCGCAGGTTTATATAACGATGACGTAGATATGTTAATAGCAATTGACGGTACAAAACCGTTAACTAGACTACCGGAAGATGAAGTTCAAAAAATGGCAGATAATGCCGAACAATTTCTACATTATGATGCTAGGAAAGTAGCCGCGAAAGAACTACCATCATTTACATACGACGAATTATTACAGAAAATACATTCAAGAACAGATGTGTCGTTAGAAAATTGTAAAATTATTCTAGACAGAATAATAAAACAATCCGACAATGATCCAAATAAATTGTATTTTTCGCATGATATTCGGACAAAAATTGAGCCAATACCACATATGCAACATCATGATATTATCGCGTATGCAGAAAGAATTAAATGTCCGATGCTTTCTATAAAAGCGACAAATAGTTCGTATTTTGAAAATAAAGAATATTTTTACGATATCATCAACGTATTGCAAAGAAAAAACGATTTTCAATTTATCAAAGTTGATGGAACACACCATGTACATATCAATGCACCAAAAATATTGGAAAAGATTATTCGAGAATTCTTACAAAAATATAATTATGTTGATAGGACTGCCGGAGGATTTAAACAAGAAATTAAATGCACCTAAAGTTGCATAATTTAAAAAAAGATACTGGAGAGACAATGGTATTAAATATAGGTAATACACATGCTTAATTCAATTGTTTTATAATAGTTTTCTAATTTGTTACGTTGTTTTCGAAACGTAATTTTTTTATAACATAAATAGTATCATAACGTTTGTTTATATATTATTTTTATCATACTTATTATTGAAATGAATGGCGGTCAAATTTTATTAGATACGTTATTAGTGATTGTATTCATTTGAACTGTTATTTTTTTTTATAAATTTTAAAAACGGTATAAATTTACAATAGCCCCAGCAAATGTTGCTGTATTACGTTAGTTGAAAAACCAGTGACTCTCATAATGTGTGACAAGACAAAATGTGATTTTAAATGTGTCTTAATGGTCTATTAAACACAACTCCTACCTACAACCTACCTACCTAACGGACTTCTTAACATAACATAAGTCTTAACGGACGAAATTGATAAAATTACTAATGAAACATTTTGAGGTTCACTGGTTTATACACACCAGGCATGCGCATTCCGATGTTCACGCATGCGCAAATCTGGTTTTTTCAATATTTGTGAATACAGCAACATCTGTGAGGTTTATTGTAAAGATCAGCCATGTTGACAACCGTATTTATATAATTATTGTATTATTAATTTATCAAAAAAACTTAGGCATGTACGCAATTGGAAATTGTCAAATGTATACGTATCTGTTATGTTATCAAATGCTTCAATAGTTTTCTTGTTTAATACTATTATGTTTTATTTACAGTTGCAGTAAAATTACACAATAAAAACATTAATTTAATATTTACGTATTTTATTTTATAACCTAAAATCAAAATACTTGAGTATGACTTGTGTCCTTCTTGTATATATTACTTATTCTATATAGCTTGTATCAGCTTGTATCCTTAGATCATTCAGCTTCTACTATATGATCTAAGATATATATATATATATATATATATATATATATATATATATATATTAGAGTAAATGACAAAATATAGAAACAAAGTTACTAGATAACAAATAAGTAACTAGATTATACAACTTATAGATTTTAAATTAATGGAAGGCAAAATTTTATTTAACTCAGTGCCTTTACAGTGATTGAAATTTATGAAGAAAAGGATAACTGGTTTCTATGTTTTGTTATTTACTGTATTATTTATATCATTTATCCTGATGAAGACGTACGTTCAGTTCGTCGAAACGTCGATTTTAAATAAATATCAATATAGAACTTTAACCAAAAGCAGTTTTATTTCAATTATTTATAATTTAAAAACAATTTTTAATATATATTTTTAAATTTTTAAATTTCGATAATTTTTGTATATTTTAATGTATACAATTCTTTGTTACATACATAGTAAGCATTTAATATACTTATAATTATTTTGTCAATTAAAAAAAAATATCAGTTTTATTTTAGAATTAAAAGTTGAAATAAAAAAATTTTTCTGTGTCAAAAATAGAAAGAAACGAATTGTCAAAATAATGTAACAAATTAATGATATTATGGATTATTTTAAATTTAAAAAAAAACTATTTATATTTTATTTTTATTACTTTTATATAATCAAAATTAATATGTTATAAATCATAAATATTTGAAAAGGATCTAGAAATTATTTAAAAAAAAAAAACTAAAAATATAAATAATGCCTATGTCACACTATCATTCATATGAATGATGGTGAATGATAAAGAAGAAGAGATTTTGATGGTGAATGACAAAGTGAGTGTTGGATATGTCACACTGTTTGATGAGAAAATTGATGAAACTGATTTCTTCTTCATATTTTTCTGAATATTATTATTTGTTTGACATTTGTATTTTAACCTAGTTTGATCCAAAGTATAGTTCCTTTGACTTACAACTGATTTGAATTAAAAATGAGTACAAGCGGTAGTACTACAAGTGGTAGTACCATAGAAAATGTTATAATAATTTTCATCATTTTCCTTGAAAAATGCGATTTTGTTTTATTTCACACATATATTTTATTTGAAAAAAATTATGATTAATCTTTATTACAATTAAAAACATATATATTTTTTGGAAATCAAAATAATAATAAACAATGAAAATATTGACATTTACATATTTGATTAATTTTTTTTATATGCTAATTCTGTAAATATATAAAAATTGTTATTAAATTATTAATTGTACATAAATTAGCAAATTTTTCTAATAAATAGTTACCATAAATATAAAGTATTAAACGAATAAATCGAATGTAAAATTATTCATTTTTGAATTCCCACCACCTGTCTGAATATAGAATAATGAAGTGAGTCGCATAGTGCCGTGAATGATACAGATTGACGAAAAATATCGGCCCGCTAAAATTTCATCAGTGACGGATCACTTCTTCTTCTTTATCATTCACCATCATTCATATGAATGATAGTGTGACATCGGCATAAGCTTGTATCATTTGTTTACATACCAACGTAAAAATATACAAATATAAAAATATTGAAAGTCACTGGAAATTGTGACATTTGTTCACCATTTATCACTTGACAGCACATTTTACAAATAGGTTATATTTAAATAAAATATTTTTGTCAAAAAGTATTAAACAGCAATTTTCATTTATATTATGATAATACAAAATTTATTATAATCTTATAATGCGATAGTCAAAATTTTGTTTCAAAGGTCACTGTTACGTGATCAATTTAAATTCGTTATTTGAAATATATGATGTAATTACAAATACGTAGAGTGAGTTTTGTGTATGTTTAGCAGCCACATTAAAACGAATTGAAAATGTCTTTAGTTAGAAATACTTTGAAATTATCTAACAATAAAAATGCGTTACAATATTTAACAGTAAATAAATTGCATACGACCACTGTTCAAAATCAGGGAAATAAAAAATACGAAGAAGTAAGAATTCCAATTCCCTGGGGACATATTGCTGGAAGATGGTGGGGCCCACAAAATATTAGACCTATTTTATGTCTGCATGGATGGCAGGTAAATTGAAAATATATTTATGAAGAATTATTAATAAAATTAAAAAATATTAAAAATTTGAATTTTAGGAAAGTTGCGGTAGTTTCGATCCGCTACTGAATGTGTTACCTGAAGATGTAGCATTTCTAGCTTGCGACTTTCCTGGCCACGGTTTATCATCACGTCTTCCGAAAGGTATATTTTACCATGGCGTCGATGCACCTATATTAATCAGACGCATTCAGAAATTCTTCAATTGGCCAAAAGTTTCGATAATTGGCCATTCTATGGGCGGAATAACCTCGTTTATGTTCGCATGTTTATATCCCGACTATGTAGACATGCTGGTAACAATCGATGCTTTGAAACCATTCAGCAAAACACCGGGTGGTGCGATTCAATCAACCGTCGATAATATAGAACAATTTTTACGATATGACGAATTAAATGAGGCAACATCGAAGCCACCATCTTACGCTTTCAATGAACTATGTCAAAAGATGCACTTAAGTACAAGAAAATCAGTTTCGCTTGAAAGTTGTAAAGTGGTTTTAGATAGAATTATTACACCGTCTGACGAAGATCCGGATAAATTCTATTTTTCGCGTGACAATAGATTAAAAGTCGGCCCATTAGTCGGTATGCAACATGATGATATTATTGAATATGCGAAACGAGTTAAATGCCCGATGACAGTGATGAAAGCAACGAAAAGCACTTATTTCGAAAATAAAGAATATTTCTACGATGTTGTTAAGATATTACAAGAAAATAAAGATTTTGAATATTTAAAAGTTGAAGGCACCCATCATGTACATGTTAATGAGCCCGAAAAAGTCGCGGCTATTATCAGGAAATTTTTACAGAAATATAATGGTGTTGACAGAACTATTGGAGGATTTAAGCAAGAAATTAGAATTAGATGATGATTTAAAATAATAATAATTAAACAATTTCTAAAATCGTTTCAAGTCTAATTAAATTTATTATGATATTTATACATAGGTACTCGAAACTTTCTAATATTTTGTTTTCAAATCAATTTTATGCAGTATTTTATAAAAGTACCAAATTGTTCTATATTTGTAACTACTTATTATTATTATTATTATTATTATTATTATTATATCAAATACAGATTGATATTTTGTTACCTATCTTTTATTTATATTCCAATACGTTATTACATTGGATAAATAATAAATTAATATTTCCCTTGTTATATTTGTTGTTAATTTGATATATTTTTTTATAAATTAAGAATGAAAATAAATATGAAATTTCAATTATTTGTCATAATTAATTTTTATTTCATACCTTTAAGTGATCACTTTCAAATTATAAAACAAATCATATTTTATCATAAGAGGCGATCCTTTTCTTTAATAGATTCTTAAAATTTTCTATAAAATTCTGTAAATTCAATAGGTAACTTTGAAAGCCTGAAGATTACTAGATTCTTAAAAATAAAATATATTTCCCTTTTTCATTATAATTGATTATATTTAAAGTGTTTTTATCAGATTTGTATTTCAAATTAGAAAATTATTTTTTCAAAATAAATGTTATATTTATAATAATAATAGTGATAAAGTCGGAAAAAGCGCATCCAGCGATAAATTTTGACATTAAAAGTCAAAAAGTTGACTGTTTTATTTGTTTTTCATTAAAATTCAAATTTTATTAGCGTTAAATGTCATTTAATTTAGGTACTGTTTTATTTTTGTGAAATAATGGATTTTAAATATGTTGAACATGTTGTGGTTTTAAGTAAACAATTATCTGATATATAATATACACATCAAAAAATATGAATTACAAATTCAGCAAACTATTTCGAATGTCAACTCTATAGTAAGGGTAACTAATTTTGCAATATTTATTACTGTTTTTTGTTACATTATCAGATAATGCAATTGAGGGATTTGCTGCATTATTTCCAAAATAAATTAAAAAAAATAATGTATTTGTAAAAAAAAAATCAAATTGACTTCTGCTTAAACATATAGTCTATAATTGCATTACTAAAAATCGTTAAAATACACAAAAAAAGAAAAGATGTATTTTGTGTTATTTTTTTTTTGTAGATGATTTAAATTTTTTGTATAATTATTACTTATCTGTTGATAATTGTCTTTTTTTATATATTGGTAACACTGTTTACCTGTCAGTTAGTTGTCAAATATGACATCTCCAGCACAAAAATCTGCAATAGGTGTAAATTTATCGAAAAAACGGTCAACGAATTATTACCTTAAAATCACAGAAAAATATGGCATAACCGGATCAAGAAATACATTTATTAAACCAAAAAGTAAGACCTCTATTGATAAAAGTTTAGTGTAAGTTCTCCAGTACAGGCAAGACATTTAAGTTTACATATTCTAACCTATCATCAAACTCTTGTATTATATATTTTTTTTTAGAATATTACTAACCATTTACTTAAATATGTAATTAGTAGTTTTTTTTTTTTTTTTAAATTAGCTCTAAGAAATAGAATTGTCTTGTTTTGGATGAACTAAACTAAACTAAACTGAAATGGATAAACTCTTAGTATAAATGTTTTTATTTCAGATGACAATAAACTTTTAAGAGTCAGTGAAATAAAGATAGAGAAAAACTCGAATTTATATATTCTAATAAAATTTTTTCGTCAGTTATTTTTGCCGCAAGGTTATCCGCGAACTGTAAGCGGCGATTATTTTCAATATCAGTTCTACGATACGATACAGGCGTTCGCGAGTCGAATAACTGGTACAATTGCTACCAAATCGATATTGGAAAGTGTCGGTGTCGGTGATGCCGAAGCAACAGCATTAGCAGCGACCGTAACATGGATTTTAAAAGATGGTGTCGGTATGGTCGGCAGTATTTTGTTTGCATGGTGGCGTGGCACTGAATTCGATTCGAACTGTAAAAAATGGCGTTTATTCGCGGATATTTTAAATGACTGTGCAATGACAATCGAGCTATTAACGCCATATTTCTCCAGCGTGTCCGTTATAATGTTATGTGTGACAACGACAATGAAGGCTGCTGTAGGTGTTGCTGGAGGGGCAACACGAGCAGCAGTGACACAACATCAGGCTTTAGTTGGGAACGCTGCTGATGTGGCGGCCAAAGATGGTAGTCAAGAAACAGCTGTGAATTTAGCTGCATCAATAGCGGGATTAGTACTAATAACGCTTTTTCATAACAGCCGCTTCGAGTGGACCATTTTTATTCTATTCGTTGGCTTGCATTTATTTGCGAACTTTTTAGCGGTGTCTTCGTTAGTGTTTCGTACATTGAACGAATCACGATATGTGATTATTTTACGTTCGTATTTTCGTTACGATAATATTCCACAACCATTAAACGTCAACAGATGTGAATCGGTATTTTTCTTTGGATTACTTACGGGGAAATTCGGTCAAACTAGTCGAGATCTATGCGGTTTCGATATCAAATTGGGCGTTTCGTTTCGGCATATAACCACGATGTATAATTATCGTGATGTTGAGGAGTTATTAAATGCTTATAAAAATAAAATGTATCTGATAACGCCTGATATTCATAAGCGCGTTATTCATGTTGTATTTGTGGGAGGTAGCGATGAAACACCGACAACCATTTTAGAAGCATATTTTCACGCTGTACTGTTCGGAATTGCCTTACATATTGTTAATAATAAACCATTAAATTCGTTGAAATCGATAACACAGGATAGTATATTAACGAGATTACGCGATCGTATTCAAACACTCCAACCCAACGCTGATATTGTGAAATTATGTCATTCTTTAGTACAATTTGTTGATGAAGAAGAATCGATATTTTTGTATGAATTAGAGAGACAAGGTTTGTGACAAATCGAAACAAACTACTACCTATCTATATAAACACGCTTTATTTGAAATTTTTCTTTTTTTCTAGATTGGAAAACAAATTTACATTCCCTGATTGTTGATGACTGGCGGCTTGAACAGTTTCTTTACGAATAAATTCGGATTTATTTTTATATGTACTTTTTTAATGTAATAGATATTTTAATAATTATTGTAAATAACAATTTGTTGAAAAATAAACAAAAACAAAAAATTATAGACAGACTATTCATGAACCACTTTATTCACATCATCATCGGTTTAGTAAAAAATATTTAATTTTGAAAATACACACTGTTTATAAGGAAATATTAATAGTAATAGTACTCTATCACTACCCTGTCCTTGTTTACTAACTAAATAATAAACGGACCATTCATGTTCAATATAAAATTAACTTGTAATTTTTATTGCGCGTGCTCTGCAGAGCTAAAATATTATCGAATTTAAATTTAAACAACTGCTTTCTGTGTCCATTTTTTTTTTTTTTCATATAAACAACAAGTTTTAAATATTTGTTAGTATATTTTATTATATTTGCTTGTTTATATAATAATACAGCAATTAATATAAAATTTTCTTCTATTTCTTTCAGTAAAAACAAAAGTCTGTAATTTAAGCAACGATGTTAATATAATAATGATGTTGAGTTTTTTGTGAAAAAAAAAAATGTATATTCCGTATATTAAGATTTACTATAATATATTTTGTATATACTTATTTAATATTCAAACATATTCACATTATAATATTACATGACAATAATAATAATAATAAATACAAGTTTTTAATAATAATATAAGCAAAGATATACGATTGTTGTAAATATTCTTGACTAGAACACAATTTGAGTCTTGTATATATTTGGTACAAAACGTTCTTGAATTTTTTTTTTCCTAAATTGTCATTTTGCACGTTTCAAACATTTTTCTAATGGTTACGTTTCTTTTGTTTAGTTTTTATTTTTTCAAAATGTCTGTAACGCACCAAACGATTAATAAAATGGCACAATATAATTTATACAATTATTTCTACAAATTACAGTATGTATTGTATAATTTATTAAATATTGTTGTATATAATAATAATTTTTTTTAATTATTTGTAGATTGTAACATTTCTCACTAAACTGGTGCAAAAAGTGTGTAATGTAGTTTTTATTTTTTAATGTTTTCGTGTTTGTGTATTTAATTAATTTAATGCATCGAGGACGAGTGTATATTTTTAAATTAACTATAGGTAACCAATTTAGAAGAAATTAATTGCCATTTTAATAACAAATGACTATCGTTATTATTGTTTAATCAGATAATTTGGCATTTTTTTTATGACCTCAATTTGAGATATCTGTCGAAAAATACAATTAACTAATCGATACATAAATTAATACAAATTTAAATTACCTAGTGATAAATCTGTGCAAAACTGAACTGGCAATCATAGTAAAACACTAATCTAAACACAAAACTTTTGAATGTTCATAAACGCATATTCGGTTTATTTAATTTTACACAATATATAGCCCTGACACAGTAAAATAACACAATAAAATATAGATACATAATTAAAAATAATGAATTTGATACTAATTAAACAACAACATACACTAATAATTACTAATACCAACTCTTATTGTGATAATAAAATTGTTTTTGTTTAAATGTTTTTACATATATTTTACTTTGATTTATTTTACTGTCAAATTTAAGCGCATGTATCATTAAAAATACTTAATAAAAATTAAAATTTTATTTTAATTTCTCAAATACAAGCAATTAATGAAACATATCTTCTTAAAGTCAAAACTAACCTATTTGAAAAATCTTAAAAATGATGATTACCTTCAATTCTACACAAATTACATCCATTTAAATATATGAAGAAAAAGAAAAAAAAAAAAAAACAACAGGTAATAAATTTATGAGAACTTGAATTATAGTCATTTGTCATCAATGTTGCATAGGTTAGGTTACCCCCGACAAAATTGATTTTTATAATAACAATCATTGTTTCGGATTAATTACAATCTAATAGTATTATAATACTAAATTTACGTTTTTTATTTTTAAATTGATATTTGACGTGAATGATTTATAAATATTTCTTAATCAATTCCGTTTGTCTGTCATCATCATTTATACCATGCAAATGTTAAATAAATTACCGTATTTTTTTTTTCCTTTCATCACGTCAAACATTTTTATGAAAAAAAATCATCTCTGATGTATTTTTTTTTACGATAAATTACCTGGTAATTATTTTTCTTAAACATTCAGAGTGATTTTATTAAAGCTAATATTTCATTTTTCTTATAGTCAGATTATAAAATTGTTAAAGGCATTTTTTATATATTTTTTTTTCATCTGCTGCTTTACTTGAAGCTAAGTGCTGTTAGATTTGGTTAGTTTTCTAACAGCGAAATTTTCTCTTTTTTAACTTTTCTTTTATTTTGAAAATCTATTTTTCGCTAGTTGATTTTAGTTTAAACTTTTGATCGACTAACTACATGTTTTAAGAAATTTTTGAAATTTAAAAAGATTTATTTAGTTTAATCGTATTTTTGATCCATAAAAAATGTACCATTATGTATATTTTATTTATTTTTTTAAATTCAATAACATTATTCACAATTGGAATATTTCTTTATTGGAACGTAAATATACGTTTTTATCACGTAGTCATTACTACTAGTAGTAAATTTGTAACTTGTAACATACAAATCAATTAAATTTCTTAACGAGGCTAGGCTCAAGCAAAAAATAATACCTCCGAAACTGAATTCGTATTTTCAATAGAATACAGGAAATTTATAATAGATATACACAAGGTGGTGACGGCGACCCACGATCATAGACTTTATCATAGATCAGAGAAAATTATCTCAAAATAACCAGTAATCCGGAAAGTTAGAAAGGAATGAAGTATCAATTTAATCAGCTAAACATGTTCAAAGGTATTACTTTTTCATCGACCTTAGCAATATGTATCAAACAAATCTGAATTACTTATTAATATAACTGATAAATATTTTTAATATAACAATATTTTTTTTTTTGATTTAATTATGAATAAACAGCAATATATTTTTTCTCACTTATTTTTATAATTTATAATAATTAATACTGTATTTTTAAGGTACTATTATAAATATGATTCGACAAAAATTTTATTATATTTAATTAGTTTTATTTTTACAATACGAAAAAAATATGAACATGTCTCATGAAAGATTTAAATATAATGAATGAGAAAAAATATTATTTTTTTTCGTTTTTGATTTTACAATTAATAAATTAGAAATAAATATAAATAAATTAAGTGACTCGATAAATGTAAAAATATATTAAGAAATAATAATATAACTGATATGTAATTTTTGTTTTTTTTTTTTATTATCAAGAATCATTTTTATTTAAGAAAACAGTAATTATAATTTAAAGATCGATTCGTAAATAAAAACGATTTTTGAATATTATATCAGTTACGTATTGTATGAATTACGTAGTTCAACATACAAAATAATGAAATAAATCAATCAATCTTCTTTCAATCCATTTAACAAATAAAAAAAACGTTTTTTGTTTGTTTTTAAACTACAAATCTATGAAAACGAGAGAGAATATAGCTTTTACGAGGATTTATCAAGCAAACAATGTAATATTTCCAAAATCATATCTTAACTAATTTTTACTATATTTAAAATATTAGTCGTATTTTTTTCAACTGACCGACAAGCTCTAAGCTCCTCGGATCAGATCCCACAACGTAAGAACTGTTTTTTTTTTAAACAAATTGTAACTACACCACAACTGATCTGTGCTACCTTCCCCTTGCCTCTCGAGCTCCAAGAAAATTTCGGATCACATAAAGTGCAGTTAAACATAACCTTTAAAGTTGATTGTTGCCATGCAACCGTGTTGTTCAATTGTAAACATTATATAAGAAAATGAATTTGCAGCTGTGGAATGGCGAAACAGTGGAACAAATGTAAAAATTAACTTGTCGTAGGTTCTACAAATATTTACTTACAATCATTTTTTTCGCCATTTCTATTCGGTAGGGGTATTCGAAACTGATAATTTTTATATAACAAAAATAATAATAACAAGAATATAAAAACAATAAATTAATAATTAAAAATTATTAACTGAAAATTCAAGTGCAAGCAAGAGAAAGGTTACATATTTACAGGCCGTGACAGTCCATCACGCTATGCTAGAACGAGAAAAGATGTTTTATTTTTTTGAAAACAGCGCAGTTCATTTACAGATCAGATCAGTTTAAGTGTAGTTCAAATAAGTAAATTGTTGAAAAAACACGACTAATTAAAAATCGCCATAGCTACGAAGCCAATACGGAAAGCTGTTATTTGATTCATGATAAAAGTAATACTTTTTAAGAGCATAGAAAGAAGTAATGTATACAATACATTACTTATATCGACTTTTAGCTACCATATATTTTCATAAATCAACTGGATGTATTCAGCTGTGTATTCAGCTTTTTAACCTTTTTAATAATACAGGTGTATAAGTATAAGATAAGCTGAATCTCTAACAAATTGTAGCTCATAATACTTTACTTTATAAAAAAAGTTCTTATTCTGAAATACTTATTTACTCTAAACTATCGCTTCCGATATTTATGGATTAATCGTAAAATTGAAATACCGGGTCTACGAAAGATGTATGTATATGTAAATTAAAATGTTTGTATTCTATATTGACAATCTTATATAGGTTTTAACGTCGCTGTTCAGACTGATATCATAAACAAATCTGTATGAATTAAGTCATATTGTCGGGTGGGTAAATTAATTAATTATTGAGAATATTAATTAGTAGAAAAGAAATGGATAAATTATCTGTCTTTATCTTTTTTCTACGTACTGAATAATAAAGGCGAGAATTTTGCATACATTACCTAGAAAGCAATCGCTATAAGAACTGCTTTAAGAAAGAAAGAGAACGTATTAATTCTTCAATACGTTCTCTTTCTTTCTTAAGTTTGTGATTTCTCATACGATTGCTTGTGAGATCAGTCTCAACAGCGAAACTAAAACCTATAGTCTTATTGGGTATCCTCAGTGAAATAAATAAATAAATTTTATCAGGAGTTTAAAAACAGCTCATTTTAAACAGTTTTAATTTCGTATCTATAGCAAGCGACTCTTTAATTATTTGGAAGAAAATTTTAGGTATATAAAGTATACAGTAAATAACAGATATGAATTCGGAAGTATCATTTTTTGGTAATTCTCCCTCGTTTTTAAGGTTTGAACATCAACACATCACTTTGATCAAAACTATTTGTAAAATTCAACAAATTAACAATATGATTTATTATACATATATATAAAATGTAAAAACTTGAAATTATGTTTTCGTATTTACCTATAAATAAATAAATAAATAAAAATGAAATGAAACGAAATAAACTGAAATAAGTTTAGTGTTTACAAACCTGATGTTACGTAAGTGGATGAGATAAAAGTTTATATATGTGTGGTTTATTTGGTGGGAAAATCGGGCCAATAATTGATATAATAACGTCGCGTACTGCCTTCGAAGAGACGATCGAGCCAATTAGGCAAGCCATCAAGTAAAGTACCCTGCAATAGAATTTCTTCCTCGTCCGATTCCGATGTGTCGGATTCAAAACCGATAAATGCACCCAATTCGGGATCTTCCACTTTTTTCGTCCGTCGGTTTTTATTCTGCAACATTTTCAAATAATCATTTAACAATTCGAAGAACCCTTTTTTTGAATAATAATTAATCTTTTAACAAATTACTTTTTTTACGATTTTTGGCCTTTTAATAACATGACGGATTTGTAAGTTATATAATGTATTAGTTATATAATGAAATTATTAAAATCTAAAAGTAGTACAAAAAAAATTCTAATCATTTATCATTTCTAATATCAAAAATTTCAAAAAAAAAAAAAATGTATGGATAAGTAAAAATGAACATACTTTGGCTGATGATTTACTTTCTGTATGTTTAGCGTGAAACATACAAAAATATTTCCGATGTCCATTCAGTGATAAAACCGTTCCAACACAATTTCTAGGATTAATATTTAGATCTCTAGGTTCCGGTAGACTTAGTTGCAAAAGTTCGCGGTACCAACTTAATCCACGCTCCAATGACATATGGGCAAACATCAATGTTTTGTTCCTAGAAATTTCACTAAAAATAAATACGAAAATACATTCGAACTCAAACCAAATTGCACAATTGACATTTTGGATTATATCAAAAGAAGTCCCACTTTATTATTGCTGTATCAGTAAGAATCTACAAGTTATAGTTGATTTCAAAATCAATATTTAAATTTTGTTTATCTAATATCAAAATTCGGAGTAACTTGTATACTAGTTTATAAAAAAATTGTTATGTTACGGCTCATTTATATTATGATGAAGACTCACGTCATCAAAAAACTTACCAAATTTATTAACATCATATTTACTACGTTCACATTTTTTAAACATTTAACAAAAATAACGCAAAATCGATAACAATAACTATATAAATTAAGTAGTGTAAAATAAAACTGCTATATGTTAAAGTTCTGTATTAATATTTATTAATCGACGTTTCGTCGATCTCAACGTCCGTCTTCGTCAGGATAAATTATATAAATGACATTTACAGCAAATAAAGCAGATAATAGAAACAAGTTACTAGGTAACAAAAAACTAACTAGATCAGAAAATTTACGAATTTTTAATTAATGGAAGCCAAATTTTATTTAAAGCAGTACCTTCAAACTGTATTTTATTACCTAATAACTTGTTTCTATTTGCTTTATTTGCTGTAAATGTCATTTGTATAATTTTTTTCTTGATGAAGATCGACGTGGAGTTCGTCGAGTAGGTCGATTATAAATAAATATTAATACAGAACTTGAACCTAACGACGCCGTTTTATTTGAATAGAATGAGTTGTGAAAGATTTTTTATCAACAATTCCTTTAACGGACTTCTTCCAATAATCCAACTATATGAAATAAGATTACGATTCAATATTGAATAGAAACACAAAATAAGAAAAGTAACACTTACTTTCTATATGGCCAGATAATTTTGTGAAACGCTGGTATTAATTGTAAACGACTTTGAGCATCGACAAATAGAACAATTGTCCGACATCCTGGCTTCAATAATCGTACTAAACCGTTGTATTTTTCCGCTCGTAGTTCGTGTAAATATAATTCTCTCTGTTGCGGCCGGCTACCAATTGTTGTTGTAGAATTATTTGTTGTTGTTGTTGTTGTAACTCTTTCATTACACGACGTCGGTTCATTGTTATTATTTCCATTTCTTTTTGCGTTTCGCTGCTGTTGAATACTTTCTTCTTCCAGTCGGACTAGATATGCCATAAAGTAGCCAGCTCCAACGATGAATAATACCTAATCGAGTTGGAATCATTTAGTTTTGTTTTTTTATTATTATTCAAACTTATAAAATAGTAGTTTACATGTAAATAACACTAACGAAAATATAACTATAAAATAACAAGCTTTAGGATTGATTTAGTTCTGTAAATTTTTTAATTAAAAAACGACATTTCGATATTACTCCATGTATATTATCATTACGAAAAAAAAAAGACATAGAAACAAATTACTAGGTAACAAAATATAGTGTGAAGTCAATGATTTAAATAAAATTTGACATTTTTACCACTTTGACTGCAAGGAAAAGTGGTATAGCGTTTGGTACGGTGTCTGCAACATTTTCAAAAAAAAAAAATTGTAAAGAAATCCTTCATATAGCCTCTAGATGACGAATCCGAACTTAGTTTATGTGGGTGTGTGGATGTGCGTCGTCAGCTCGCTCGCTCGCCAATCAAAATTTTGTGATCGCAACTCCTCCTAGACGGTTCAGCCGATTTTAATGAAATTTTCAAGATAAATTTATCTAGTACCCAAGATAGGGTCATGTGGTTTTATTTTTTTCCAGTGATGCCAACTTTCCGGAAAAAAACTAAAGTTTTTAAAAATTCATATTGGCTACATTATTTATCCGATTTTGATCAAATTTTCAGAAAAGATTTCCCTAACGCTCCCATTAATTATATAATTTTATTAATATCCAGTGTTGCCAACTTTCCGAGAAAAAAAATTACTAGTTTTTAAAAATTTATTATGGCCATGTTATTTAACCGATTTTACTCAAATTTTCACAAAAGATTCTCCTAGTATTCATATAATTTATGTAATTAATAATAAAATTCAGTGTTGCCAACTTATCGAGAGGAAAAAAATCACAAATTTTTAAAAAATTCATTGTGGCTACATTATTTATTCGATTTTGATCAAATTTTCAGAAAAGTTTCTCCTAGTGCCCACATTAATTATAATTTTAATAAAAATATTGTATTACCAACTTTCCGAGAAATGTCAAAGTGGTCTATATATGGGTTTACCCATATACTTCTAATCTTGTTTAATTAATAATTTATAAATTTTATAATCTAATTACTTGTATTTTGTTACCTAATTTCTATATTTTGTTTGTTTAGTATTCATGTCAGTTGCTTTTTTTTTCCTGATGATATGCATGGAGTATATTGAAACATCGTATTTTAATAAAAATTATACAGAACTTAATCCTAAAGCTATTTTATTTTATATAACGGGTCCTAAAACATACTTTTCTATGTTAAATATAACTACGGCTCATCCATAATATTAGAAGGTTCACGTCATAAAATTACGGACACTATTTTCACTAACAATAAGTTTCATTTTCTTTACTAAGTTTTCATTTAACTAAAATAACGCAAATTCGATAACAACAACTATATATTAGATGTAAGATTATTTTCCAAAACTAGTTATGAGTCATACTAACGACAATATTCTTTTAAATTTATCGTAGAATAAAACTAAGTAATATGTCAATTATTTTTCAATTAAATCGTAAGGTTATATATATATATATTACGTAATATTTTGAATATTTTCGATCTGTAAATTCCAATTCGATAATATTTATATATTACTAGTGTTTTTTTTTAAAACTATTTTACTTTCATTATTATTTATGTAGTACTTATTTCATCGACTGCGTATTTTCAACATGTTTTTCTATATGTATTTTAAGTTTAATCGTCTATATTATGTATATTTTTCAATTTTTTTTCTTAATATCAATTGTATCGTTCTATATATTAATTTCTATGTCAATTTGTCTTATTATTAGTATTACTGTTGTTGGGCAATAATTATTATTCTATCGACTGGAAACAAATAAGTTATATTTGCAGTTTCCTAAATGTATAATTCTCATTGTAATTACAGTAATTACCTTTTCCGAAATGGTACAAGAGATTTCAAAAATAAATTGAAAAATAATTTTCAAAATTTCCATAGAAATAATGCAAGTTTACACAAAACAAGAAACGAAAAAAACAAGACGTATCACCTATTTTTTTTACATATTTTAATTATTAACATAAAAATTGTGTTAAAAACTAATATTTTTGTAAGATTTATGTAAAAAAAAATAAAAATAAATAATAATAATAATAATAATTATTATTATTAATTAAAATAATTAATAATCAATACATACTGTTGCAATTATCGATAACGCCGGCAATAATTGTTCCTTCGTCATACTTTCATAAACAATATCAGCTGCAACAATTAATCTAGAAACAATTCTCGAAAATACTCCTTGCGCGTGTTCATCCAAAAGATCTTTAACAACTGCTTCGTAACTAAGCGCTTCTGAGCTACGCAACAATCGACTGAGAGTTTCATCCAATCGTTGTTTAGTATCATTAATGTTATTACTTCCAGTTGTCGATGCGGCTGTAGAATCGCCATCTTGTGGTTGAGGTCGCCATTCGTGTTCCAACCTTAAACGAAAGATAATTAAATCACTCTTTCCCTTTCATATAATATGTTCTACAGAAATTGGTCAGAAAAGAAATTGATCGAAAGTTTCATTCGATTATATAACTAACTAACTAACTAACTTACCATTCATATTTAATATGACTTGTATCTCGACGCCAAATGATAACAATTCTCAACAATGGATGGCCGTCAGGATGTCCGGCAGCACTAAGTGATTCAACGAATTCGGCTTGTTTCTCGTGATACAAATAGACGAATCGAACCCGTTCGATACTGTACGCACTGTCTTGAGCAAATTGACGGAGCGCTTGCCGGGCGGGATCGTGTTCCGCTGTGTCGCCGGTGATAAGAACAACACAGAGCCGTTTACGAGGCCGACTCCATTCAGCCGGACAAAGAGCTTCCAGCATTTCCTGGTAGATGAAAAATCACTCACACTCACTCATTCATATTTATGCATCATAGTAATTGAAGTGAAATTAGCGCCTAAAAGTGATAGCGAACTTAATTTTTGTTACGAGTTCTGGGCCTCAATTTTATAACTTAATTTCCACAAGATTTTTGAAGTCTACAAGAATTCGGTTTTCTTCCACTCTTTCGAGGTATAGATTTCGAATTACCTTGAATTTATATATCGTTGTCACTTGTTTTCGTCTAGCGCAATATTTAATTTTTTTTGTGTACAGTATTTTGATTAATTATAATAAGATATTGCTTATATTTTATTGTGATATTTAAATAATTGCCGTAATAGAAGAAGGATTAAAGAACGTACATATC
Source organism: Clivina fossor (assembly GCA_963966155.1). Taxonomy (NCBI): domain Eukaryota; kingdom Metazoa; phylum Arthropoda; class Insecta; order Coleoptera; family Carabidae; genus Clivina; species Clivina fossor. Next base: position 23,623,315 of record OZ014550.1, read on the forward strand.
ATTAATTTACGGAAGGCGAGAATATATTTTGGCTCATTGAATTCCTTTCCGCGGAAAAATATGAAATTTCCAGTAGAATTTACCAAATCACTTAAGTGAATAAAATTCGATATGACGTTTAAAGAAATGGAAGAGAAAAACTGAATTCTTGTAAATTTTAAAATCTTGTAGAAATTAAAGTTACAAAATCTAGGCCCTGAATAGATTTCAAAGAGTTCTAAAGTTCCTGAAAGTATTGTCAAGAGTTCTGGCGATTTAAGCATAAAAATGACATTTTTCAGTTTTACGGAATAACATCATGTAGCGCCCAACTATGGTCAAAATGAGTTCTGAGTGTATTTTAGGTTAGATACGTGTTCAGGAACTCTAGAACTCTTTAAAATCTATCCAGAACTCGTAAGAAAAATTGAGTTCGCTATCACTATCACACACGCTAACTTCACACATCAGTATCATATTATCGTAAATGTATTTTCACTCACCTGAGATGATAATCTCGGCAATGCTAAATACTGATTCGCCGTGATAACATGATGCAACGTTTGACTAGGAATATCAGCCATACTAACACTGGCAATCGGTCTTGATGAATTCTCATTAAACAATAGTACCGTATCCATATCAGATGCGACTTTATACCGCTGCTGTATCTGTTGGGTATCTTGCATTCGTAGCTGTACAAAGCCGAACGCAACCCGATTTCGAAAATGAAATGCAGTCAACAGATGCCGTAATCGTGGTTGTTGCTGTCGCTCAAATACAAGGGCACGCACCCTATTATCATGCCAGCCCGCAAGGAAATCATCTACGGTATCATCCGTTATCGGTGGCACTAATTTATGCGGCATTTTCGATCGAATGAATTCCGTAACTCTGTGTACACTACCGAGCGGTTCCTTGAAGATGTAGCATTTGGTGTCTAGGAGAAGTATTAAATTTGGCAGCGATGTAATACCGATACGACGTGCTAAAGCGGGCTCGCGACCAGCGTGCACTGTTGCCATGGAAACGCCTAATGGTTCGAGCGTTTCGATAAGCTTACGCCATGCTGGAACTGCTTGGAGGCAAGGGAAACACCAGTCCGTGTAAAATAGAACGAGTTGAGCGGTGTACTCCGATTTTGGTACTAGGCTGTTTTCGAATTGTCTGAAATAATTTCAATTATTTTGTTTTTGATTCACTTCGTTCATTCAAAAGAGAACTGTACAGAGTACAAAATCTCCTAAATTTAAGTGGCCAATTTGTAAGAATAAAACATCTTAAAATATGAGAAAAATTTATTTAAACATATACCCGCACAAGAGTACAACTCAATCATCATAAGAATGAAATAATTAGTTTCATTTTTAAATTTATTTCATAAAAGTCATTATGAAAATAAATTTTAGAATCGAAAATAGATATTTAATATCTTAGATTCTTAAATTATTTTAATAAATTAATTTATGTTTCAAAAAATTGTTAAAATTCATTAATTATTTCATTCTTGTATCAAAACATTAATGCTATAAGTATGTTGTATTCTTGTAATATTCAAACATAAACATCTCTGAATTATTGTATTTAGGAGCATACGCATGAATGAACTTTTTCTTTTATTATAAGATAAAATTTCGGACACCTATATTTTTTCTATATCTTTTTTTAAATCCTAATACTAATTGCAAAAAAAAAAAAATAATAGAAATTTGTAGTTTATTCCATTATACTTTTTATTTATAAAAAATTCAAAGGGGAATTTTATCCTTGCAACTGCTAAATATTCTTAAGTTATAAAACAAATTTTTAATATTATTTCTCCAACATAACAAACAGCCTTAGAGTTAAATATAAATATCTAATTAGATTATTTTAATCTATAAAATTTACGATTAGGTCTTAAGATTCAAATTTAAGCTGACATTTAATATATAATCGGTTTAGATAGAAAAACACTACCTATGTATTTACTTATATTTGGATTATCGAAACAAGCGATTTAAATATTTAGTTAAGTGATGTTAATTATAAACATGTCAAATATATAAAAATGTAAAGGTAACATAATGTAGGTAAAATAAATTAGAAAATATATTCATTTAAGATAAATTTATTTCTCATTTCCAAATGCTTTATTTGTTTGTTTCTAGTAATATTGTTCATAACCGTTCATTTTGTTTTTAATTAAAAACGACAATCTTAAAAACTGCAAATGTATATTAGGTAACTTATTAAAATATATATATCAACTTTTAAAATATATCTAATATGTAAACATGTTTTTAAAAATATAAAGACAAGAATGTATCTTCTATAGTATAAACTGAATGAGTCAGAAATACAGCTAAGTATATTTTTAACTATCTTTTCCACGTAAAGTAAATAAGAGAGAGAAAAAAATCACATAGTTTACCTTGTAGTAACTGACATTTTATGGAAAACAGTAATATCTTGATCTTGAAAGTGAAAACGACCACCGTGCGAGCCAAAAAGCTCATCTAATGGATCTGTGTTGAAACGGCCATAATATGAATAGTCTTGCCTCTGTTTCGCACTATCTTCATCAGTAATACCATGTTGATCATATAATTTACGTCGATCAGGATCCGAAAGAATCTCGTAGGCTTGTTTTATCTCAACAAACCTGGTTTCAGCAGCGGGATTCTCGTTCTTATCTGGGTGCCTAAAAATAACCTATGATTCGTACTTCATTCATTACAAACGAATTGTGATGTATACTATACCATTCTTTCGCTAGTTGTTTGTACGCACGACGAATTTCTGGTAAACCGGCAGAACGGCTGACCCCCAGAAGCTGATAAGGGTCACCGAGATGACAAACAACCCCTGTTAGCATGCACAGACTCAACAAAAAATGAAGCCACTGACAACATTGCCTGCTCGGCCATCGCATGTTCACACTTTCAACTAGACATAAAATTACTTTCTCGCACTAGATTTATTAACGTTTTTACCGTATTATTTGTTTAATAAACATTAAATCAGTTGCCTAAATAAATTAAATCGATCATTATTAGCAAAATTGCGAGATACTCATGAACTGTCATTTAATTTAACCAGCGCCCCTCGTGACAATTCAATGAACTCATTTTTCTCATATTGGAAATTTACCATAATTTATTCTTAATTATTAAAATATTTTATTAATTTTAATATTATTATAAAATTGAAAACATTTTTATTTTATTACTTATTCTAACTAATATTTTTTTGGAATTAATAAAAAAAATATAGCCAACATAAAATATATATGTATATATTTGGGTTGGCAGTTGTCACGAATTCAAATTCAATTGTATATATATTTTTTACAACATTGTTTACTAGAAAAGTGAAATGGTGAAAAAATTATTAGCACGTATTATTAGCACAAACCTTCTGCCTGCTTTCAAAGCAAATACTAAATGTCCACAACTTGTTATTAAATTTTATAAAAAAAAAAAAAAACAATTTGGAATACGTCGCGTAATAGCGGAGACGAGGATTGAATTTCTTTATTACTTTTTTTTTAATTAAATTATGTTTTTTTTTTATTAAAAACGTTAAAAACTATCCAGCATATTTTATGAAAATTTATAATACAAACATATTCTTTCATTTGTGCATAAGAGTTTCTAAAATGTTATTTTTAATATTAAAATTTATGCAGAACCTAATCCTAAAGCCTTTTTATTTTATTTTATTTTATGTATTGAAGTGATAATATTGTTTTATTTGTTAAAAAGTATTTTAAAGTATTATATAAACGTTATTCAAATTATTAATATATCTACTTTATAAAAGTTTTGTAGAATAAGAATTTAAAAGAATATTCTTGGCGCTGTACAGAACAAATTTAAAGTAAACACCTTCACAAATGTTACAAACGTTTTGATTGGTCTGATTGGCATACGTCACAACAACCAAGCTTCTAGTTCCTACTTTTATAGATACTAAACGGAAAATTTGTATTCGTTATTTATAAATTTATAATTATACAGAAATTATTATTATAATATAAAATATATATTTTTATAAATATAATTAATTCTTTATCTATAAATTTTATTTTCAATAAATTGTAGATGGTAGTATTTTCACCTATCTTCAAACAAAACCGCGCGTTTTTCGTTTGTTTTGTGAAACATTTGCAAAACATTGTACAGAAATTTTAAAAGACTTTTTAAAAGTTTAATTATTCTGCGAAAAGTTATATAAAATTAAAATGGATAATATCAAAGAAATGTTTGAACCTTTAATCAAAAGGATGCAGGAATTGGAAGTTGAAAAGGTATATAATATTATAAAACGAAGCATAAAAATATATTTATTCTCGTTGGTCATTTTTTTCTCCTCCCCGCCATATTGGATATTTTTATTTTTTGATATTTATTGTCAAATTAAATAACCAAATTAATATTTGTTATGAAAAGATATTAATAATGCAAATGTTTAACTAAATGCATATACGTTACGGTTATATATATATATATATATATATATATATATATATGTATGTATGTGCATATGTATATGTGATTATATTTTTTGTGTAGCTCAGAATAGAAGAAATTGTAAGAACTTCAAATCAACAAGTAAATGAAATAATGCAATTGTATGAAGAAAAACGTTTAAAATTGTGTAATCTGTACTCGGAAAATGCGTCTCTAATGCGTTTACTCGAATTAAGTACCAGTGCTAATACGAAATTAGCTAATCGTAGCCAAAAATCATATGAGACTCTTCAACGCGTAACCCAAGTATTTAAAGATACAGGAGCCATTATGCAGCTGCGATTAGAATGCTTAAAAGAGCTCGAATCGTCAACGAAGAAACTTGAAGAAGATCTGATGAAGTATAACGATGAATCGGAACGTGAACGAAAGGAAAATCAGCATCAAATCGATTGTTGTATGAAAGAAATAGACAATTTGAAACAAGAATCCGAAGATAATGCAAAACGATTTGAGAAAATTATGAAAGAGAAAAATGATCAAATCAATGCAAAAGAAAAACACATAAATGAATTATTAGAAACATTGCAAGATGAAGAAAACATAAATAAAACGCTTACTGACAAAAGAGATGTAATTGTTAAAGAAACCGAATCATTGGTTTCGGAACTTTCGCAACTGAAAATTGACCATAAAGAAATGATTGCAAAGAACGACAATGAATTAACAGAATTAAATAATGAAATATCAATTTTAACTATCAAAGATAAAGACAACAAACATTTGTAAATATATTTTTATTTTTTTTTTTTGTATCTGCTTTAGCGTATGCTGATGACGTGGTTGTTTTGGCTGATTGATGATTGATATAGATATAGAATGTTGTTGGTAAGGATATCAATCTTGTGTTGCAAGGTATTAATTAGCTTTTGAGAAGAATGACTTGATGACTGAATGTGTAATGTAGGTATCAAACCGCGGCATATCTGGGGGTGAAAGAATAGACTTTGAACTTGTTTCAGGAATTTTTATTTTTACTTTTGTTGGAAATTGTCCGAGTTCTAACTCTTTCTTTGAAGCTCTGCAAAACCGGACGGCCTATGCGATAACAATGATAACTCCTGCCCTGTTGATATGATATATTACCGCACAGTCGTCCGGTTTTGCAAAGCTTTGAAGAAAGGGTTAGAACTTGAACAAAAGTAAAAATAAAAATTTCTTAAACAAGTTCAAAGTCTATTCTTTCACCCCCCAAAAACCGCGGTTTGATATCTTTTCTAGTTTCGCAGAAAAAAATTCATAAAGTTAGTCGATGTTTTTCGGTCGTTAAGGTGTTATGGTTAACATTTGCAAAATATTTTATCGGTTTATGTCCTGTTTTTATTATTTTATTAATATAGGAAATTGTAATCAATACTAATATAGATTTTTTTTGTCTTTGTAAAACAGGTTGAATAAACTTAAAGCAGAAAAAGAAACACTTAGAACTGGTTTAGAAAAACGTAATACACTTCTAAAAAGTATTGAAATGGAAAATATCAAACTTAAAGAAAAATCCGATAATTTGGATATTAAAATAGATAACAGAAAAACTGATATAGACAAATTGAAATTACAGATTCAACAAATTTACGAAAAATTTGACAATGAAATTGTAAAAAATAATTGCCAAACTTTAGAAGAAGAAAATGCTGTTCTTACGAAATATGTAGAAAATTACAAAAAGGTACTTATACATTGCAAATAAATTTGGTGTTAGTTAGTTAAGATGGTTCGATCATCTTGAGTGAATGTCTAATGAACGTTTGGTTAAAATATATATATATATATATATATATATATATATATATATATATATTTGAGTGATATTGAAGCTAAGTAGATTGAGTGTTTTGCACAAGCGAATGTTTCCAAGCGGTAGGAATAAAAGAGCATGAATGTTATTTGTCTAATTTCAGCATAATGAAAAGAGTTTGTGCCGCATCCTTTTTGGGGGTACATGATGGTGTATTATATGTGTTTTGTAAAATTGATGAATTCATTAACTTATTATAGAATATTGCTGCGTGGGAAACGATGATCTTCGATTCGAATAATCAACTCAAAAAAGATAAGTCTTATGCCGAAGACCTGAAATCTGAATTGAATAAAATGCATAAAAATATGCAAGACGACAAAACAAAAATCTTAACGACAATAAACGAATTAAAAGCAAAGCTACAACATGAAGAAATGCTTCAAAATGATATTGCGGAAAAACAAAATAAATTAAAATCTGAAATGGAAGCATTTGAAAAAGAAATCGGCGCACTTGAAACGAATTCTAATACACTTGAAAAACAGTTTGCGGATGAAGAAATTGCAATAAATTTGCATTTAGATAAATTGAAAAACGATAAACAGATGCTAAAATCGCAAATAGCCGGAAATAACAATGCGCTGAAAAAGATTGAAGCCGATTCGAAAAAGAAGAAAGCAGCTGCGTTAAAGAAACGAAATAGTGTTCTAGAAGAGAAGGCTAAACAATTCGAGGAAAAAATAAAGCTGCTAGAAAGTGAGAGGCAAAATAAAAAGAAAGAAAACGATGAAGTGCTGAAGACGTTAGCGAATCAGAATACAACCCAAGAACAACAAATTGCCGAACTGAAAATTAGTATTGATAATATTTCACGCGAAATAAACGTACAAGAACAACAATTGGAGGCAAGCAAAAGCATGAGAAGCATGAGAAGCATGAAATTGCCCGAAAATAAGATGCCAGTTTCGAAATCGTCGACTTCTAGTTACAGTGATATCAGCAGCACCAGCAGTGAGACAAGAGCACGCCATAAAATGATATGTGGTGAAGGACAACGACCGACAATCTATGATCGGCGTATTCAATTCGTAAGTTTATTTTTAAAAAATATTTTATTATCTACGACCGCCTCGAAAGTTTACGGCAAAATTACTATATTCAACGATAAATTAATCAACTATTAAAATAAAACGGCTTTAGGTTAAAGTTCTCTATTAATGTTTATTTAAAATCGATATTTTGACGAAATTCAACTCAATGACCAATCATTTATTTTGATGAAAACGGACGTCGAGTTTTGTCGAAACGTCGATTTTAAATAAACATTAATACAGAATTTTAAACTAAAGCAGTTTTATTTTAATATAATGAGTACTGAAAGATTTTTTTACTATGGTAATTCCACTATAATTTTATGTATTTGTTTAATACACATTTTTGGTCGTGAAAAAAATATTTTGACTTGCATTTACAGTTTTTGTTGTGAAAAACATTATCTGTTGCGCATTTTATTTTCCTATCATAAATGATATCAATTTCGTCGTGAATAATACCAATCTTGTCGTGCGAAAAATACCATCCTTTATAAATGAGGTATATATAAATAAACATTTAAATATGTCAATGAACGCTTGGTTACGCAAATTAACGCCAGAATAGATAACTTATTAATAATATTAAGTTCCATTTCATTTAGTTAAGTTGTTTCATTTTATAAATTGATGTTTAATATGCAATTTGAATGTGCATATCAAATAACGGTTGTAAATTTCTCTTAATAGTTGTTACGTTGTCCTATTCTGACGTTAATTCATCTTTTGTTCAGCGTGCATAAAAATCCCACTCTTTACAAATAATTAAAAACTGTCAAGATTTGATCTAGATCAAGTCAAGATAACTGTAATTTTCGTATCTTTATTTTGTTTTAGCTGTTATTTGGGTTAGAATTTGAATCAAGTAGTTCGAGCGGTTTGATCTCTCCGCCATTATCGACTCAACAGGTAACATTTTTTATTTTATTCTAATGCTAAGTTTTTCAGTTATAAATTCGTTAATATGTTTTTTTTTTAAATACATTGTTTTAGTAATAAAATTATTATTAAAATAAAACGGCTAAATAAAGAAAAAGATAACTTCAATCAACGTGAAAATTTATAAATTTCATGATCTAGTTACTTATATTTTGTTACCTAGTAACTTATTTCTTTGTTCTGTTTATTTATCTACGATTATTAATAATTATTAATATAAAACTGAAACCTAAAGTAGTTTTATTTTAATATAAGCTCGGTTTTATGTCCCATTGTCAATTATTTTATTTATTTTTTTAAAACAGAGTTCAGATGATGTCGCACTTCCTGATGAAAAGACTTCATCACTTCCAAAACCAGCAAAAAAGATTAAGCGAGGTGGACGAAGAAAGAAGTTTTAAATAATATTAGTATCTAGAGATATTTGTTTTGTTTAAATGTTATATTTATTATTTTAAGAATTGTTGTTGTTGTAAATTAAAATTAAATTGAGATTTTTTTATTTTTACTTTATTTTTGTTTTGTGACGTCATATCAACCAGGAAGGACCTGAATGTTACGTTACGTGAAATCATGCCACGCTAAGTCAAATTTCAACTCTGCACCTTAAAATGTCAAATGGATATTTTATGGTTATGTTCAAAAGTAATGAAAATCACGTTTACAACAAATTTTAGATGAAATATAGTACTAAATTTACTATTGTTGGCATGTATAGTACTAATATTTTATTTAAATTTTATCACTTGTAGTATATAATAAAATGTTATATTGCACATGTACATGTTGTAACCATAATTTTTAAAAAAGATGAGTAATTCTGAGTTACAAGATGAAGAAAGAGAAGTATTATTATCAATTTACGACGGCGATCCAGCATTTAAACAACTATCACCTACGGTATTTCAATATAAAGTATGTACAGATATAACTTTATATAGATAAATATATATATATATATATATATATATATATATATACATATATCTGCGTAATTGTTTTTGACACATTTTTATATTTTTAGTTTGGTGAACACGAACATATAAAGTCGTTTCTATTGGAACTGCAATGGGGCGAAAATTATCCAGCCGAAAAACCCATTGTAAATATGAACACATTTTACAATCGAAATTTGATCGATTCGGTGAAAAATAAAATCATAGATTTAGTGTCAAATGAAGCGGAACAATATTTAGGCGAAGCAATGACTTATTCGCTAATCGAATGTGTGAAAGAAAAATACGAGAAATTAATCGAAGATCAACCGGATGAAATGATCGTTCAAGATGTTAGCGATGATATTGAAAAAGTGAACATATCAAATAAGGAAGATAACGCATCGAAAAAGATTCCGAAGAAAGAACATCTTAGTAAAGCGCAAAAACGTCGCCAATGGGACCGAGTTGAGGCTAAAGGAGAGAAGCCCCGAGGCTGGAATTGGGTTGATATCGTCAAACATTTATCTCAAACTGGAGCAAAAGATCCGTCTGTTAGTGAAGCACCTCCTGCGTCAACAAACAATCAATAATTAACGAATTTCATTTGTATTTTTTATTATTGTAAACATATTTCGAATGCACTGTGTTCATTTGTTTAAAATTCGTGTTTTATAAATCAAATTTTGTGGATAATTCGTGAGTGTAGTTAAATTATATTTTTTAATGTTCTAAAATTATTTTTTATCTACTAATTCATATTTTTGAATATCAAAATTTTTCTTAGATTAATAAAGTTGTTTCTATATCATTTACGGTTAATTTTATCAAAAAAGTTCCAGTACCTACCACAGTATTTGAATACATAGATTTTTTTTTTCCTTTAATTATGGAGGAGCGGTCACGTAAGTCTTTAATAAGTTTAAACATCTGTAGATTTTTAAGATTGTATATTACATTACAGATAATCGAAAATATGTATTCTATCCTTTTTTGAATTACTTGTGTTCTAGTTGTTTGTTTTTATGCATTATAAAAGTTAGATCACCAGTAACTTAGTATATTTAAGTTTAAAATCAAATGTACTACTAGCCTTTAAAAAGAAGACCGCACTTCTGTGGTTAAGGAGTAATAGGTTCAAAAATAACAATAAAATACTTATAAAGAAAATCATCATTGCTTAATATATTGATTATAATTTAATTACAAATTTCTTAAAATCAATTATTCATTATCACTATCATTTTCATTCTTTTTCAAACTACCAAAAACTTTCGACGGTATGGCTTGTTTCTCAATTGGTACATCTGTACCATTTTCCTCATCATTCTCTTCTTCATCTTCGTCTTCGTCATCATCATCAATATCAATTTTATCGGGATTAACAACTCTAGGTCCTTCATCATCTTTACTGGATTGCCCTTGTGTTTCACCGCGTACAAACATAATATTCGTTGCGGATTTCTTTGCAGCAGCTAGATCAGCTGCAGCCGCAGCTGCCTTCGCTTCCAGCATACGCATTCCATCTTTAGCCCCTGGTGCTAAATCGGAGACTGTGCCCATTTGTGAAGCTGCAGACGAAATCATTTGGGCGGACATCATATTTACCTGTAATTGAGAAACGAACATTTTTAGTATTTATTTAGTTTAAATAATAAGTTTAAAGAAATACTAAAGTAATTAAAATTCATTGAAAGCGAACTGTAACCATATTAATGTGTCTTGGCATAATAAAATTACATAAATGAGTCAAAATATGTTATCTAAGTATTTACCTGAGTATTATACGCTGCTTGAACGCTACGTTTCACCCTCAACATCTCTCGCATTGTATCTTCATTACCGTGTCGAACTTCAAATTCTCGCCAAGCATGCCAGAAGGTTGAGGTTACTCGTGGATCACACATTTGCGCACAATGAGCATAGATAGCGCGTGCTCGATCCACTTCACCTACAAACAAATCGTAGAATTATATTTTATTCGGATTTATTTTTAAATCTATTAAAGTGATGATTGGCTTACGACCGGACCGACCCAAGTTATGTACATACATTTGTTTTTGCTGTTTTATTATTTATTTATCAGCATTATATGTAGGAATGGAAAACCTAACGATTTTTTACTATAATTTTCAATAACGTGTTATACAATTTTTTTTATTTCGTAACGTTACTCTCTATGGCGTGATTGTGTATGTATGTATTCTTTAGTAAGTTTTCTTTTGAGAAGATAGACATTAGTATTTCAAATATAAAAATTTAAATAGAATATCTGAACTTAATTAGGTAATTATTTCTTGAAATATAATTTCAGAATTACAAATAAAAATTATTTTTATAACGATATAAGTATATCTTTATTTGCGTAACGTTATAAATTTTTAAACATATTTTCAATGTTGAAAATGTAAATGCTCAAAATTTATACAATTCTGATTTAACTAGACCTGTAACTTTTTTAACTTCACGTTATATCAATTTTTAAATAAACGCTTATTGTACTTTTTGCCTTTAACGTTAGTTCACACGATTCTAATTGCTATATTCAGACAGGTAGCTCAAGTACAAAACATGTTGAAGTTAATATTGAATTTATTCATTGAATACAACTTATTTATTGTAACTGACTGTTCTGGAAATTACATAATGAATGTTGAATTAATAATTCAATAATAAATTTAATATTATTAATTGATTTATATAAAATAAAAAATAGTATATTTTTTAACTGGCTCTATTTTCTATCGAGCCGATCTTAAAGGTACCGCAAAAATACCTGAGATATAATATCCTATGTAGAATAATATACATTTTTTTTGTATTTTGGAAAATAGAGAAAAAAAAATTTTTTTCCAAAAAAAAATCATATTTTTTGCTTTTTTTTGGCCAAATTATAAATACCAAAAAATTCAAAAAAATATATATTATTCTACATAGGATATTATATTTCAGGTATTTTTTCGGTACCTTTAAGGTATAAAAAAATATACTATTTTTTATTTTATATAAATCAATTAATAATATTGAATTTATTATTGAATTATTAATTCAACATTATGTAATTTTCAGAACAATCAGTTACAATAAATAAGTTGTATTAAACGAATAAATTCAATATTAACTTCAACTTGTTTTGTATTTGAGCTACGTGTCTGAACATAGCAATTACAACCGTGTGAATTGACGTTAAATGCTCAACATATCTTTAAATATTTATTTTGTTTTCTTTTAAAATCAAAACAAATAAAAATAACATAATACTCTAGTAACATAACAATTCATTTTTAATGTTATTTATAACGTAATGAAATAAATAATAAATAACGTTATATAGTAACGTAACGATTTGCAACGTTATTTCATTCCTAATTATAGAAAATACGATAACTGACTGAATTTGATAATCACTTACCTAATTTAGTTTCCAATTCAGCAAAACGTAAACACATTTCCCGGCTATTTTCTTCCGATAACGTCTCAATAGCTTGTTCGTAAATCTGTCTCGTTCTTGGAACTCCATAAATCTCCGCAGCTTTCTTAATGTAGATGTTAAAGACTTCAAATTGTTCCTCAGGTGGTACGGCTTGCGTAGCTCTTTCATAGACGGACATAGCATGACGAGCCATTCCGTGTTCTTCTTCCAATTTCGCGTATAATAAATACAAACTTTTCGCGAATTTTGCGGGACAGTTTTCTAAGCACTGCTCAAAAAGATCACGGGCTCTTTCTAGTTTCGTTCCGCCGTATCGTTTCAAGAATTTCGTTAAATAAGTATTCCAAATATCGTAAACATTTGGCCAACGAAATAATGCTATACCTGTAAAGAAAACGATAAGTGTGTTTTTAATTATAAATATCTTTAACAGAATTATTGAAAGATAGATTACAACAATATAAAATCGGAATACCAATATTTTTATTTAAATTTTGGTGTGAGATCAACTTGAATTGACAGTCACCGGGCTGGGCTGCCAATTAGTCAAGTAAATGTTGAAATACGATTGCTTTAATAAAGTAATAAAATAACTTTGTTTGTAAAAAATATATTTTCAAATATAATTCGAAAATTAAAACTTGCGAGTGTAACTAAGACAAAAAAAAATTCAAAATTCAAATCTATTGTATAATTGGGACAGGATTAAAAAACGTGTGTCGTAGGTAAATAGTATTGAACGGAACCGTTATTGGGAAAATAGCATTTTATTTTCAATGTAATAAAATTATATTTATTTTGGTAACATTGATTGCTAGGTAGATTAGGGTAAAAATGTTAATTTTTGATTTATTTAGAGATGAATACAACTGAAGAATTTAATCACATTCATTGCTAGATAGATTAGGATAAAAAGGTTAAATTTTGATTTATTTATCCTTGATGATAAAGTGAACACTATAAATAAACATTATATTGGCGATTAAACCTAGATAATTTAATCCTGAATTTACGAATTTACAGGGTATATAGTATTTTGCTTCTTCGTAATATATTTGCCTGAAAAATATTCAGGCCCATACTATATTTGCCTGCCACATTATATACAAATACGTTAACTTAAACTGTACCTTTTTCATATGCCCTAAATGCCTCTTCAAAATACGATGCCTCTTCTAAATACAATCCATAATTGATAATAATCTGCGGTGTAGCGATCTTCAAATCCAATATGCGATCATAGACAGCTTTGCACGATTTATAAGTTCCGAAACTTTCTTCCAAGTCCGCGTACATCGACCAGACTTTTAACGATCGATGCAGTCTAGACTGAACTGTTTCGCTTTCATCGTGATAGGCAACTGGCCTCGGTGGCGCCGCTGTCGCACGTTGCAACAATTTCAATGCTTCTTCGTAATGTTCACTGCGTATTTCCATTTCCGTCCATTCGCACCAAACTGACGCTAATTCATCGACGCGCGTATAACTGACATTTGCAGCTTTCTCGAAAACTAATCTAGCATCGTCGATTTGTCCGTTTTGTTCGTAAAATTTGGCGAATTCCACCCAAAGTGTATGCAGTTTACCGACGGCGAGTTTCGGCTGAACGGTTTGAACAGCTTCTGTGTAAGTATCGATGATATCGTACGGACGTCCCTCATGCAATTTGACACGTTTATGCCATTCGTGAACGTTGTGAGGATTTTGACGTAATAAGACGCTGTTTAGTAATAATAAGCGGCGTTCCATTAAGTTCTCGAAGCGGGCAAGACGTAATTCTAAGTCGATATCGTCGTCGGGAGTTGGTTGCGATTTTTGGGCAATCTGTAATCAATTTATTGTTTTAAACAACAGAAACACACACACACACACATTAATCATAAAATAAAATAGTGATGCGAGTGATTTATCCATAATATTACATTTATTCATTACCTAAAATGTTACTACTACCAGTTCAAAAACAACTTCACAATTATTAAATTGTAAAATTATTAAAACGGTAAAATATTTAATGTATGACTTTTATTATGTTATATAAAAATTTACTTTTATTTCTCATTTATTTGGTATGAAAAAGAAACACATCACTATTTCAAAGAATAGACGTTCGTATAAAATAAAGCTATTACAAACCTGTTCCATACGTTTGCTCAAACTCAACTCTTCAAACTGAGCATAAGCATCAAAAACCTGAGTAAAATCCCGTACAGTTGTAACAGTTTGTATCGCTTCCTCATAAATATCTCTAGCACGTTCAAACAACCCACTTCGCACATAATAATCTGCTAAAGAATTCCATAGTCTGCCCAATTGATCTGTGTATCTTCTTAGTCCACCTCGAATAATCGCGTCCACATTTAACGTTTTAATTCTATCTGGATTCTTCGAGGTTAGTTCACAAAGTTCATTCCATAACTGATGATTGGATTTGCCATGACGCGAGACAAAATTTTCATTATTCACAATCGAAGCAAGAACAATGGCAGCCTCGTCCAAACGATCGATTGACGCTAAATATTCGATGTATTCTTCAGCGTTTTCCGGGAATAATTTTAAATAACGACGAAATACGCGAACTGCGGTTTCGGAAATATCGTGCTTTTGAACGAACGACAAATACAGTGGCCATATTCGATGGTGCTGTGTTATCGGTAGTGAACGTAAGGCGCGATCGAAAACTTGACGTGTACGAGTGATTAGACATTGATCGGTCAGAAATTTGCAATAATCCATCCATATTCGAGGCATTTTATGCATAAAAACTAATGAACGTTCAAAAGCATTATTAACCTGAAATTACAAAAAAAAAATGATTTTAATAACTTTCCGAATGAATACAATCTTTTCAAATCAAATAATACAAAACAAAGACTATTGAATGCTTTATGCGGACCATATGTGCTCAGTTTAACTGAAGTGACGTACAGTCCAAAATTTCGGACTGACAAATCTGTAGCCAACTAATCTGTAGCCTATGACTAATTGGGCAGTTAAAACGGAGTGCGTGTGTGTACGTGGTTAATGTTTAGCTATGTAGCAAAATATGTCAGAGAATATTTGAGAAGAAGACTTTCAAAATGCGTTTTGTCCAAAATTCATAATTTTCAGAAAGAGGCAAAATTCATTGACAGAAAATAACACATTTTTAATTAAATCTGAAAGTGCATTGTGTCACATGGACAAAAAGCGTTGAATGTCAAATTTGCCTTAAAAGACCCGTCTTTGCGTATAGAATGTAATACCATCACTAACTAAAAAATTTACATTTTGGACAAAACGTATTTTGAAAGTCTGCTCCACATTTGTAGCTTCTATTGAAAAAATGTCGTTCATTATAATACTTCCTACGATATAACTGCCCACTAAACTGAGTTAAAATTATATAGTGGGCCAAACTAAACTATATCTTTAAACTGTAAACTTAAGTAATATTATTTTGTATAAATGTTTAGCTTGCAAATTAAACTAAAATATTAATAATACAAAAAAAAAAACTTACTTCTTCGTAGCCTGGATCAGTTATACACCGTCCTCTTACATGTTTCCTACGAGTTTTCAAATAGTTATACCATAATTTATATGAACCAGGTAATTCTTTCAAAGCACGTTCATATATTATATTAACGGCTTGTTTTGGAGCATTTTTCTTATGATCAATGTAACGTAACCAATGTTTTACTGAATAAGGATTCCGTAAAATTTCTTCTTCATACGGTAAATCTTCATCGGACTGTAAGAAAATGATAAATTAAACGATATATATATATATATAATTTAAATAATATAATTATTAATTATACTTACAAATATTATTTCAACAATTGGCTGATCGGCTTTAGTCATTGTGCATGCAAAAATTATAAAATAAAAACGTTAAACAAACGTCAAAAATATAGGTTAGAAAGTGAAATTTATGTAAAAAGCGTTTTCGGTTGGTTTTGGTTTCTTGTTTTGTTTTGTCAAAACGATTTCGGCATACAAACCATGACATCACATAGCGTTTCAAGCGATCAAAGTATTCGGCTGAGAATAAACTATGACATCATTATAATGACGTTCCAAACCGCCTGGTCAAACAAAACGATCCAAAAATACATAAAGTCGTCTCACTGGTTAAGCAGTTCAGGTTAGAAACATTAGGCTATCTCTTTTGCACAAAACTACCCTTCTCTATTTTTTGAATTTTCCACGGTAAGTTACGGCAAGTTTAAGATACGGTCCATAGATAAAAGAAGTCGGCTACGTTATGGGATGACCCTTGTCTGTAAAAAGAAAAGAAATTTAAATCAAAATTTATTTTCTCACGAGTTTTTCAAACATACAAAGAGCTCACTGAAAAAGTGGCGAATCGACACTTTATAAATTTTGAAAAAAAAAACTGCAGTATGTTATTGAACATCTTTTCTGTTCAACAAAAAA
This sequence comes from Clivina fossor, assembly GCA_963966155.1. Taxonomy (NCBI): domain Eukaryota; kingdom Metazoa; phylum Arthropoda; class Insecta; order Coleoptera; family Carabidae; genus Clivina; species Clivina fossor. The sequence goes on from OZ014550.1 coordinate 23,640,366, forward strand.
TATCAATTTCGATAAAATGATCGATTCACCGCTTGGACAATAAAGATGACTTTAAATTAGATCAGAGAAACAACGCGCAAGCACAAAATACGAATTTTTTAAGGCTGTAATTTATTGTAAGTTACCAAATAGTTTTAAGAATTATAATATTAAGCAATTTAAAAAATATATTAAGAATTATTACCTAGAGAAAAAAGTACTACCAGATCCTAGTTTTAAAAATGTTAATATTATGTTTATTATGAATGTATATTTTAATTGACTGTGTTCAAATTTTGTATAAATATTTTTTTTAGTATAGCTATTGAGACTATATAAAGTATTATTATTATTTTATAGATTCTGTTTAACATAAAATATTGAGTTATTTTGTAAATATTTGATCCTTCTTAGAACTAATTGGAATTCAAGTGGACTTGGATTAGGGCAAGTAACCAACTATGACCTTGTGCAAAATGAAAATTCCCTATGCAATTTTTATCTTCGCTCGTATGCAGTTATCTTTCGACGTGACTTCGATCACGATAAGTGACCTTGAAAGTTATGGATAAGTTTTTAAGATATGGAATATGGAAATCATAGGTATTATTAATAGTATTTAACAAAACAAGGGGAAGAAGAAATGACGTTTCGATATAAATTTAAATATTGTTATTTATTTCAAGTTTATCATTTATATGATAATTTTATTCAGTACATACAGGTTAGAAATTTCATGTTTTTCATAAGTTTATATTTGTTATTTTCTATGATAATTTAAACTTGTAATTAAATATTTTATCGTCTGTCATCTAATTGTCTGTATTGTAAATCTTTTCAGATATGACCTACGGTACTAAAATTGTCTAATATCATAGAATCGTATTTCTTATCTGAGTTATTTAAACCGAGTACATATTTTGTTAAATATTATTCGCTTATTGTTCGTGTGAAATCCAAACAGTATTTACCTTCCATCATGAATCGCACATTTAGAATAAGTCAATTTTTAGTGAAAATATTAGTGTTATGTCATCTTATTACATTAACTCACTCTTGGGAGATGGGGGTAGAGGAAAATACGATTGAAATAAATATGGATAGATCTGAAGTAGTGCCTTATAATATCACAGGTAAGGAAAATGAAATATATTGTCAGTTGTTACATTTTTTTTTCTATTTTTAAATACAATTGAAGCATCTAATTTTGTTGAATTTTTAATCTCAATTTTGTAACAATCTAGAATTTGAATATAAATTAAAAATACGTAAATTCGATTCTAAATTCTGTCAAGTTCGTGTTCAGTGGAGCGATAATAATGTATTTTTAATAATAACTAGGTAGTTGCAGTAACAGTGCAGAATCTTGCAGAGTTATATTGGAACTAATGACGGATCATGAAGATATAGCAACTGTAAAAGGCAGCGATGACACATCGCTGCAAATATTGTTGGATATAAAAAATGGTTACGGGAATGGTTCGTTTACATTAGAAGCAGTATTTTTAGGTCATACCCGACTTATTATTACATTAACTGAGGAAGCGAATGGCAAATCGCAAGAATTAGACACGATTGATGTTATAGTTAAACGAGAAAAACGTCCTATTGACAGTGCCTTTACCGGTTCGGTTGCGGTACTTGTCAGTTTAATTTATATTAATTTTGGATGCGCGCTAGACTGGAGTGCGTTAAGGCCTATTTTGAAGAGGCCTGTTGGACCCGCTATAGGTTAGTTTGAATAGCTTGAGTTTCATTCATTAACTAACCCCTATACTTATTTTATTGAGAGAGATATGTAATTTTATTGTTTCATAATAAACACTAAAGTCGATTTTAAGCCCGTTTTATTGACAACAATACTGATTATGCTTTGGTTACAGTGTTTATTATGAAACCGGCTCGGCCGTTAAACTCATAAATATCAACTTCTAATATCACTAATTCAAGTTGAATTTTATTATATATTATAGTAAGAAATAGTCGAAATTACTTTTATTAATTGAGATTATGACATAAAATGATTTAATATAGAAATTAAAATTGTATTTATTTTTTTTAAAGAATTTATTTATGAACGAATTATTCAAAATTATTATATAACAGGGTTGTACTGATTTAAATCATGATGTAAATCAATGATTTAAATCACGATGTAAATCATTGATTTAAATCAAACATATTTTGCTAAAAAAATCATTAATTTAAATCAAAGGTTATTTTACGTCAGTTATCAGGTATTAATAATCAAGTCATAATGAAAATCTTTATTGAACCATTTATAATCTATATTATAATTAAATAACAAACACAGTACAACGATTTTTGATATTAAATAAATCTTTGGAAATAAACAAATGTTTCTCAGCATAGATCTATACATTTTTTATCAGAATATCAAACTTAAGAGTTCAGCTGTTTATACAAAAAAAATAATTGGGCGGATTTTTCGTTCCCCAAACGATTCCGAATTTTTGAGTGCACCAATCCAAATGTCGAAAAAATTCTTTCCATGCTTGATGATGAAGCACTTGCTGTTAAATGTTGAAATACAAATCTTTTTTCCGCTTCAGAAAGTTTGTTTTTTACATCGTGCATGCTGTTCTACCATTCGATATTTTGTGTAAAATTAGTCATGATTTTTATTTCATTTAAATCATGATTTTTATGCAACTCTGTTATATAATCTAGTTAAAATAGAATAATAAATATTTTTAAATCTATTATTCATTTTAGTTTTATTAGTTAATAATTATTTATTAAATAAGATCAATTATTTTTAATTTATAGTATAAATAAAAACAAATTAATTTCTATATCGTTTTAAACTAGATCGTTATCTGTAATGTGTGGATAATATGGCAAATATTGTATTTATCACTAATAAATATACAAATAACTTAATAGTACCAATTTGTTTATCTATATTTTACTGCTCAATTTAATAAATTAATCAATATTTATCATATTGCCCAATTACCATATTGTTTAGACATTATATATAATAATATATAGTTTATCACTTTGTCTATAACATTGTTACGAAAGTTATTGGAATTTTTTCTAGGTTTTATCGGGCAATTTCTTATAATGCCAGGTCTTTCATACGCAGTTGGTTTGGCAGTGTTCTCTTCGCGACCTGATCTTCGTCTGGGAATGCTCTTTGCAGGCGTAAGTCCCGCTGGAGGAGCCTCTAACGTTTGGACTGTTCTTTTAGATGGCAACATTGACTTAAGCATCACAATGACTACAATTTCAACTTTAGCTGCATTTGGTATTGTTATTATTATTATTTCATTTCATTTCATTTAATACGACAAGATATACTCTTCCATACAGGCACATATTTAAAATTTCATACATTTACATACGTGCATAATCATGTCATATGTATCTATAAGGGTGTGACACAAATTCTTTCCATTCAATCAGAAATTACTTTTCACTTCATTTACATGCATGATGATACCTTTTATTCTTGCCATTTGAAATATTTTTAATCTTGAGCAACTTGACTTACATTAACTTTCGCAATAACTTTTTTTGTTACAATTTTATTTCGCGCCCTATAACTTTTACTACTAACACTAAATGCTCCACACAAAAATCACATTACTTTTTATACTTCTGCCATACAGGCACTAATACTGCATTGTAAACACTTTACGTTTCTAGCAAAATAATAATAATAAATTTCGTATATTGTAACATATAGTTTTCAAACTGTTCATTTGAAATATTATTGTTAAAATTTACAACATTCTAATCTCTATTACAAGCTAAATTTGAATTTTTCAATCATTTGTCAGTCACAGTTATGTATAATTTAGCTTCGCGAATCATTTAAAACTATGTAATAATAAAAATCCTATAACTTGACGGCCTTGATTACATTCTAGGCATGATGCCACTTTGGTTATTCACCGTGGGTCCGTCGATCTTTGAAGAAGCCCGAATTGAAGTACCTTACAGCCACATTGCCTCGCTCGCGGCAGCTCTAGTTATTCCGCTATTTATCGGTTGGTTAATCCAAAGATTCCTGCCTCGTATTAGCGCCCTATTAGTTCGAATTCTAAAAGGCTTTTCCGCCCTCTTAATATTATTTATCGTTATATTTGCAATCGTAACGAATCTGTACTTGTTTAAATTGGCAACGTGGCGGATCGGAATAGCTGGATTATTGCTGCCCTGGTGTGGTTACAGTTTAGGGGCAACACTGGCAATGTTGTTGAGACAATCGGGGCCAGATGTTCGCGCTATTGCGATTGAAACAGGCGTGCAAAATACGGGTATCGCGATATTTTTATTGAGGTTTACGTTGCCCCAGCCTCAAGGCGATCTGGCCACGATTGTTCCCGTTGCTATTGCCGTTATGACACCGATACCACTGGCGGCGTACTGGGCGATGAGGAAGTTTTGCTGCCGGAAAAATACTAAACAACCCTTGGAAATTGATAATAGTAGTCAATTGGATGTTGTAAGATAATTTTTTACTTTATTTATTTTTTTAAATAGATACCTACATACTTTATTCGGATTTGGATTCTGAATATTTTTTTCAAATTTATACATCTAGAAAATTAAATAAATATGTCTTCATCATAATGAATATAGAACTAGCAATCATTCTGCAAGGACAAATTTAGCCAGATCGGCTGTCAAATTTAAATGGGAGTGTGTCATGCAGAAATTTTAATTAATTTTAAATTTATATTTGTATAAATTGTTTGAAAACACACGTAATTTTAAGTTTGTAAAAACAAAATTTCTGCATAACACACGGTCATTTAATTTTTGATAGTATTAACACATGTGTGAAATTTGTTCAGATGATCTAGGTAAATTTGTTCTTGAAAAATGCTTACTAATTCTCTGTTTATTTTGTTGAATTTTATAGATCTGTATGTCTACAGAAAAATAAACAGAATCCACCCTAGAGTATCACGTTGTTAATTTTCAATAAGATTATTTAAAAAATTTTATTGCGGAAATGAAACATAACTTGTTAATTATAAGCTCAAAGTTAATTATGAAATTTTTAATTATCAAATAAAAATAATTATGCAAAGAGTCTATACTTTTAAAATACATTATTTTATTTAAAAATTTATTACAACTTAAAATGATAAATTTATTACGAGATACTCAATGAAATTTAATCTGTATTTTATATTTTATAATAGCTTTGTTCGCGGAGCACATCCCGAACTAGTTCCGAACAAGTACGCATGCGCAATGTAAATTCGATCGTTCGCGATAAGAAAATTACATGTTCTGAACAAAAAGTTCTGCGTTTTCGGAACACAATTATTTATTTCGGAATTAGTTTCGAACGTATTCGACACATCCCAGCATTTTATCAAGAATTTCTGATCCGCACATGCGCACTGAAATTGTATGATCGTGAAAATTTACCAGAAATAGTTTACACGTTAATTAGATTTGTGTCTTAAAACAACAAGTTAATGCACGGAATAAACAAGAATAGCTGATATCTAAAACGAAATTTGTCAAATAACGGGAACGGCAGATTGATCCTAAAGACGTTCCGAACAGGTTCCGAATTAATTCGGAATTACCACCGCGAACAAAGCTATTGATTGAGAAATAATTTACTCCGACCATCACAATGGTGTAAGTTTACTCAATATTATTAATACATTTCTATATATCGTAATTGAATTTTTAGCTAGAGCAATTGTTTCTGGTTTTTAGCAAATTTTATTATGTATATATATACGTATATTATGTGCAATTATTTATTATTTTTTAAAAAATTAGAGTAGGATTGTATTTAAAAATGCAATCGAGTTATAAACACCTACAAAAATTTTACTTAATTTTTTTTTAATTATGAACTATCGAAAAAGGCTGAATTTGTCTAAAAAGAATAAGCATTTATGTTGCAAAATTACTACAAGTACATAACTTATAAATTTATACTATTTAGTTTTAGAATCAGAAACTGATCGTTTTTTTGTTAAATAAATAAATCATTTATTAGAAAAGATATTATTACAGAGCTTTTACAATTATATAAAGTTATTATTTAATATTTGTATATATTTTCGTGAAGCTGCCTAAGCTGGGTAATGGGTATGAATAAGTGCTACCACCTTTATAATTTCATACAATTTTCATCTGAGCTTTTTGTATATATGGATTTGTATTATTTTATCATATTGAACAATGTTATGAATAGTAAATTTGTAAAAAAAAAATATTTTTTATATAAATATACAAATTGACCAAGATTTCTAAAATTTTTTTATTAATTTCTATTATTAGGTAAAGTTGTATTGCAAAAATTCAATTTATAACATATATTTGTCTTTTTGAAGCACATCTAATTTTTATTTCCGAAAGAATTTTATTGTTACTAACTGCTGTGTTTATGATTTGTGAAAATAAGATGATTCACACATTTAAATTTTGATTAAAAATATCGATTAAATCTTATTTATCTATGTCATAAAATATTTTTATTACGTTATTGTCTACTTGTATAATTTTATTTATTGTTATTCTATTCTTTTATATAACAATGCAGACATTTTTAGATGAAAACAAATTAGATTAGTTCGTTAGTATGACATAGATATGATAAAATATATTTAAAAATATCAGTGATTCATCTCAATGTTTTCAGATATAATTTGATCTTTTTGTTAAGTAGATGATGATAATCTAGTAACTACTTAATCAGTGATTATTTTTTCAGTTTATTATCTGTATTTTATCATTTTATTGAAAATGATGCTGCCATTCGAACAATTACTATTTGTAAAAAAACATTTTATAATGCGTTTTATTGTTATAAAATATACAAAATTGTTATTTGTTATATATTTGTGTTTCTTTCTTGCACCTTTATTATTTTAATTTACTAAAAGCATTGTGAAAGTAAGTATTATTAATTATAAATTGGGGGACTGGGAGGAAAATTAGGCTAAGTTATAAATTTGAATAGCTTGAGTTAAACAATTTTTTGAAACTAGAAGTTAAAATGTTAGAGGAGAAATCAGTCAAGTAGTAGTAGTAGTAGTAGTTCAGCTTATGTTCCCGCACAGATTTAACTTTGATTTTTTTAAACTATATAGCCTGTTTTTTCAAAACTTAAAAAATTTCATTTGGTCTAATTTTCCTCAGAGTCCCTCAATTGTAAATACAAAGCAGTTTAATATACTACATTTTAAAATAGAAATCTGCAAAAATGATTAATAAATCTAACAGTATATATATAAAACTTAAATATATTCTTCCTTATAAATTAAATTGATCATGTATTGAATTTTGATTAGAAAAATATTTATTCAGAAATTTAAAATTCGCGCAACTATAAACTGTCACATTTGCTTTTAACCTAAAAACAGCCAAGCTGTCATCTGTCAGAAATTTAAACTTGGTTTAACTTACCTTAACTTAACGTAACATGACGTATATTTAATTTTCCGATTAATGCCGTCCGTAAAACGATATGTAATGATCCTAGTTGATTGAATTTTGCTGTAATAAATAATATTTTAAATTAATTGAATTACATTAATTTATAGATATTTTATAGGTTGATTTTTAACTGAATACTTAATTATATATTTGTTGCTATAGAAATGTAGATTTATTGAAACTTCAAATATAAATGTAAAAAAATTAAATTAGAGGCAGACGTGAGTGATAAATATTAACTAAACCGGTTAACTTAAAACTTTTATTACTAATGTATAAATGATATTATTTAATAATTAATTCAATAAGAAATAATATATATATATATATATATATATATATATATATATATATATATATATATATATATATATATATCATAAAATATTCCAAAGTTTGAGTTTTTTGTTAACCAAAACCAAATCGGTTGCTCAAGCCGGCCGTATTCGTTACGTTACGTACCGTTAAGTTAAGGTAAGTTTGAAACTATGAAGGTGATTTTAAAAATATCAGTTAACAACATGTAACATAGTTTAACAATTTTAGTATTATTTAGTAATTTTTGAAGTAAATTGTAGATATTTAATAGAAAATAATGAATATGGACAGCTTAGAAGATGATAATTTAGAAGTATTCCAAGGTGGTACGTTAGAAATGAAACAAGAACTTTGGCGTATGAGTTGTGGAAACAGTCCCGAAGCGATCACATCACCGGAGAGTAAAGATAACGAAAGAAATGCAAATATTGATAATCGTACTACCGGTGTTTGGGGTGGAACTAATTTGATAGAGCTGCCGAAACGCAGTAAGTTATCAAAACATAATTTTGTTTGTTGAGAGCAGCTTATCAATGTTGTTTACTTAGTTTTACAATCATTTGCATTTTTTCTTTTTAATTTTTCCTGATATAGGTACTACCGGTACTAGATAATTAACTGGAAAAATAATAGATTAGTCTTTAAATTCCATTTCATTATTTTTTAAATACCAGATTATATTTATTTTTAAATTTGAAATCCACGGAAAGTCAATTATTATTTTATTACTAGAAAAAAGTTTGTAAATTTAATTTAATATTAAAAATATGTTGATCCAGCAGATTCATTTCTATAAAGGCACATTTTTTGTTGACCATTGTAAATATTATTAATTAAAATAAATAAAAATTTAAACATAATTTAGCTTGTTATATGTCATAATTATAATCCTCTACATTTAAATTGTAAATTAAATAAAATAAATAAACAAACTATTTAAGATTTTAATACATTGCAATTAAAAAAAAACGTTATTAGTTGTTAACCAGTTAACTATAAACTATAACCTATTTACATTTTCTTAATGTTCCAATTATGTTTTCAATTTTTACGATTAATTTTTTCGATAAAAAGAAAAATGAAAATAAAACAAATGTCATTTTGATGAGTTTTGATGGTATAAAAATTAATATCAGTGAAGTAGCAAAATTTTGAATATCAAAAAGTTCAAATAATCGCTAGGTTTTATTCATACGTAATTATTACAAAAGTATTGTTATATTTTAGTCGTAATGCGACTTTTCTGAATTACACTATGAAATAGTTTGTGAAAACAAAATAAAAATTTGTTGAAAGACTTTAATAAACTCAGTTTTTGGCAGCAATAAAACCAACAACAGCTAATAAAATTAAAATCGCACATTTCTGTTGTTTTATTCAAAAATTAGTAATAGGTAGTTTGGTTCAAAACCACTAGCTCTGCACTAAAACATAACACTAATTTCGTGATAAGTAGAGTAGTCTGAATGAGCGCCTTTATAACTTGTATATGCGATAACACAGTTTTCTCATTTGTCAGTTTCCGAAACACTATGGAGCTGTAAAAACAATAATCAACCACCGCTTGCAACAAATGAAACCGATAACAATAGTACAAACACATCGTCATCAACAAATGTTATCAATGATAACGCACACGATTATTTTATATTTCGCGATGGCGTCATTGAGCACGCAGTTCAAGATTGCGTCGATAATTTAATCAATTCTGCCGATGATGGGGACTTAATCGGTACATTTTTATTAACTGAGATCACGCTGTGGGATGCAGAGAAAGAAAGACTTGTTCTAGTCACTGAACACTCTATTTATAATATTAAATATGATTTTATTGCCTTAAAATGTTTGGAACATCGCCGTATCGCTTCGGATAATTTAGATACAATTGTTATGGGAGATTTGGTTTATCCGCCTGCTTCACTTGTGCCGTGAGTATTTCAAGATTAATGTAGATTTCTCGACTGTATTATAGTTAATAAAATAAAACAATTACTCAAGTTTCAGTCCGTTTATTTGACAAAATTAAAATTATATTAAAAAATAAATAAATGTTTAATATTTTCGACATTTGATCAAATTTGTATATATGAATCTTGTACGAAACCAAAAATGTGTTTATTGGACTATATTTTTCAAAAATTAAAATTGTTCCTGAGGATGACATTTGGGATGCATAAATAATGAACATTTTTTTAATATATCAAATAAACGAGCTGAAATTTGAGTAGGTAGTTGTTTTGTTTTAATAAGTATTTATATCGAAAAAAAATCATATCTTTACCATTTTTTATCAGCGATTTATTACAAATGCAATTAATTCAAATATCTATTTTTATAACTATTTGCCTCATAATATAGATTTAAATTACCTTATTTGTTATATTTATCATTGTTGACTATTAGATAATACCTAGAGCAATATTTTCTGCATCTTTTCTTTAATAATTGCAAGTTACAAGTCTCTGGATAAATTTACATTTTTCGTAATGTACCCAAAGCACCTAAAACCATGTAACCTTGCAACCAGTATTTACTCGCCTTTTAATCTCTCGGTCGATGCGATGCAGTCATCTTTAGTCAACAAATTACTCAAATTCACAACCTCATCTATCTGCTCTAATCGTGCACCATCAACAGATACATTACACTCAGTCATCGAATCAACCTTTTTTTATAATAGATAATAAAGGCATAATATGCATATAAATAAAAGTAAATAAATGTTTAATTCAGAGCTCGTAAATGCCTCGGTGTTCGTCTGCAGTGGAACAACGGTGTTCCAATAAATTTTACTCAACGCTGGAATCCATTTAGCAATGACATACCATTCGTAACTTTCGCTTCGCATCCTTTATACCGACATTCAGGAGCTGCCGAATCTTTAGACAGCGACCAATTAGCTACGTTCTCCGTGGAAGAATTCGGCCGAATATTGATGAGGAAAGCGGCAGCAATAGTGCAAAACAGAGATATTGTGTTGCAGAGTTATGTAGGTTTGGGCTCATTGATTTACAATCGGAATGCATTGGGGTTTTTTAAAGTGCGGGGAAAGTTTAGTTTCTAGTTTTTAATCTATTCCATATTTTGTGTTTGTTCCTCTCTTTTTCCTATTGGTTATATTAGTTGGTTACACAGGGTGTTTCAAATGGTTTTTGCATGATTAGAAAATGGTGAAAGATGTACTGAAGATTGTATATAATGTTCTGAATAGTTTTGGAACGATTTTCTGTGGAATCGATTGGAGTACTTGCAAGAAAATAAATATTTCCAAATTTTAAACTGTTCATTCTAAATTTTGCTTGAAAACAGTTCGCGGCCTGAAATGTGACGTAGTCAAGTAATAGTAAGAATATTGAGTGGTAGCATGTAACTTCTTAGTCGGCCCGACTAAGTGTGTACATGCTACCATTCATTGTGTTTCATTAAAAAATTGCAATGACACATATTATAAAAAAAAAGTTGTTTATAAATTTTCTATTTATCTTATTTCCACTGCATACTTATAAAAAAAAGGAATTTTATTTCAAAAATATTTCAATTTTAAACATCAATTTCATTTTATATTCACTTATAAAGTGTTGTTCAGTTAAATTCTAGAAGCAACAAAGTACGAAACAGCTTTAGTTCTTATTTTGTCTGCCAGATGAATGAGTTTGCAATTTTTTAGTAATTTGCTGCGTTATAGACAAATTTGAAATATGATAAAATTTTCAAATAAATATATTTGAGAAACTATACAGTTTGTGGACGTAAAAGAAAAACTAATTTATTTTTTCAATCTTTCATAAAAAAATAAAATAAAACCAAAAATGTGCAAGTACCCCATTAAAAATTTTGTTCCCAATTTTTTAGTCACTACATTTTTAACTGTGCACTGTGCATGACTGACGTCTTACTAATACAGTTACTGTTTTTATTTGTTCTTGTCATATCACGTTTAGTGATTCAATCAAATGAAATAACGGAACGAAACGGTTCACAATTAGAGCAAGAGATAAAAATTGAATGATTTTTTAATAATACATTCTGCAAATAATGGTTTCAAAATTATCACTAAAATGGAATATCTTTAAAATGTGATTATTATTATATACAATACATAGGTATATAAAATATGATTCGGATCGTACTTCGTTTGTTTAAATATATTTAAAATGTATTGATTTCAAATATAATTTATTATTTAAATTATCGTTAGAAAGAAAGAGATTATATATTTTTTCCGGAAATGTTTGATACGTTTCTGTCATTTGAATGTAATGAATTAAAATTCAACTATTTAAAATTGGACCAAAATTTTTAACTGTTAATTGAAAATGAACAAGACATATCAAATATTTATAAATTTATTTAATTAAAAAAATATCTCTCACTGGGCTAGTCTGGCCCAGTAAATTAATAAAATCGGATGTGCAGTTTTCGATTAGATAGCAAAGATAATGAATTCATAATAAATATTACCGCATTTTTATTGATTTAAATCTTTTGATTATATTGTAAAAACTAGTCGTTGTTTTCAATGATAAATTTTTAATCTCTTACAAAACTGCTATCATATATTTCTATTATGAACGAAAGGAGTACCTACGTCTATATAAATATGTATTTCTGATAATTTGTCTCAATGTATATCACGTAACGTAAATTCTGTATAATTGAAAATATTGCTTCAACAGAAAACGCACAATAAATAATTAAGAAATATATTTATATAAATCGTATAAATGTCCTATATTGTCATTGTGAAAAATAACAGGAGATAAATACTATAATTTTAAATAATCTAGTCGTAAGTAAGAAATTGCAATCTCATTAAAATGTATAATTGACGGAACTGCTGTTTACAATTGGAAAAAACTTTTCAATTATATTTTTTCGAATTAATTTGAATGGGCGACATTCAACGGTATATTTTTGGGTGTTTTCTTATTGTTAATGGGATGGTAGACTAACTGTGATTATATTATAATTCTCTTATTAACATAATGAAATGATAGGAAATATATGGAATATATTTATTTATCCATAGTTTGTAGTTTAATTTTTATATATACAAGATGTTTTTATATTACGAAATATTTTTATATTTTAATGTGATATTATAATATAAATTTAATTTATAATACGAAAGTCTTCAAACAAGCATTTGTAATTCAATGGTAGCGCATTTAGGCACTCCAATGATTATTAGTTCAAATTGTATTCACATCATAATTTGTGTTCTGTCACAGAAAAATGGATCTTATCTTTACCCAAGTTAATATTGAGTAGTTATTAATATCATTGGAAAGGAAACACACATTCTTAATAATTTTATAGACAATTTGTTCAAATATTCCGAAAACTATTGAAGTCATTTCTGTTTGAATTCGTAAGTTTGAGAAAGTGTGTTTGAAAATGTGCGTTAAAGTTTTACATTTATTATTAACTCATTTTTACATCATAATTATACCAAAGGTGTAAAAAAAAAACTATCTAGCGGTGAAAAAAATTAACCCTTTTTATGGACAATATTTTTCCGATATTAAACAAAACAGAAAAGAGAATTAAGAAACTTCTAAAGCCACCTATACTATTTTAAGCCTCTCGCCTTAAGTATTAACTTTAAAACAAATGTGCCAAATTATTTTGAGCTTTTAAAAATAAACCATTTACTATAGATTTATTTAGAAAATGCGACAATTTATAAAAAATATGATATTTAGTGAGTTCTAAGTAAATATATGTATAAAAACATCTTGTATTTTTTCCTATATACATGTGTATTAAAAATGTGTGCATATTAATATAAAATTCTAATTTTATGACACAGCTCGATTATCGAAACAAGTTATTTGAAGAGCATTACTGCAAAGTGGTAGTAATGAAAACTTCATATAGTTTTGTTATGTTCCACTCGTATTTGCTATATGGTAACGTTATTGTAACATAGATTGTTAAATTTTAAAGTCAGATATTTATTCATTGACACGTTTCAAAAACAATGCGATTTTCAAGTTCGGTGATTTACATTTGTGTTTAGTGTGAAATGAGGAAATATATATTTTTTAAATATGTAGGTCCGTAACTAATCAGAAATTAATAGAAATATAACTTCTCTTTCGATAATTGAATTGTATATTGACAATTGAAAATGAAAATTTTCCGAATTTGGAAGTCAAATTATATGAAACCAATTTTTCTATTAGAATCCCACCTAAAAATATCTAAAGCGTAGGTAAAAAATAATTGTTTAAAATCATTTCATTAAAATATAAAGTGTTTTTTATTATTCTACACAAATTCGTTATTGTATATAAATAATTATACAGATATGATTAATTTTTATAAATTGGGAGTAAAAAAAAAAACTTTTATTGTTAAAAATATATTTACTAAATTTACAATAACTTATTTGCTATCTTCCTAGAATATTGAAATTATAAAATATACAATACAAATAAATAAATAAAAAATCCTTGACTATAACGATTATATTTTTAATTATTTATTTTGTTATTTGTAATTATATCGTTTTTATTTTAGGGCCAGTTTAAATGCTTTGTAAGTTAATTTTTATATTGTAATTCAATAACTGACCAATAAATGAGGCGCTTTAAAAACAATTGACAACATATGCCACTAGTTCTTAGTTCAGTGTCGTTTTTATCAGAAGAAATCAATACGAAAACAACTTCAATTTGTTTTTGTTCTGTACATTTTTGTGAAAAATATCTAGTACATAAACTTATTTTTTGATTTTCTCATTTAACTTAATTTTTATTTGTATTTATAGTTTCAGTATTCTGAAAAAGATAGCAAATAAATTATCGAAAATACTTATATGTTGAGTGATAAAAAAGTTTTTTTTTTTTAACTCAAAGATTTCTAATTTGATGAATAGTCATAAATATGAAAATTTTAATATTTATTTTTATTTTTAGTACTTTAATTTTGAAATGAAATTTATATTATTGCAATATACTTGTGATAATTACATACTACTAAAATATATAATAGACAATTGTGCACTATATTTGTTATTGGAAATGGAAAAATAAACATTTATATTCAGAAATAATAATTATTTAAAAACAATTTGTTCAAATTATATTTAGATACCTGCATTTTCAGTAATGTTTTTATATTTTCTGTTTTGATTTGATTATTTTATTGGTTTGTAATGATAAATATTCTTTGATAAATTATCGTAAAGTTTAATATTCTGATGTTAGATTTAAAGCAAGATAAAGATATTTTTTTAAATTTATTTTAGTTTGATGTATGAGCGAGCTATGTTTTGCTTATTTTTATAATAAAATATAACTCGTTGTTATAATGATTCTATTAAAAGTATTAAAAATTCAAAATAAATAACTAACTTTTGAACTGTACAATTTTTTTAATCTGTAATATAAAGTTTATTCCAACCTTAAATTAGTTTCAGTGTTCGAGGCATGCGCAATGTGGATTATTACCTTTGAAATTATGTAAATACCAAAAATCTATAGTGTTTATTTTGTTCTTAATAATTCTGTAGTTCAAATTATGTATGAAAGAATGTAGTGAATTCGTATTACAATAATCAGTTTGTTTATATTTTAAAGCAGTCATTAATTTGAAAAATTCAAACACAGATTAAATTGTTTAATATTTAATCATTAGGTACTATTTCATTTTCTTACGCTCATACTTATCGAAATAGTAATTTTTCTTTCTATAATTACTGATTTTTTCAAAATAATATTTTCTATCTTCTCTGTATTAAATTATAATTATTTTTTGTCTAATATATTAACTAATATGTACAAAGTGCAATTTAACATTTTGTTAAAATATTGAAATGTACAATTATTATTCTTGTTGTTATTTTTTCCTGTAATATTATGTTTGTTTGCTTATAATTATAGACATATTAATAAATATTACTTTTTTTCGATATGTTCTACTTAGTTGTATCAATGTGTTTTATACTCTAATGCTGGACGCGCATCGGTTAGTTCGGCACAGTTAGGCAAAACACACTTAGACATATTTAGTCACTGGGTAACACATATTTTCTGCTAAACGTTATAACTAATTTGTATGTTTCATTGCATTCGAAAATATGTGTTACTTTGTGACTAAATGTGTCTAATAGGGTTTTGCCTAATTGTTATTAAACGATGTACATCCAGCCTAATCAAATCACTGGCCTGCAATCTGACTGTCTTTCAGTTGTTGTGTATCTACCGTTTTAACTTTTTGATAACAAGTAAAAAGTTTTAACACAATTCAAATAAACGTTAATTTAGCCGTCATAATTTTGTGTTGGCTCATTCACCAATTATATATATATATATATATATATATATATATATATATATATAATTATATATATATATATATATATATATATATATATAAAATAGTGAAAGTGATTATACAGTGAAGGTAAACAATTTTACTTTCACTGAAGTAATTAGTAGATGTGAAAAAATAGTTCTACAGAAAGAGTTAATAGACTTGATGCCAGATCAAGTAAAAAAAATTGTGAGTAAATGGACTTTAAAAAGAGATCAATACATCTGAATGTTAATAACTATTTCATTCAAGTAGTAGTATACATTTAATTATTTTAATGAAGGTTTACATTCACTAACAAAAGCTACATAAGAAAAATGCCTATCTTTCTTCTGAATAGTCTTTCAGAACTCTTATTAATATAAACATTAAAAATAAATTCAGTTTAAGTTCTATAATATTTATTTTTTTTCTGTTATTTTTTTGTATTTGCCTTAAAGATTATTAAATATCTAAACATCGCGTCGTCGTCGGCTAAAATGAATAAATAATTAATTTTTATAGAACCTTAATTCAAGGTTATTTATTTTATTGAATTTACTAATTTTTATAATAGATATATATATACTTATTATTATGATTGATTTTTTTTCGTATTTAATTTTGAATAATAAAAAAAAAAAAAATTGAAGAGCAAACTAATTAAATTCTATTTTTGTTCGTGTAGTGGGTGGTGTGTTATCATTTTGAAACGCGTGCGACAAAGCGACAGATAGGTCTGGAGTAGAAAAATGATCTCGCTTGAAAATTCGGTCGTGGCCAGTAGGACACATCGATAATGATAATGGCGTACGTACCAAAACAGGAAATGTGCAAAATTTTTGATATCTGCACGAGACATACATCCTGTATCACCAAAACTGAACTGAACCGCACCATGCATCTGATCATTGGTGAATTCCATTGCCTTGGCCTAATTTCGAATCTCGCATTTTATCACCTTTGGCTACATATGACTATATCATCAACCGAATGGATTTTATTTGGAATATGTGCAAAATAAATGAATTTTGAAAGAATAGCATGAGCTACACGCGGTTATTTTGCGATTAAAAAACAAAATTTAAAATAAATAACATTTTATTTTTATATACATACATGATTATGTCATGTACCCAAAAGTGTGTGGCACAAACTCTTTCCACTATTCCGAAATTAGTTTTCTTCAAACATTCCTATCCAGACAAGCAACTCTAGTTTCGTCCACATTCATACTGACACACTGTCATATATGCTCTTCTATTCCTACTGCACTTGGAAAAATTCGCTCACACAATCATAATCTAAAATTGCAGGATAAATCAACGAACAAAAATATATAAATATATCCGACAAAGTAGAAAAAAATAACTAATTAAGCTTTAAGCCATATTCAGAGATCGAAAATTTTACTTTAGGTACTACTGTCCGTACTACTGTCCGTGACGAATATTTTACGAATGAGCCAGTGATCTGCTTTCATTCATACGGAATTCATCACGGATAGGCGTACTTGTAAGTAGGTACTTATAAGTAAAATTTTCAATCTCTGAAAGCACGTTTATTCAGACTGCCGTTTTAGACTGCCGCTGCCGTTACGCACAAGAACAAGAATTTTACCAATTCAAATTCGAGATGTCAAAATTAAAAGTGTTGCAAGTGTTTGAATTGATCAAATTCTAATGCTTGTGCGTAAAACTAAAACTAAAATGGCAGTCCGAATGAGGCTTAATTTGATATTTTTTCTAGTTTGTCGGATATTTAGGTATATATTTTTGTTCGTTGGTTTGTTTATTCTACAATTTTAGATGATTTATATAAACTTTATTTGAAATAACAATTTGACTTCTACTAATTTGTATGAAATAACTAATGAAATTGGAAATATTACTATTATCTAAAATACAAATTAAATAAAATATTTATTTCATTTTTGTCTGTGTAGTAATTGTAGAATTTTAAGTATTTAATAATTTATTGATATTTACTTAAGTCGTAATTCATATTTTAAAATTTATAATTCGCTATTTATTTGCAAAAATCTAAGTAAATATTTCTGGTTTTCAATTGATAAAAAAAAAAAAATTAAATTGTATTTAAATAACTAAAAATAATAGCTGCTTCAGCCGCAGCTCTAGTTGCATTCAGAGCATCAGTGACGCGATCCTTCTTCTCATTGACTTGAACTTCACTACTACCGCCGACTTTCAGTACAGCAACAGCAACAGCAACACCCGATGCAAAACGAGCGAGACGTTCTTGTAATTTCTCTTTTTCGTATTCCGAGGTGGTGTTATCGATCTGATTGCGAATCAGTTCGGCACGACGATCAACGTCCGTTTTTTTGCCCTTGCCCTTAAATAAGGGCAAGGGCGAGGAAACGCACGTTGATTGTCGTGCCGAACAGATACAATACAATTTAACATTTTTTTATTTTATTTTAAATATTCATTTTGGCAGTGGACGTCCGATAAGTGGTTGGAGTGGTATGATTGAGAGTGTTTTGCGTGAGCGGAAGTTTCCAAGTAGTAGGAATAGAAGAGCATGTGTGAGAGAGGAATTATGAATGTGGATGAAGCAAAAGTTGCTTGTTTGGATAGGAATTCTTGGAGGAGGCTGATTTCGGGATAATGGAAAGAGTTTGTGCCACACCCTTTTGGGTACATGGCTTGATCGTGATCCTGTATGTATGTATGAATTTTGGCAGTAAGCGATTATATTCTGTTTTACAGTTTCGAGACAATTACGAATGAGTTAAGTTGCAATGCTACTACTTAATATTTTAATGAAAAATATAAAATATGCAACTTTAAATACAGTTATTAATTATAAATTTTGACAGAAAGTGCCTCAACAATATGGATTATTGTCCATATTATAATTAGATATATGTACCTGTATTTAGTTTGTGATATTTCCGAAGAAATGTAAATTTATTGTATATGTATTATTTATTTACTTATATGTATTTATATTAAAGATACTTTTTATTATTTATTTATTTTTATTTAAACAATAATTTTCCTATAATTTCATATATACTAAGATAGTTTCGAGTAAAATATTTTGATTTTTGAAAGAAAGCAATTGTAAAAACTGCTGTAAAAACACAAAAAAAAGAAATAATTTTTTTAAAAATGATAGACAATATGACAACTTTTTATAATTAATTTTATCAAATTTCTACTTTAATTTCTCTATGAAATGTGTAATATGTAATTATGGTATTTCTTGTTTTTATTTCATCAAACAAATTTTTGTGCCTAAAGCCCGTATGACACGATCACTTTTTCTGTACATATTCAATGTACATATATAGGTACATCTTTTAATCTACATGAAAAAAATTAAATGCTTAAATTCTGTATGACACGGTGTTAAGAGTTTAGTACATTAAATCATCCATTTTTAGTTATATTTTCAAGTTAAAGTTGGTACCTACTTGGTTATTTATAAGCCGTCTGTTTGGTAGAATTGAAATTTGACATTTGATTTTAAAAATATAAGAGTTATTTAATAAGGAAAAAATGGAAGATTTATTATTAGCAGCAGCCGCAACTGCAGCAAATGTAATTATATGCTTTACCGCAATAAAACTAAGAAGAAAGAAAAATAAAAAAAATAGAAGAATATGGACACGAAATTGGTTGCAACGCAGAGAAAATAATGTATTTGGTACTACAGCTGACTATTATATTAAGAAATCCAATTGTTTGAAAAATAATAATTACGAAATTTAATTTACGTCATCAAAACAATATGTCAGTATTACATCATGTGGATGATAAAAATATATTCAATATTAAACATTTTATTTTAGTTATACGATAAACAATGATTTTTTTATTTTCTTATATTTACTTATAAAACAATTAGGTATATAAAAGATATTTGACAATAATTTAACACTGCATCTCTTTTTAAATATATTTTTAATGAATTTAGGAAAATAATGTCCCTTTTAGTTAAAGGCATTTTTTTTTACCGAAAAACTCAGCTCAGATCAGCAAATATCAGTAAACTTGAAATAAAAGCTGTTATATTTATTGTCTCGTGTGGGCCCGACTAGCCTCGGCCTATAATTAAATTAAATATTTTACAAATTTGTTTTTTTATAACAATCGAATATAGTGATTGTAATTTTTTCCATAGCTTCATTCAGCTGTGGTTCATTCTCAATCTAGTTTCGATGAATTCTGTAAATATTTTTATATTGTCCCTTTTTTCCTCGCTCCTTCTCTTAACAGCCTCAACTATTTTGTTCATTGCTGAAGAAGCAGAGTGAAGAATTTCTATTTCATTATCTGTTTTTATTTTTTTGTTTCTTCTTGTATTTTCTACTGGGGATCGTGGTTCACTTAATCGGGCATCATCTACCGATTGCACTTCGATTCCTGATGTTTCTTCATTTATTAAATATTGTTCATCGACAGATTCCTATAATAATAAACAGTGCTTTCATGTAATTACTACAATAAGTACACATTTTTGTACAATGCTTACAAACAATAGCTGTGTGTCGCTTTCCGTCGAACCCGAAGATACTATATTATATTCCGTAATAATTGGAATATTGTCATCAGAATTTATTTCGATACTGTCAATTGCTTCACGTGATACGGTGTGATCAAGTACAAAAAATAAGTCTTGGTAATACCATAATGTTGGTTTATATATCTATAAAGTAATATTTAAAACATTAGTAATTTATTCTTTATATTAGAATCTTTGTTTACTTACATCGTCTTGCCCTGCACCACTTGTCCGCGATTTTTTGCATTTATGATATTCGGTCATAAAATTTGATCTCAGGCTATTTATTTTGTTTTTCAGTTCTAATACTGTTGTATTTTGCCGAACTTCTTGCATTTTTAAATATATATTATTCCAAGCTGCCTGTCTTGCATGCTTGTTTTTATAGAAAATTGATTTTACATGATACAAGCACGGATTAGTTTTATATAGTTCGATTAATGTTTTTACTTGTTCATGTGACCAAGACATTTTAATGAGACAAACACTTTGAATATAAATACATATAATAAATAAACACATATAATATTCACTGCAGGTTATGTTACCGTTACGAAAAACGCAAAGTCAATTTGGTACATATGAAATAAAACATGGCGTCCAAACATATGATATCTATAGGCTACTGCGCAACATTTCTGCACATTTTAGGGAGATGAAAATAGAACATGTTCTATATTTTTCAACTACATTAAAATCTACATTAAAATTCACGAAAATTCTTGTCGTACACGATCAATATTTTTAACCATAAAATAATGATGGGAAAAATGTACAGAAAAAGTGATCGTGTCATACGGGCTTTACAATTCAAATTTTATATAATTTTTTAGTTAAATAAAAATATGTAATTTTGTAAAACTTACATCAAGTGTGATATTTGAAATCTATTTACTTAGAATTAAAAATGTTTCATCAAGTGTCTATTTAATAAATTAAATAAAAATTCTTTCAATATAAGAGTTTTTCATCAGTTACATTATTATACTTTTCACATTAATGATTCAAGTTTGAAAAAAAGTTACAAAATTATAATGTTTTATTACTAAAGATTTTACAGTTTGTTTTTGCAGATTAAGAAAATTGGTAAACATAACTTTAAAAAAATGAAATATTCAACTATTTTCTAAGCATTTATGAGCAAAGAAAATGAATTTGAAATTAATTGAAAATGATTTGATATAGCTTAGGCCGTGGATTAAAAACAAAAATCAATAATAATCGTTTAAAAATCGTTATTTTTAATAATTTTCAAGCTAGTCCACCTTTTAATTAACATATTATGATAACATATTAATTACTAATTAACATAAATGATTAAAAAATAATGAGACCTATGTCGATATGTATAATAAATACTACTTTTCAATTAAATTTTTGTTTTTTTTCTGCTTCACTCCCCATTTCGTGAAGTTTATCAAGTGTAACAACAATTATAGGTAGTTATAAATTTTCAATAATAATAACTCGTTAGTGGAAGGGTGAAATCGCGAATGTCGAACTCGTTTTTGATAAGTCAGATGAAATATTGAGTAAATGCGGCCATATTGTTTTGCCGAAGCTAAGAATCCATATATAAAAACCTGTCGAAAAATTTCAGATTCAGTGCGTGCTCTGCGTATTCCGTAATTGGATACGTTTCACGTTTTTCGTTTTTCTTATTTCGCTTATTATTATTAATTTTAAGTGTTTGGATAGTTAGTGTTTTTTTTCCAAAATGCTGATGTGGCCGTCCGCAGCCCTTTTTATCTTCCTAGTTGTTTTTCATTTTCATATCTATGGGTAAGTTTCGCATTATTGTTTCTGTTTTTAATATTTTTAATTGAAAAATAATCGACATATTTTATTGGCTGGTTTTTGGGTGTTTTAATTCAATTATTGTTTAGTTCTGGTCTTAGAATAGTTACACTGTCTTAAAACCGATATTATAGTTAAAACCGAAATTAAGATCGAGCTATTATTTTCAACATTTTCAAATAAATTTAATGAATAAAAATTTTCAGTTAACAGAATGCATAAAATTTAATACATATATTTAATTATTAGTTTATTCTCATTATTATTTGGGACAGTAAAAAAAAAAGAGATTTGGAAATTTCAGTAACTATATAATATAATAGAGGTACATAATTTGTAATACTTACATATAATATTGTGGATATATTTTTGAATTAGGCTTTCATTGATATTGACATTGTGTACTTGAATTATTTATTTTGATAGTGTTACAAAATACCAACGGTACAAAAGTTTGAAATATTTAATAATATATTTGATTTATGCCTATTTGTTTATAATTCATATATGTTTGTAGATATATTTGTAACCTTTTTTTATGACTAATGATTAGGTTGATCAGATTTTAAAAAGTCTAGAGTAGGACACTACAGACAAGCAATCAGATTTCTAATATTTTTCTAATATATTTGCCAGTCAGATGTGATTGCAAGAATTTGTAAATTATCGTCTACAAACAATTGTTTTCAAAAAGTTTATCCATATTTAAATTGGGAATGTTTAATAGCGTAAGATTTGATTTCATAATGATATTTTAGTGACAGTAAACTAAAATAATTACATATATTACACACCTTCAATTCTTCATAATTTCAACAGGTAAATGTAGAACATTTAAGGCTAAATGTAGAATGGAGGACAGTCTTGCCTGGCAACGCCAACTGAAAGAACATTATTTTGATAAATACCCTACCTTAAGTTGTTTTGTCACTCTTTCAAATAAAGTTACAATATTATCATGAAAATAAAAAAATACTCGATGATTTTCTTAAAAACAAATTGATTTTATTAATTTTATTTAGAAAATGATGTGTCGTTAAGTATAAATAGTTAAAAACAAAGTATTGAAATTTTGAAGAAACTTTTGTACCATACTAAATAAGATTATTGGTTGTGCTTAGGTAAACTTCAATGAAAAAAATAAATACAAAATAAATGGCAATTCATAATGTAGTAAAATTTTTTATTACCTACTAAATGATTGCCCGTGAGCGTGAGCTGTGTAAAACTGGCATTATGACAATATTATTTTGACTCAATAAAGTAGCGATAAATGTTCAATTAGTCCTGCTTAAATGGTTATTAATTAATTTTTAAAATGAATTTGATACAGTTATTAGCAGCGAAAAATTTCAATTAAGAACTAGAAAATTATTAATTATTGACATTTCATTTCGAGTTGATTTTTATAGGTGTATTACTTATAAATATTTATGTTTCGTTGCGTTTCGGACAAACCGTTGCGAAATAAAAATTTTACGAATCTATTGTTCCTATCAACATTCAAATATTTTTATTCTTTTAACAAACAAATTAGTGCATTCAACAAATAATTAAAAACAATGTTATTATTTTCAATTATATTATATTTTATATATATATATATTTTATATATTTTTATATATATATATATATATATATATATATATATATATATATATTTTATATATTTATATATTTTATATATTTTTATATATATATATATATATATATATATTTTATATATTTATATATATATATATATATATATATATATATATATATATATATATATTTATATATATATATTTTATATATTTATATATATATATATTTATATATATATATATATATATATTGGGGTGTTTCGAAAAAAATCGAACCAGCTGGCCCTGGGCTCAAATCAAAGATTTGGGTCTACAATATTCCCATACAAGTCCATTCGCGATTTAAAAAATGTTTAGAGGGTGCACCGATCTGCGAAAATGCCAATTTTTAGACTTTTTTTTAGATAATCGCCCAAAATCTTGTCTTAAAAGCATCGAATCAAGTCGTGCTTTTGATATTTTGTGACCATTACTGAACAAGTTAGACCTGCGGATAATGGGTTGGCGTTAGGTCTTGGTAAGTGATAATTTTTTAAAATAATTTTTTCAACTTTTTTCAAATGTTGAAAAAATAATTTTTTAAAATTATCACTTACCAAGACCTAACGCCAACCCATTATCCACGTGTTTAACTTGTTCAATATTCACTTGGTCATAAAATATCACAAGAACTACTTGATCCGATGACTTTAAGACAAGTTTTTGGGTCATTATCTAAAAAAAAAGGCTACACAAATTGCATGTTTTTATGATTTCAAAGAATTTTCACGCTCCTACACCTATATATATATATACTGCAATATTGGAATGAAATGTTTTTTTTACAATTATTAGTTTATTTATTTTAAAATATTCGTAATTTTATAAAACGACTACAATTTCGAAAAAGAACAAAAATATCATGTAGTTCGGATTTTTGTGCTCGAAATTTTTCACACAAATTAAATGCTGTAGTTGTAATTATTTTATCGTTTTCAAAGTCGCCTGAGTTTAAACAGCTATAACTTTTTTTTATTGTTTGATATAAATGAATGAAATAAAAACTGAGTGTAGCGAGAACATATAAAAAAATTAGTATATGTTGTAGAGTTCAATTGTTAATAATTAAATGAAAACGTTTTTATGAACCAATATTTTTTTACATTGTTCAATTAGCAAACTATAAAGTGTTAATGTTTCATATGTTACAAAAGTCAGAAAAAATATTGTTTTTCCGATCAAAGTATATATTCATCTCTTACAAAATCATATATTTTTATTTTATTTATTATGTTTTATGTTTATAGATAATTACTTATTTTATCGTATATATATATATATATATATATATATATATATATATATACGACTAGTCAGTGGCGTAGCCAGGGGGATGTTAGGGCGGGTTGAAACCCTTTCCAAAAACCTGAACGACCAAAAACATACGTATGTGAAATATGAAATATGTTATTTTACTTTCATTTTTATAAAAATAATTTTTATTGCTCTTTATTTTTTATACAAATTATAGTATTATCTTTATTGATTAATATTAGTAACCGACCCCCCCCCCTGACAAGTTTCTGGCTACGCCACTGCGACTAGTAGTAGATAAATAATTAAGAAGAATGTAATGGATGTTCAAATAGATAAAAAAATTTGCTATGAGATTTTTATTTGAATATTCATTCAGTTTTGACTACAAAATTTCACCTATATATATATATATATATATATATATATATATATATATATATATATATATATATATATATATATATACAGAGCGAGTGTAATATCTGGAACTATCGCAATAAATCTTTTATTAAACGTTTTTGAAAAAAATCCTCGAACAAGTCAATTTTTATCTTAAATGAGACATATTTTACTGTAATTCACTTAAAAATTGTCTTTTGTTTTTGAGTTATGAAGTAAGCGATAATTTTTTTAAATGGAAACCTATATTTTTTATTATTGATTTTGGTAGTACTTTTTATTCCGTTTCCAACCATATAAAATTTTAAATATGTTATATTTGAAAAAAATTGAGAAAAATAATCTTAAAGTTTAAATATTAAAAACTAATTAAATTGGCAAAATGAATCTAGTTATTAGTGTATAAAACTAAAAACATTAGCTACAACTGTCAGAATTATACAATTTATAAATGTCAAAATAAAATAAGTGTTATTATTTTGCTTTTTCTCTGTTTTTCGATCAATTATACAATTTTTATTAATAAAATAGTTTTGTAAAATTTATAAATTGCATAATTCTGACAGTTGTAGCTAATGTTTTTTGTTTTATATACTAATAACTAGATTCATTTTGCCAATTTAATTAGTTTTTAATATTTAAACTTTAAGATTATTTTTCTCAATTTTTTTCAAATGTAACATATTTAAAATTTTATATGGTTGGAAACGGAATAAAAAGTACTACCAAAATCAATAATAAAAAATATAGGTTTCCATTTAAAAAATTATCGTTTACTTCATAACTCAAAAACAAAAGACAATCTTTAAGTGACGATTACAGTAAAATATGTCTCATTTAAGATAAAAATTGACGTGTTCGAGGATTTTTTTCAAAAACGTTTAATAAAAGATTTATTGCGATAGTTCCAGATATTACACTCGCTCTGTATATAATAATAATAATAATAATTAATTAATTAATTAATTTTTTATCTTTAAAGGACTCAAGGACAATTACCGGAACATTACCCAAAATTTTTGAAAACAAAATACGGCGATGCATTTAATCCAGTGAAACTTAGTGTGCCTTCAGGAAATACAAAGTAATTAAATATATAACTTCTTTTAAATTTGTATATATTAAATTTCAACTTTTTAAAATTTTTTTAGAAATGTTAAAACGTTCAGATCATCTTATGTGAAGACAGGCGGAAGCAGTAATGCAAACATGATGAGCAGAAGTGACAGCAGTGGTACGTAAATTTAACAAAATAAACTGTTACTAAATGCCTTTTCTAATCATATGTTTAAAATCGTTAAGTAAAAAATAGAAGAATATCTCTAAACTCATGTCCTATTGTAAGTTTGTTAATTAAAGCATAAAATTCGGTAGGTATAGCAAAAGAACGCTGATTTCTTTATTATTTTCAGAATCAATTTTAATAGAAAACATTATTGAATTTTTGACATAGAGATCCACTCCGACTGGTAAAAGATTATGCCAACAAGGCAATTCACATTTGATATTAGTAAGGCTTGAAGATGATTTATTCCCGTGAATTCAATAAGAAAAAATTTTTTAGTTATAAGCAGGCCCCACCCGGTCAATAATATTATTAGTATCAAAAAAGTATTGACAGTTTTATTGATCTTGGAAGAGAATTCGAAGATTTTGATATTTATTGGTAATACTGTTAGTATTACTGATCAAAATTTTTGACAGTAATATTCACCGTACTATACATTTCTAAAGACAAAATCAGTTGCATAATTTATTGCCAATTTTAACTACAAATATGACATAGAACGGTTGCATCCCCCCCCCCCCCGAACTATCGTATTATGAATTTGTCATTCATTTAAATTGTGATTGTAATTTTAGTTGAATTATCTAATCTCTTAAGTAACAAAACAATAAATTAATTAATGAATTTGTATAAATATGTTCTTGTACAAATCATTAGTGATTAATAGGCCATTTCGTAAAGCGTAAAATTGAAAGAAATGATACGATAATGCATTAATAATAATAATACAATTGGACAACTATTCATATTGTAATTTATTTCATTGATAAAGGTGTTTTTTTTCAAAAAATAAGCAATTATATTTATGGGCAATTGTTTTGTTTGCAATTTTTTTCTCGTTTTTAATTAATTTGTCGAGGCAGGAAATGTGAGCATTTGATATGACCACATCCGTACTATTTTGATATCAATCAAAATATTGCACCCGTTGATAATTCGAAATTAATAAGACAATTAAAAATTATGCAGTATTAGATTTCTGGGTATTTTGACCCTAGACGGCGGAAATTCAGGTTTTCATATCTTTTCTAAGATTGATTTAACCTACGTATTCTATAGTTGGATATGAATAATTTTAGGATGCGGACAGCAGCCGATCGCTCCAATGAATTCAATGTTGCGTTGTAGTCAATATTCTGGTTGTCGCGCAACTTGTAATGCAGGTTACAGTTTTCCGAATGGTGAAACAGAATTATTTCTCGCTTGCAAGGATAACAAATGGCAGGTTGATGGATGGCCTCATATTCCACCTTGTCAACGTACGTTTCTATTTATTTTATTTTATTGTAAGAGAAAGGGACACTCACTTATTGACAGCACCCATTATACATGCTTTTATCAAGTAAAAACAGTGTTTGATTTTCCCTAAACAAGTAGTTTAAAAATAAGATATATTTATTTTAATTGTTGTATTAGATAAAAGATCAACGCACGTTGTTTTTTTTTTATTAGATTTTTCAATTTTGTTTCGGAATTCTATAAAAAGTTAATAAAATTTATAAGCTTACAAAAAATAAAATACAAACACAATAGTATTTAAAAAAATAGAAATTAGAGACATAATTTAATTTATCAATATATCAATTACAATATTTGTCTTAAATTTCAATGAGAAAACAAAATCATATTTTATACTAAAATAAAACAGCTTTAGGTTAAAGTTCTGTATTAATATTTATTAATAATCGACGTTTCGACGAACTCAACATCAAAAATGATACAAATGACATTTACAGTAAATAACAGAACATAGAAACAAGTTATTAGGTAACAAAATAAGTAACTAGATCATAAAATTTTATAGATTTTTAATTAATGGAAGCCAAATATTGTTTAATTCAGTGCCTTCACAGTTATTGATGTTATCTTTTTTTTTTATAAATTCCTAATTTTAATTTTTAATATTTTTAATATTTTTTTGTTTAACACATAATTAGATATAGGTATAACGTCCTTTGATTTGCTTTCAACTTAAAAGTTGAGTTGTTTACATTTTCCAAAAAAAATTATAAGTATGTATTGTTAAGAAATCTATGTGTATATAAATTGATTTAGCTGTCTGCTCACCGGTTTGCGAAAATAATGGCATTTGTTACGAACCGAATAAATGTAACTGTCCCGAGAATTTTTCCGGAGCGCAATGTCAATTTGAGAAGCGACCATGCTTGAACTATCCGCCATTACCGATGAATGCGCGAAGAACTTGTAGTTCCACGCAGTGTACTATCACTTGTCTTAAAGGACATCAGGTACGATTATTATGATTTAACGATCAATTTGTATGTAATCCTTTTAATATAAGGATTTCAGTGGAAAAGTGACGAATACGTCACTTTATAGGTTTTTGAGAAAATGTTGTTTAAAGATTAGAAATTACCAGTGACAAACAGGGCGCCCAATATTTTCAAATATATAATATTTGAAAAAATTCCATATGTCATTGGGCATCCTTTCTACTAGTGAAAAACAAATCTCAATTTTAATCAAAGTGACCTATTCATCACTTTTCCACTAATATTCTTATTATATTATGTTAATGTTATAATTTTCGTGATAAATGAGTTTATATTGAAATTAGTTTTTATATATACACCAATACCTCACTTTGCGTCGTGGTTACGTTCCAAAAAAACACGACGCAAATTGAAACGACGCAAAGTGAATTATGATTTTCTATAGCAAACCATGTAAAGATCGAAGATAGGTTCCAAGGTTATAAAAATACTACTTTTTAAAAAGAAAATTGAACAAAGTAAACATTTAAAAAACAAAAATAATATAAAATTTTATTACATACATACAAAAAACAAAACAAAAAAAACAAATTTAATTAAAACAAAATAAAATATTCAATTAATTTATAAAAACAAAATAAAAATTAATCACTGTCTGATGAGTCCATAGTGGCTGTTGTCGTAAGTCGGCTTTCTTTCACAAAAAATTGGTCCAATGTTTTAAAAAAAAAATTAAAGACTCGAACCCAAAACAACGCAACTTCGAAAATCTAACGACGCACAGTGAAAATTAGTACTAATTCAGCAGCGACGCAACTTCGAAAAAACGCAAAACGAAACGACGCAAAACGAGGTATTGGTGTATACATATTTTTTAAATTAGCCTTTATAGTAAATTTGTAAATTTAATCTCTGTCCGTAGACTCAAATAAATTTTCATAAAAAAGTTTGGATATGTTGTGCCTTATATATTTGACACAATCATCTACGCCACTGGTTTTTTAAAAGTGATAGTTATTTTTTTTTGATTTGTTGCCAGAATTTTTATTTTTATTTTGAGTATCATTTTATGCCATTAAACTTACTAATTTGAATTCAAATATGGTAATGTTAATAATGATTTTATTTGTTAAAATTTTACAAAAATTAAACTATAATATTTTTCCTCTAATTATAAATATATCTTATTAGATGTTTTAATTAGGTCGGCTATTTCGAACTGTGAGTAAAATCTGGAATACTAATAATTGTAATGTAAAAATTTATTCTATGATTAACTATTCCACATTGTATCCGGTTTTATAATTAGAATTATTTAAATAATCTTACACCGATAAATGAAATTGTAATTATTCTCTATATAAAAATGAAATATCTCAAATATGTGAAAAGTACAATATTTTTGTATATTATTTTGCTCTAGTTTCCTGACGGTTCAGCAATAGCGAATTTACTATGTAAAGACGGCACATGGATTCCTGCACGAGGTGACTTAGTAACAATTCCCGATTGTCAAGCAACTTGTAATCCTTCTTGTGAAAATGGTGGCATTTGTTTGTCATTGAATATGTGTCAGTGTCCACAAGATTATCGGGGACCACAATGTCAATATCGTTAGTATTTTTTTCTATTTTTTTTTCTTTTTTATTTTTAACAAATTTACTAGTGAAAGTCAGAAAGAAAGAAAAATAGTATTATGACTAAAACATAACACTAATTTCGAGATAAGTAGGGAAACGTGAATGACACGGACTTTCATTTTAATGAAAATAGATGAATTCTCTAGGAATTGACGCATGCTCGGCCAAACGTTTGAACTTCAATGGAGGCTACAACTGTTCCGGAGATATGAACACCTTCAGATGTTCTATAAAATGCCCGGAAAGCATTGAATTTGAATTCACTCCCTCGCCGGTGTACAGCTGCCGTTATGATACGGGTGAATTCAAACCACAGCCTGTGCCCCAATGCGTTTTTGGTGATAATGTAGAAATTGTGTCGCTGGGTGGAAACATGAAAACACATTACGGTTCGGGAACCCATAGTGAAACCACATGGAGTAGCAATAAAAAAAATTGGAAGAAAGGACAGGCGTATAATGTCAGCGGGGAAAGTGAGCAATCATGGAAGAAGTAGGTGTCTTTTGCAGGATATTTTATAATTGGAACATATGAAAGTGAATATATATATATATATATTAGAGTGTTTGTAAAAACAAAAAAATTTCCAGTAAGGCTAAAATCGATAATTTTACATCGAAACAACATCAGAAATAATATTTTTTGCTTGTTTTATATATCGTTTATATCGTGTATGTATTAACACGCGTTTTCCGAAAATTTCATTTGTGTAGAGGAACCTGTTACTTTCGGAAAAACAAGCAAAACAAAACATTATTTCTGATATTGTTTCCATGTAAAATTATCGATTTTAGCTTTACTGGAAAATTTTTTTTTATGGACATTCTAATATACCTATATATATTTGTTGTTGGATAATCTTATTTATGAGATTTGAAGTCCAAATTTTATAAATTTACTTTAAAAAATCTTATATATTTAATAAGAATAAATATCAGAAAAAGTGAGCTTTGCTCAGAGGGACTAAATTCTTTAAATAGTAAGTAAAGTAAAGTGGAATAGTAAAGAAAGAATATTTTGACCCATGTCATTTATACTTATTTTTTTCTCGCTTCATTTGTTTGATTTGATCACAAATGAAACTCATTTCAATTATTCAAAGAATTAAAAAAATAATACGTACACTAAAAATTATCGCTTGATTTGTTCTAAAAATATCATATTGC
This sequence comes from Clivina fossor, assembly GCA_963966155.1. Classification (NCBI taxonomy): domain Eukaryota; kingdom Metazoa; phylum Arthropoda; class Insecta; order Coleoptera; family Carabidae; genus Clivina; species Clivina fossor. The sequence continues at coordinate 23,672,349 of OZ014550.1, forward strand.
CATGAAAATAAATTTAGCAATGTTTCCATGGTGATTGAACTATATGACGCAATTTGTCAAAATATTAATTATTGTATCAAAAACGAATTTCAAAATAAGTTTTTTTTTTAATTATTGTAAATGAGTTTTCTCAGAATTAGAAAACTAAGTCAAGGTAAATTTATAAAGCTATTTTCAAGATAAAATTTACAAACAAATAAATTATATAAGAATTACTCATAGTAAAAATTCTTTCAGAACTCATTATATTAAAATAAAATTGTTTTAGATTAAAGTTTTGTATTAATATTTATTTATAATCGACGTTGAGTTCGTCGAAACGTCGATTATAAATAAATATTAATACAGAACTGAAACCTAAAGGAGTTTTATTTTAAGAATTACTCGTTTATCATATAGGGTATGTAGATTTTGTGAGCACAATTTAATATTGTAAGACTGAAATAGTTTGTGGAAACAAGATAGGATCAATTTAACTGATCGCATTTCCAATTGAAATATTTCAGAACATCGACTGGTTCTGCCGGCAATTATATTACCAAATTGAACAATGAGCTATCGATGCGTGAAAGACGTCCCGCACGTGCATCATGTTCTACGTGGGGCGGATCCCATTATAAAACATTCGACGGTGCCATTTTCAGCGCTAGCTCGACTTGCGCTCATATTCTAGCTAGAGATGCCCGGGATGACACATTCAGTATTGTTCTACAGAACAGTCCATGGTGTTATCCGGGAACAAATGGATCGGGTCCATGTCATCGAATGATCGATATTTACGTGCAGGGAAAGAAGTATACGTTGATGAATGATTTTCATAAAGATGCGGATAAATATGTTCCAGTTTTGAAACGAGGCAAAGATATACTGCCGATACCAAGTCAGCTCCCTGGGATAAGAGCAATTATACTACCAAATCAAGTTCAGGTGGCTTTGGATTCTATTGGAATAATGATTAAGTGGGATATGAAGCAATTGGTACAGGTTAGTTATAGTCTTAGTGATGTTGGCCCGGTAACTTAACGGTAATTTACCGATAATATTGCCTTTGTTTCTTGGATGTCAACAGTTCAAAAACCGCGCCGCACCAAATTATTAAAATTGTTAATATGAATATTTTTTAAATCCACAAAGAGTTATAGGTACCTATATGAATTCTTATCTTACTTACCAATTTTTTTAATTTGCACTAGGTTCAAGTAAGCGAATCCCTCTGGAATCGCACCGAAGGTCTGTGCGGTTTATTAAACGGCGATGCATCAGACGATCTAATACCAAAATCCTCCCTAAGTAATACTCCCAATAACCATAAGGCCACAATACAAACGCTTGTCAGTAGTTGGAAAGCGGATTCGCTTCAATTCGAATGCGACATGGTTCCGTCCGAAATACACGGCTGCGATGCACGCAATATTCAACCGAGTGTTAAAGAAACAGCGCATATGTTCTGTACGGGATTGCTCGCTGAACAGCGATTTAGCGCGTGTCACGAATTGTTGGACGTGAATGTATTGTTGGAAGCATGTAAATGGGATTATTGCGCATGTGCGTGGAAACAGGAAGCAAAGGAGTGCGCGTGTAAGACGATGGATATGTATGTAAAGGAGTGCAGACATAAAGGGGTTAATACAGACGCGATTATTAATTGGAGAGATGAGAATACATGTCGTAAGTATTTGGACTTAGTTTTGCTAAAGCATGAGAGTATTTTAGTTTGTTTTTTTTAAGTTGGTTTTACTTATAGGTAATCTATTTTTAACCTATGTTATTTTTCCGAAAAAAAAAAGAAAGTTTAAATATTTTGATATTATTTTAGAAATAATTTTTTCGCTGAAAATTAAGAATGGAAAGTCTTGAAACTGGAAATACTAGAGTCTAACCTATGAAAATTGAGTCCAACATGTCGTATACCGAAAATTGCAAAAAAAATGTGCCTTGATTTATCAAATTAGTAGGGTATAACTAAATAAGTTCCGAGTTCTTATTTATTATGCCAAAAAACAAAAAAAGCAACTCAGTTGTCGTAGTTTGGTCTCTAGTATTTCCAGTTTTGCGATTTTACACTCTTAGTGAATTATCTTGTATATAGAACTTTTATAATGCATAACTTTCCCTAACAACAGTTTTGATAAATTACCTTACAACTTATTAATACTATAGATTGTCAAATATTTGTAAATACAGAAACAGCCTGTACCTATTCTGTTTAAAAAATATGTAAACTTCTATAACAAAAATTAAATTTACAAACAATTACTAAAAAATATCCTTCAATTTGGTTATTTCAGCTATGAAATGTACTGGCAAACGTATTTACAAAGCGTGCGCTGCAAAGAATAGCAACCAACCAACATGCGGTTCTCTATCTCTGGACAGCTCAAAAACAACGAATGAAAACGAACAGTGTGAAGAGGGTTGTTATTGTCCAGATGGGCTTGTGTTGCACGACGGCAAATGTATCGCACAGTCAGACTGTCCGTGTCAATTGCGAGGCAAGAGATTTAAATCAGGAACTACAGTCCCGAAGGAGTGTAATACTTGTACGTGCACAAATGGACATTGGAAGTGTACTCAGGTTGGTTGCTGTGTTTGTTTAGTTTTTAAATAAAGGTGTAAAAAACAAAATAGCCTCACCAACAAAATGCTTATTTTGAAATATTAATATTCTTTCATATCAAAACATGCGACAACAAAAAATTAAGTAAAAATCAAATTAAATTAATTAAATAATTTTTGAACTAGATGCAAATGAATATTGAGAACATGAATCTAGAATTAGGTTTAAAATTGGAAAAACTGCTACTTTTTACTCCTTCAAATAATGTTGACTAATGGGGACTTTTCATATAAAATAAAAATGAATTTTTATCTTCTTGTATGATTTATTGGCTTAAAAGTCAAATATTTGTATTTCAAAAAATATATATTTGTTTATTTATTGTCAAAATAAACGTTTTTTATTTTTTTACGTGACGTCACATTATTGTTTTAGGCATCACCTAATATCTGACATGCTAATGAAAGTTATAATAATACAATAGGGCTCCCTTTACTAAGACAGTTTGTAATTTTAAAGTGTATATAATTTAAAGATATTGTAGTGTAATGCCCAATAGTAAATAATTTCTTATCTCTTTTTGTTTTTAGCATTTTAAAGCGGGTGTGTTGTGCTCGTAACGCGATTCTTATACAGTTCTATTTACATGTATTTATTTGCTAACGATATTAGTCTAGAACTGCATCGATAGGATGACGTTGTAATTCAAATTTTAAAAACTAAAATATTTCGAAAAAGAAGCAAAAAATATGTATAATTTATTTTTCATATAGAAACACGTTATGAAAAATGCAAATTTGTAAAGTCCCCATTTATGATGGTTGGAGAGTTGAAAATATTATTTCCGATTCTCTAGATCTCTTGCGGTGCACGCTGCTCAGCTATCGGTGACCCGCATTATCGCACCTTTGACGGCCGCAAATTCGATTTTATGGGCCAGTGTTCGTACTATCTAGTTAAGGGGAAAAATTTCACCGTGGAAGCAGAGAACGTGGCCTGTGCAGGATCTATCTCGCAAGCGATGAATTTCCCGATGACCGTTACCAGTGGAATGCCATCGTGTACGAAGGCATTGACGATACGAACGGAAACTGGCGATGTAATAAAGTTAAAACAAAATAAGGAAATTATTGTAAACGGACGGGATATTGGAGAACTGCCCTATGATATCGGGGATAATGGAGATGTTGTAAGGATGGCAAGTTCAATGTTTGTTGTTGGTACGTATACAGTGGCAGTCTTGTCTATAAATATTTATACTCTTGTCATATTAAAACACTAATATTTCTGAAATCGAACATTTGCGAGAATATGCTCCAATTAACTTTTTCTCTTAGGATGCTTAATTCAGGCCCAAAAATTTTCGTTTTGGTCATGCATACCGAATTTCTGCTGTAAAAACGTTTTTCTTACCACAAATTGGTTATAAAAATGTTATTAAAATAAAATATATAATACACACAAATTTTTGCTATCGAAACGTTTTTATAAAGTTAAAATAACTATTGTGCGTCTGTGCGTGTTATGTTGCTGTAACTTAAAAACAATTTAAAATGTACTATTCTTGTAGTTGAATTGGAGAGTGGAATGCAAGTATGGTGGGATGGTGTGACTCGCGCCTATATTGATGTGCCCGCTTCATTCCGTGGCCAAACTAATGGCCTTTGCGGAACTTTCAACGCTAATCAAAACGATGATTTTCTTACACCTGAAGGAGATATTGAACAGGCAGTAGAGCCATTTGCTAATAAGGTATAATTCTTTATTTAAATCAAACATTTTCTGTTGACCAAATTAGATCATCAATTAGTTTTTAAAAATACCAAATTAATAAATAGTTTGTATGTTAAAAGGCCGATCGTATCTCGGAAAAATAGTAAAAAAATACTCCTACTTTTTTTTAAAATAATTTTTTTAAATAAATTTCTTGGTTTGTAAATACAACGTCGGTTTAATTTTTTTTTAAATAACACTGGTTTTAAGACAATACAACTAATCATTAGATCAGGACTAAATAAATGAATTAAAACACCTAAAAACCGAGCTAGTGGTACCAACCAATAAGTTTTTCTAGTTTTTTCTAGTGAATGAAAATTTTCACATAGTTTAATCTTAATAAGTGTAAAAATTTGATAATTGATAAGAATAACACTTATCTTGAAAACGATAAATTATACTAGTTCCTAATTCAGATGAAAATAAAATTTTAACTAAGATAATAATAATAATAATAATAATAATACAAAGATATTCTCGGTTTTGAATTTCAGTGGAAAACAGATGAACGCTGTCCTGATGTCATTCCCGAATCAAAAAAATCTCATCCTTGTGACGTGAACATCCATCGCAAGGCAGATGCTGAATCACACTGTTCTAAAATCAAATCGAAAACCATTTTCGGAAAATGCCATTGGCTCGTCGATCCAGAACAATATTATCGGGACTGTATGTACGATATGTGCTCCTGTGAAACAAAAGCCAGCCAATGCCTCTGTCCTACGATCGCCGCTTATGCTAAGGAGTGCGCTAATTTGGGAGCTGCTGTTACTTGGAGAGTATGTTTATTGAAATATATAAATCCTAGATCTTTAACACGAATGGTTACCCATTGGTAGATATATTTACAAAACATGGTTTTGTTTTCCCAATGAAATGATTTTATTCAGAGAAGATTCATTTCTGTTTGACTCATTTTTATTTTTTTTTTAATATTGTGTTTGTAAATTTTGTAGTATTTTATTAACGTAACTTACGATGATCTTTTATCTTTTCAATGATATACTAAAATTAATATAAATATATCTTATTTTTGAAACCAATTTTTTGAAGAGAAAACAAAACACTGCTTTACTTGATCCAAAGCATGATGTGGTAGTATGAGAGGTGTTGCTAGTGAATGTCTGTTCTTCTTAATCTGTTATTTGTACAAATAAAATTGTAGATAAACGTCCCAATTTGCGGTATCCAATGTCCCTTCGGTCAAACATATCAGGCATGCGGTGATTCGTGTGCAAGAAGTTGTAGAGATTTGAGCGTGCGGCCAGATTGCGCGAAACAATGTGTGGAAGGATGTAATTGTCCTCCGGGACAAACACTGGACGAGTATGGTGAATGTATTTCGATAGGACAGTGTCCTTGTATACATGTCGGAATTGAATATCCTGCCGGATATAAAGAGATCCGAACTGGTACTTTGGCGCCACAGTTATGGTTAGTCGACCATTTTGATTTTGATTTCAAATAAACGTTGTTAAGATAAACTGTGAAATATAACCAACTAATACAAAAACTTTTTTTATGAATTATATAAATAAAGTTAGACTATTTTAAAATTTTTAAATTTATTAAATTTCAATAGCACATGTACAAACGCCGTTTTCAACTGCAAGCCTGCTAGAAAAGACGAAATCTCCACATATCCAAAATCCGATGAACTAAAAGCAATGTGTAATGGTGTCAACAACCAAGAATTTACAACTTGCGAACCCACTGTTGCCATCACTTGTCGCAATATGCACCAACCACATATCGCTGAAACTTCCGCGGCAATCTGTCATCAAGGGTGCAAATGTAAAAAGGGTTACGTTCTCTTGGATGCTCATAATGGAGAGGGCAAATGTGTACGGGCCGCGGATTGTCCATGTCATCATGGAGGAAGAAGTTTTAACGAGGGCGAGAAGATGCAGAGTGATTGTAATGATTGTGTTTGTAAGGAAGGCAAATGGATCTGCGAAGAGAAGAAATGTCCGGGAGTGTGTTATGCGTGGGGTGATTCGCATTTTAATACGTTCGATGGAAAGGTTTGTATATTATATTAAGAGAGAACGAATTCCTTACATAGTTAAGAATTGCTCATTTAATAGATATAGAAATGATATTACGTATGACATAATTCATTAAATTTTAATTTTTCTCGTATCATTCGGTTGATTTAGTTATGAATAAAACTCATTTAAATAACTCCATTATTGTTATTTACAGAATTTAATGAAAATAATGCATACACTAAGAATTATCGCTCGACTTGTTTTACAAATGACACTTAAAAAAAATATTGTATTTTATTCTTTTGCCATTGGTAAAATCTATGATTGGTAATATTTCAATGGTGACTATATGACAGCAATGTGTCAAAATAGTTATTGTCATTCAAATTCATTTGTTTCAAAATAAATGAGATTTTCAAAAAAAAAATTTAAAAGTGCTTGAAAAGAATAATTATTTGTTGTTTTTATTCTGTATATATCTGAATAATTTTGGTAATATAAGAAACTTAATTTAATTAATCATTTTCTTATTTATTATTGAAAAATTTAATAAAAATTTCAGGTGTACGATTACCAAGGTCAATGTGACTACGTCCTCGCTAAAGGCGCACTGGGAAAACACGACAATTTTGAAGTCACTGTTCAGAACGTACAATGCAGTACACTAGGAGTGAGTTGTTCGCGTGCCCTAAGCATCACCGTAGGCAGCGAAACAATAAAACTGACCAGAGGCCGGCCAATACCCTCTCACCTAACTTTGAAACGTCTTTCGTTACGGCAAACGGATATGTATGTGATCGTAGAAGCAGCCGATTTGGGTATTAGCGTTCGATGGGATAAAGGAACAAGAGTTTATGTCCGTGTAGATCCTAGATGGGCAGGAAGAATGCGTGGCTTGTGTGGAAATTATAATTCAAATCAAATGGACGATTTTCAGACACCGTCGGGTGGATTTAGTGAAGTTTCTGCGAAGGTTAGTTTTACTTTTTTTTTATTGGGCAATAGGTAATAGAAGATTCGGTAATCTATATTCTATATGAAAAAAATCAGGTTTTCGGTGACTCGTGGCGCCTACATCAGTATTGTTCAGAAGCCCAAGAAATTCAAGATCCGTGTATTCAGCGTCCCGAACGTAAATCGTGGGCCCAACAGAAATGCGGCGTTCTCAAATCACAACTATTTGCTCCATGTCATACAGAAGTTCCCGTTGAAGAATTCCATGAGAAATGTGTATTTGATACTTGTGCCTGTGATCAGGGTGGAGACTGCGAATGTTTGTGTACGGCTCTTGCGGCGTATGCGCACGAGTGTAATGCAAGGGGTGTTCATATTAAGTGGCGAAGTAATGAATTGTGTCGTAAGTGATTTTTTTTTAATAATTCAATTTCATTATATTTTTTTTCATATAAACTGAAAAAAAATTCTTCTCTTAGCACTGCAATGCGACGAACGTTGCTCTCAGTACACTTCCTGCATGTCGCCTTGCCCGCTAGAAACATGCGACAATCTGCTCACAATCTCTCAACTAGGCCGATTATGTAAAGAGGATTCTTGCGTCGAGGGCTGTGCCCCGAAACCATGCGCAGAAGGCATGGTTTTTCTCAATGCATCGAGTCTAGACTGCGTACCTCGTAATACATGCAAACCGATCTGTATGGAAGTTGACGGAGTTATTTATTCCGAGGGAGATATCATGGAAGAGGATGAATGTCACAAGTGCTACTGTACACGAACAAAGAAGAAATGTGTAGGAAAACCTTGCACTGGGATAACACAGCCACCTTTGACTGATAAACCATCACAAACAGAACCGTTTAAGTGTAAATCGGGATGGACTGAATGGATTAATCAGGATAAAATCAAAGGAGTTTCTACTAAAGGTTTGTTTGTTACTTGTTAATATTTCAAAAATATATTTTACGTCAGTAACTTATTTATCTCTAAATTCTAAATCTAAAATTATTGTTTTAATACACAAGATAGTTCAAACTTAAAGTTTCTATATAGTTTTAAAAAAATATTTCTTATTGCTATTTTGCAAAAACTGTCTAACGTAAACTGTGCTTTTTAAAATCAGTAGATTCAAAGAAAATGGTAAAAAAATCTTTGTCAAATAGTATCATTTAAAACTAATTATAGAACTCTTCTATTTCATTCCGGTTAATAATATATTAATAATATATTTATTATTATTAATGTTACAATGAAGTTATCATTTACATACGTCAGAAGAATCCTAAATATAATACACTATACCTATATAAAATACAAATCATATTATACAATTACTGAAAGTCGAATGGAGCCATTCCAACCAGCAAATTTTTAATGTTTTTTTTTTTTGTATTGAGTAATACTCAGCGATTTGATTTCATATTATATTTGAAGCTAATGACGTATAATTTCAATATTTGTTTGTACGATTATTATTATTATTATTATTATTATTATTATTATTATATATATATATATATATATATATATATATATATATATATATTAAATATGTATTCTCTTTGTAAGAACAGTGTAAATTGAAAGTTAACCAAATAAATATTATTATTATGATCTTTTCCAGGTAAAAAGGTTAAGGGCAGCAAACTCCAAATTGAACCATTACCGACAGCTACTGTTTTCGATTCTATCTTAACCGGTGGTAAATGTTCTATCGAAAATATGCGTGATATTCAGTGTCGAACTGTCGAGGGTCATATAGATCCAAAAGCCACGGGCCTCGATGTCGAATGCAGCATCGAACGTGGTTTAGTCTGTAAAGCAGATGCGACCAAGCGGTTACCGTGTCCTGATTTCGAAATTCGCGTACTGTGCGATTGCGAACATGACGAGAAACCGAAATATCCGCCGAGACAGGATGAAGAATGCGATATGAGCACACCGTACAAGGAATATCCGAATAATTGTCATATGTTCTATCATTGCGCACCAACGATAGATGGCACTGAATGGGTGGAGAAGACATGCGGACCTACCATGTACTTCAATCCAAATTTACTGATATGTGATTGGATTGATAATGTGCTCCAAGTGAGACCAAATTGTTCCGAGATGAAAGACAGCAAGAATATTACGGATCCGAAGCCGGGTACTTCAGAAGTTCTTGGCGATCAAGGTAACTCATATTTCACTTCACATTTATATCATTTTTAAATATTTTACTTGAAAATTAAAGTCCGCATCATATGGGAAATTTTCGTATTAATTATTATTAAAAAAATCTAATTAGGCCAATCATTTGTGCCTGTAAACGTATTAAATTGGCAGTAGTTAAATGTTGTCATGTGGCTTGCGCTATATGGTAAAATTTTATTTATAAGAAAAAATTTCCCGAAAATCAACTTTCTCTTAAAAATATCGACAAAAGTTATTAGGTAAATTTGTTTAAAATGCGATTTTGTTTCGATATGCAAATATACTCGTTTTATACGGTTACATTTTGTTTATAAGTTGTGAACAAATATTTACGAACAAAAAAAAGCTATGATTATCGAAGAACATGTGTACGACAGAGACACACAGAGAGTTTGTCATACATAATAACGCAAAGTGATAATAGTATTAATAAATATTTGTTTACAATTTGTGATAAATTCTTGATAATTTTAATAACTCTTAAAAAAACTTTTCAGAACTCATACTGAATTAAAATTAAATTTTAGTTTTAAGTTCTGTGTAATATATGTTATTGAAATCAACGTTTCGGTACACTAAAATGTGTGCCTTCGTCAGGGAAAATAAACCTAAAGTTTAATTTCAGTTAGTTTTAACGTTTATTTACAACGCTTATTGAATTCTTTTTTTTAGAAACCATCAAAGTTTGTCCTATTGGCTTCATCTATTCGAATTGCTTATTCGAATGTCAGCGTCTCTGCCTTTACTACAACAAAGTGGTTCTCGAAGATTATAAGCTTTGTCTTACCGGTAAAACTTGCGAACCAGGTTGTATTCCTGAGGACAGACTACTAAGTTGTCCAGCTGGAATGTTTTGGCGGGATAACTCAACCTGTGTTAAGCCAGCGGATTGTCTCTGTCGCGCTCATGATGGAAGCCCGGTCAAACCGGGAACCGTATACCAAGAGAGTGACTGTGAGATATGTCAATGCATCAATAATTACTATAGATGTGACAGATCAGCCTGTAGTTCGACCACGGAACAAATTTCCATTTCAGTGAGTTTTATTTGTTTATTTTTATTTCGTTTCGTTTTATTTTTATATATTTCTTAAAAAAATATATTTCAGACAAATCAAAATTATACTGAATATCTGCGAAATTAGGGCTCTTCTGAATAATTTTGTTATTTATAAACATAATGTAATAAAATTGTACAGGAATAAGAGGTCGCAGAATAATGTAAATTTTACAAAAATACCGTTTCCAGTTTTAGCGGATATGATATATCAGCTTCTCTATTGCAAATGAAATAAACATGAACTTTTATTTTTGGGTCCTGAACCTGCGTTATGATTAATTATAATGTTATTAAATTCCCTATCAGGTTTGTTATTGTTTTTAGCAATGACGCGTTTCGACTTTTCAGTCATCTTCAGATTTTCTGAGTTTGGTCCGTGTTTGTGGTTTACTCGAACCACAAACACGGACCAAACTCAGAAAATCTGAAGATGACTGAAAAGTCGAAACGCGTCATTGCTAAAAGCAATAACGAACCTGACAGGGAATTTAATAACATTATAATTATTTTCCTATATTTCAATTAGATGGTAAATTTTGAATTCACTAAGGTGTGATAAATCAACTTTCAAAATTTAATTAATATACTCCATAATTTTACAAACAAAAATAATAAAACCAAATGTTTTCTTCTTAATATTTCAATATGTTTCATCAAGAGCCTACCACAAAAACAACGTTTAATTTTATTAAATAGTCAATAAAAAATACAGATTATAACAAATAAAATAGATTTTATCGTTTTGTTACTCATAATAAAGTACAAACAGTGTAGTATTTCAAATTTTTTATTGACTATTTTTGCTGAAATATTAAAAAACTACATTCAAAATTTAAGGCGTAATTAAAATATGTAAAAAAATATATATATATATATATATATATATATATATATATATATATATATATATATATATATATATATATATATATATATATATATATATTTGATATAGAAAAGTTGATATAATTTTTGATTAAACCGGGAACGATATTTTTCTATGATTTATATTATTCTGTGGCCCTTTCTAACTAGGCTGTTGCTGCAAAATTTTGTTACATCATATTTAGAAATAAACAAGTTATTTTGAGTGGTCCTAATTGCGTGGACATCCAATGTAAAGTTAGTTTCTTTGATATAGCTAAATACACAAACAAACTAAATGAATTAGTGATTATTCCTTCTACTTTTAGGATCACACAGAACCTACCGACGAAGATAAAGAACCCGTAGTTCCCCCAGGAACCGAAACACCTCCAGAAGCTTGCGATAGAAATCATATGGTAATGTTAGCCGATGGTCCATGGCCTGTAAGTGATGCAGCCTTCAATGCTAGCGGCATAAAATCCAGCTCGCATCAACCCTGGAACGCTCGTTTATCCAGTCGTGTGACAGGCAAGTCAGCGGGAAGTTGGGCCCCCAACAAAGATAATAAGAATCAATATATTCAACTTGAATTGAATCAGGTTAGTTAGAAATAACAATATTTCACTGTATAATAACTTACGATAAATGAAATGATTTAGAAAATTATTATAGAATGATATTATCTGTAATTTGAATGTGAATTTTGTATATTTTACTTTATGACACAGGTGGAACCAGTGTATGGAGTCGTCATAAAAGGAAGTCCCTTAGTTGACAGTTACGTAACTAGCTACCGTGTGATGTATAGTAAGGACGGCCGAACATGGCATTATGTTACGAATCCCAAAGACAAACAAAAAACTTTATTCCATGGTTCTGTCGATCAATATAGTCCAGTTGAAGAAATTTTCAAAACACCATTTGAAGCTAAAATTATTAGAATAAAGCCACAGAGTTGGCATAATGGAATTAATATTCGTTTCGATGTCTTCGGATGCAGTGATTATGAAATTACTACTCCTGGTACAACACCTGGTATTTTTGAGGCTGTAACTCCTTCATCTGAGGAAGAAATGCAATGTGATGAACCAATGGGCATGGAGGATGGTCGTCTACCAGAAAATAGTCAAGTTTCCGTTAGTTCTGGAACGGGATCTATCAAATTAAATTCCTCAAATCCATGGAAACCTTCAACTAATAATCCGAATGAATGGGTTGTGTTTGATTTTTCTGCACCGCGTAATGTAACAGGCATGGAAACAAAGGGTGGCCCTCAAGGATGGGTGAAAGGTTATGAAATCGATTACTCTCACGATAAATACCACTGGAATCCAATAGTGGATGATTATAGCAATCCAAAATTATTCCGTGGTAATATTGATCAAGACACTCCACATAAATCTAAATTTGGTCGTCCTATTCGAGCTCAGTACTTTAAAATTACACCGAAAAAATGGACCAATAATATTCAAATGCGTGCTGAACCAATAGGATGCTTTGAACCCTACTCAATTACCGAATCCCTTCAAATTACAACAACTTCTTCACCATTCGGAGAGTGTAATTATTGTCCCGATTTAAAACCCGAGGTTCCTACAGGAGGAAAACCTGTTTGCAGATGTTCTTCTGATTTATGGTGGGATGGAGAGAATTGTGTAGCACGCGCTCAATGTCCTTGCGTTCAAGGTCACATTAAATATCCCGTGGGAAATTATTTTGAAAAAGAAGATTGTACTGAATGTCTTTGCGCTTTGGGAGGAGTGGCACAATGTCAACCTAAGGAATGTAAGAAGTGTGAACAGCCAGATCATCGACCTGTCATGTCTGCTACATGCTCTTGCGTTTGTAAGCCTTGCCCAGAAAATCAAGTCTTATGCCCGACATCTGAAATTTGCATCAATGCCACTTCCTGGTGTAATGGCATTATTGAATGTCCCGATGATGAAGTAAATTGTCAGAGTTCCACAATTGAAACTCCTGTTCATAAAGAGGAATCTAAAGTGCTAGATAAACAAAAATGTCCGGAGGTTGTCTGTCCTCCAGGATATAGAGTTAAAATTAAGAAACCAAGCAGATATGAAGAGCTACACAAGAATCTATCACCAATGTTCTATATGTACAATGGCCGTCGACCAGCCGAATTTGAAACCAAATCTTACTCAAAAGGAGGCCGTAAAAATTCCAAACCTACTCATGGTGCTAAAGGTTCTAAAATATTAGGCCGTAATCAAGCAGTGCAGTCTCAACATTCTGTTAAAACTAAGAAAAAAGAACAAGAATGCGTCCAATTTATCTGTGTTCCAGACCTACTTACTCCTGAAGATCAAACCGCTGCTCCATGCCCTGAGCCAAAATGCCCACCAGGATATACTATAATTTATCAGCAAGACAGGTTAACCGAAATTCAAGACATGGAAATGGTGTGTCCTCAGTATGAATGTCGACCTCCACCAGTACAAAATGCCATTTGTAATGTCACCGGAAGAACTTTTAATACTTTTGACGGAACTGAGTTTAAGTATGACATTTGTCATCATGTCTTGGCAAGAGATTTAATTAATAGAGAATGGCACATTTCTTTAGTTAAAAATTGTAGCGGTACTACATGTACTAAAAACCTTATTATTCAACATGGAGATACTCAGAAATTGACGATCTTTGACGACTTATCTTTCGATTTCGGTATTTATCACTTCACAGCAGATCAAGTCACTAAAATTGGGCAAAATACTCAAGATTTCCACGTTTCCAAATTAGGCGAATCATTGCTATTTATTTCGAATCATTTTAAATTCTTCGTCTTGTGGGACAAACAAACAAATGTTAAATTGGGCGTGACAGAAACGTCAAAAGAACAAGTTGATGGTCTTTGCGGATTCTACGATGGTAATCCAAAGAATGATAAACGTAAACCAGATGGTAGTCCAGCACGCACCACTGTAGAATTTGGAGATTCTTGGGCTTTAGATGATAATCAAGAAATTTGTAAAGCTCGCACCTGTCCTTTACATCTACAAAACAAAGCACTGACAATGTGCAAAGCTGTTAAAGAAAAAGTATTAGCACCATGTCACCATATAAATGGTGATGTGGACGGTTGGATAAGCAAATGTTTGGAGAGCGCATGTTCTTGCTTGGAAAATACTGCTCCGCTAGAGGCAGAAGGAGCTGGAACGGAAGCAGCTTCATTAGCTGAGGAACATTGCAGGTGTGATGTTTTGGAAGATTTTGTTGTCGAATGTAGAGCGGCAAAACCGACAGTGCTATTGGATGACTGGAGAATGCAACTCGAGTGCCGTAAGTTTATTCATTCATTCATTCATTTTAATAGTAATTTTCAAGATTTATTATTCACGTTCTTATTTTTTTTCTTATTGTTCAAGTCAAAGATGTCACTTATACCTACATATATATTGTACCTATATCAAATACAATAAAAAATATTTTTTTCTTCTTAGCGGCTTCATGTCCAGCTCCTCTTGTCCACCAAGATTGCTTCAAACGTCGCTGCGAGCCCAGTTGTTCAAATCTTGCCGATTCCGATGCATGCCCAGTGCTACCGAATCTCTGTTTCCCAGGCTGTTACTGTCCCCCGGGTCTCGTACGGAAGAAGGACAAATGCGTTCCACCAAGAGAATGCCGGGATTGCGAGTGTAATGTGTTACCGCACTTGGAATATGTTACATTTGATGGTGCAAATCATACGGCCAATACAAATTGTACATACGTGATGGCGCAGGACAAGGTCAATCAAGACGGAGTTGAACACGATTTCCAAGTGTTCATCAGCAACGCCCCGTGTCCACTAAATCCCCTGAAAATGTGCAGTTCCGTCGTAACTCTAGTGTACGATGATCATCGCATCCAAGTGAAACGCGGCAACAATCAAGGCGACGATCATTTAGTTTACATCGATGACGTCGAACTTCTCCAACTGCCTTTCGATAATGGTTGGATTGAAGTAACTCGCTTACCCCAACGACATATTAATCTGTTAATATCGAAAATACAACTGGAACTGAGAGCGTATTATCCTACATTAGGGGCAAGTTTGAGAGTTCCAAGTCATAGTTATGGTGGCAAAATGGAAGGTATGATAAAGTGATTTAGTATATAAAAAAAAAACAAACAAACTCAGTAGAGTTTCGAACTGTTATTATGGAAAACATATTAATTGTAGACTAAAACTAATATGCTATTTTTTCCAGGAATTTGTGGTGACTGCAATCGTAACCCATCCAATGACAATCTGCTACCGACAGGCAAACCCGCAAAAGACTCAACCACTTTTATTGATGCTTGGCAGAAAGATGATAGTAACGCTGTGTGTGTCCAAGATCACCTTCAATGCGAAAAAGTTACAGATCAAAATGGCAATGATCCATGTTTAGCTCTATTGGATACTGACAGATTCGGTCATTGTCATATGCTTTTAGATCCGGCGATATTTTTGTCGACGTGTCGACATGATACTTGCTCCGGAAAACCGGAATTGGCATGCTCGAGTTTAGAAACATATGCAGTTGGCTGCAGAGCTCAGGTAACGACTATGATATATATATATATATATAATAAAGTTTACGGCTGGAATATTTATTTTTAAAAACTTTTTTGTTATGTGGGTGAAGCAGCCAAAACAGTAAGATGTTTAAGGATAAATCAAACACTCATTTTTAAATTTTGACGAGCTTTCGACCAACGTTCGAGTCTTTATCAAGTCGCTAAAAAGACAATGAAGAAAGCATTTATTAGAAAAATGTCAAATGAATATACATAATACAATTCTTATAATTACAATAAACAAGAATTCATTACAAAAAATAACACATTATGTAAAATTTATTTTTAATCAAATGTATTTGTATTGAGTATTGAGTATTTTTGTCAAAACATATAAAAATAAATGTAAAATACATGTATCAATAAATAAAATATATATATAAAATCTTTTTACAGAAAACTATTGTCACTATATATACCAAAAATACGGAAAATAATTATTGCTGCGTAATTTCTTCAAAAAACCGTTATTTTCCGTATTTTTGGTATATATAGTGACAATAGTTTTCTGTAAAAAGATTTTATATATATATTTTATTTATTGATACATGTATTTTACATTTATTTTTATATGTTTTGACAAAAATACTCATAATATTAAGTAAGTACATTTGATTAAAAATAAATTTTACATGTGTTATTTTTTGTAATGAATTCTTGTTTATTGTAATTATAAGAATTGTATTATGTATATTTATTTGACATTTTTCTAATAAATGCTTTCTTCATTGTCTTTTTAGCGACTTGATAAAGACTCGAACGTTGGTCGAAAGCTCGTCAAAATTTAAAAATGAGTGTTTGATTTATCCTTAAACATCTTACTGTTTTGGCTGCTTCACCCACATAACAAAAAAGTTTTTAAAAAATATATATATATATATATATATATATATATATATATATATATATATATATATATATATATATATGTATATATAATATATACGATAAATCCTGCATGTAAGTATCAAGTAAATATAAAATTCAATTCCTATAAAAAATTTGTACCGAAAAAAACAAACATATTTTATTTTTTATGTTTTTGAAATTTATGTATTTGTTTAATTGAAAATTAGAAGAAATTTTAGCAGCAATTTATTTTCATATTTCACAGTATAATCAAATTGAAATAAATAATGTAAAACCCGTATATGTCATTTATAAAATAAAAATGAAAAAATACAAGTTTGTTTTTTTGTTTGGCGACAATTAATTAAAGAGCAATAAACTTGCTTGAAATTCAGATCTAATTAGTCTAATTACAAGAGTCATTGACTTGTGTCACGATATAAATGATTCAATAATATTAAATGCTTTTCTTATTTCTGAAATTTGAATAAAAGGTCACTTTTGCTTCAATTATACATGCAAATTGATACAAAAAAAAAACTTAGGTTTATTTGTTAGTTCTTGTTCGTGTAATGTTCAAAACTATTTATAATTTAAAGGTCAATAATTTTCGATTAAATAATCAAAAGTACATTTTATACCAGTAAAGAACTTTTTATTAATTTTACATATAATTCTCGAAATAAAATTTTGATAAGATTTATAAGAATTTGTTGTTAAAAAGTATATATTTTTATAGAATTTTATAGATTAAAATGATAGTGTACTTACAGACATAACTAGAATATAAATTTTTACAATATAAGTATATACGCGGTTTTTTAATACGTATATTTTGGAATCCACAAATTAAATTTAAGAATTATCTGCTGTTTGCTGACGACATGTAGTTCATTTAAACATAAATTCACCACATTTCATCAAAATTGTTAGAGTCGTTTTCAAGATAAAGTTTACAAACCAATAGGTACTTTAAATATTGAACTATTGAATTGCTCGTTGAATAGTATAGAATAATAAAACTATAAACTATGTCTATGACATGTTATTGAAAAATATTAGGGTCTCTGCATCGACTGGCACACCTCTCTCTGCCCGGCTCAAAACTGTCTCTCACCAACCAAATACCAACTATGCGGACCTCCATGTGCCCGCACATGCGAACGTCCGCACGGATGTCGCAGTGGGCTTCCGTCCGAGGGCTGTTTCTGTCCCGAAGGCCTACTCCTGAAGAACGGTACTTGCGTGGAAGAACGAGCATGTTACGCTTGCGATGATCAGGGTCACTACCCCGGCGATAAATGGGAACCGGACGCGTGCACAAGTTGTGTATGTGATGAGTCAACCAGGACGGTGAGATGTGAAAGTAAACAGTGTCCTGAAGTAGATAAGGTTTGTGAAGACGGCTATATGGCGATTAAGGTGAAGAAGATGGAAGGAGAGTGTTGCGAGAAATACGCTTGCGGTATGTTGAAGAAAATTTTACTAGTATCATTTTTATATCAGTTAGCTTTTATTATGCATAATATATCAAAATATAATTTGAATCGAATCTCATTCACATTTCTCTGCTTATTACGAAATTAGTTTTATAATGTAGTTGTAATGCTATTTGGTCCAGAACTGAACCATCTACTAGCTTATGAAAACACAATAAAAACTTATTAAAAGATATAAATTATTGGCTACTATCAAAGTAACAACAACTGATAGAACTAAAATTGTACATTTACGTTGTTTTTTTTTCTTTATAAGTTAGTAAGTAGTGTTATGTTTGTGCTAAAACATTATGCGAATTTCGTGATAAGTAGAGTGTAGTCTGAATAAACTTTTAATTCAATTTTCTTAAAACTAAAAATAGATGCCTAAAAATTGATATTTTTAATTTTATTGTGTATAGATGAATTTTTCATAATTTCTGAAGTTACATTCAAAATTTGAAGTAGAATAATATTTACTTATTTTAAAATTATTTCAGTGCCTCGAGGAACAGTGCCACCGATTTGTGAAGAACCAAAACCGCTAAACTGCGCTAAAGATCAAATTCGCAAACTAGAAAAACGTCCAAATGGCTGCCATGAATATGTTTGCGGTAAATTTTTTAGCAAAATCAAATTTGTTAATAAAATTATTATAAATTGCAATTTAAGCAATTAAACTAATTCTTATTCCAATTGATAGAATGTAAACCATTTGACGAGTGCGACAATGTACAAGAATCAACATCAGAGCCTTTGCCAGAAGGCATAGAACGAATTATCAATAATTCCGGATGTTGTCCTAGTGTACAATTAATCTGTAAATCAGAACGTTGTTCGAAACCAGCTCCATGTCAGAAATATCATCACCATGAGGAGCTACCTAAAGCCGCTGAGATCTGTTGTCCTGAATATAAATGCGGTACGTTTGGAAAAAATAATAAGAATTGTCACTGGTTTTCTTAAAAAATTTATGTTTAGAAAAAAATGCCTCATTTTTTAAAAATATATTCTTACTTCTTTGCATGAAAGTTTTTATTTTTTTTTATTTTGGGTATTACATTAACACGTCAACTGTTCATGAGCTATATGTAATTCATAAGTAGTGTACGAGAGGCATATGTGATTCATTACATAGAGGAAATTTAACGGATTTTTGATGTAGACGTAGATTTTGAAATAAGTTCTGCTTATGAGAATGGATACATTTAAATCACGTGAGTCATTCACGTCCCATAAGAAATCGTATTTCTTGGTGGTGGTTTTCAAATAATTTTTGGACACTGAATGTGCTAAGTAAAAACTTTTGTGAAATATAATGTTTATTTTGATTCCTCTAATGAAACTATTATAATTTAGCATGAAACAAATGTGATAGTTTTGTATTTTCTCATGTAAAAATTATGATTAATATTTTATATTGCATTTTAAATATTAATAAAACGAGTGTTAAATATATAATAAATAAAAAAATGATAATAAAAAATAATCAATAATCAATAAATAACATTTCATACAAGTTCTTCCACCGCACGCCAAAAAATAATGAAATTTTTTCATATATATATATAATGTTTAAAGGTAGTTGGTTATTCATTTGTTAAAATGGTCGATAAAATGTATTAGATTTAAAATGAAATAAAAAAATTCTGTTCACATCTCGTAAGACTAGTGAAAGACTCGTATTGTCACGAGTTTT
This sequence comes from Clivina fossor, assembly GCA_963966155.1. Lineage (NCBI taxonomy): Eukaryota > Metazoa > Arthropoda > Insecta > Coleoptera > Carabidae > Clivina > Clivina fossor. The sequence goes on from OZ014550.1 coordinate 23,692,336, forward strand.
ACGAGACGTGAACAGCATTGTAGTAATAATTTCAATTTGAAATCTGTGTAGTTCCACCGGAAGACAAATGTCTGATAAATAAAAAACACACCGCGGCTGATAAGGGCGGTGAACGAGAACTGTCACCTCTAGAACAAACTCTCTTGGCTATTGATATTAATGCTACAATTGAGGATGGTCCGTGCAGAACTTGCCGTTGCGTCCAGAGTTCTGCACAATCACAGCCTCAGTCGATGTGCACCGGAACTCATTGCGTTCCTATATCGGAACTACCCGACGTTCAGGATTATGTCCTAGAAGAGGAATGGGTAAGAACTAAGGAATCATTATTAATATTTAACATTTTCCTTAAAGTTTTCAATATAGCATGTAACAATAATATCTTGTCAAATTACTGAAGTTACTTAAATGAAAAACAGGTGATAAATCAATGTTGTCCGAATGTAAAACGGGCGGCTTGTAAAGATCATAAAGGAAAAGAACATGAGGTTGGAACAAAATGGCCTCTGCCTGGTGATCCTTGTACAGAACTAGAATGTACATCTGATGAAGATGGTGACGCCACTAAAACTAAGCATGTCATCACTTGTGATAAGCAGTGTGCTTTGGGATCGAAATATATCGAACCAGCAAAAGGTTTGTAATTCATTTTATTAGTACTAAAAGAAAAAAAAATAGATAATAGAATAATAATTAGATAATAAAAAAATAATTTTATTAAATAATTATTTGAACAATTATTTGAACATAATGTTTCACAAAGTAACGACCAATAGTGTACAATTTTGGAAAAGAGATAAATTATTATTTATTTTTCCAGGTTCAAAAGAATGCTGCGGCAACTGCAAACAAACCGAATGCGTAGTGAACGGCGAACTAAAAGAAGTAGGATCCAAATGGCAATCAGATGATCATTGTACCGAATATAAATGTTTAGACAACAACGGCACAATTGTAGTGAATGCGTTAGCTCTTACTTGCCCCGAACTGTCCGACGAAATGAAGAAAGAATACATTTACGAGACGATTCCCGTTCCAGGGGAATGTTGCGGCAGACATGTTCAGACAGCTTGCAAAGTTGGCGAGAAGGTTTATCAAGTTGGCGACGCTTGGCCCGATCCCGAAGGAGATCCTTGTGTAACGGTATCGTGTTTGCACGCAAGTGCTGCTAGTGGGGAATTGTCGCATCAGAAGACGGTGCAGACTTGTTCTGATAATTGTAAACCAGGTAAGGATTTTCTTTGAAAATTGGACATTGACTTACACATTTTGTTTTTTTTTTTATGAAATATTGAGTAAATTGATAAATATTAGTTTTTCTCTCACGTTTGAAAACTGTGTAGTTTTTCAAATATAATTTATTGAAATAAAAACTAAAAGTACTACAGTGTTTCCTACTTTGTTGCTTCTAAAATTTAACTAAACAACACTTTATAAATTATATAAAATTAAAGTTATGTTTAAAGTAAAATATAAGATAAATACAAAATTTATAAATGAAATTTTTATGTTTTCTTCTTATTTAAGAACTTTTGTTTATACATATAATATATGTAAATGTAATAATTTTGAAAACTTTATTCAAACCAGGTTGGAAATATCGAATACCCACACTAGACAGTGGCGAATGCTGTGGCGAATGTAACCAGGTGGCATGCATTTTTAATGAAACCCAAATGTACGAACCAGATGAAACATGGACAAGTCCAGATGGCTGCACAAATTACGAATGTCATCAACAGGAAGATAAAAGTTTGAGTGTGATTACAAATCAAGAAACGTGCCCCGATACGCTAGGATGCCCCCCAAGTGCATTATATAGAGATAAATGCTGCACTAAATGTAATATGACGGCACTGTCTATGATTAGTAAGTTAATTTGTTTTAGTATTATTAATACAAAAATTATTGATATTAGTTTATTATTTGATTACGAAATATATATATATATATATATATATATATATATATATATATATATATATATATATATATATTATATATTTGATAGGACAGATAGGACGCTATGCTGAAAGCGGGAGCGAATAAAATAATTACAAATACGTATTCTCTGTCCTACATTTAGACTTAAATTTCTTACAGTTTCATGTTGAACTTATAAAAATTAAAATTGTTTAAACCTACGCAATTATTTTAGTTTACTGCCACTATGGAAGCAAATCTCACGTTAATAAACATTTCCAATTTAACTCGTTTAAATAGTCAAAATTATTTTAAAGATTTAAAAAATATTTTTTGTTAGCTTTGGTTGATGATTGCAATTAGTAAATATTACACAATTAAAACAATGCGCATGATAAAGTCTATAAATTATAATTACTTATATTAAATTGTACAAATCTATCAAAATTCAAATGTTCTAAGATTGGAACAATGGTCAAAAATAGGTTAAATACAGATAAACTTTTAGAACAAGTTGTGTTTGTTAGGTTTGTTAGCAATATTTTTAAAAAATTTTGAGTGCACATATAATTGGCAAAATTAAACATTTGCTGATAAATGACTTTGTATTTTACAAAAAATGTTTATCTATTTATACTGTCCTGTTTTGGACTTTTTTAAATCTAGCAATCCTATATATGTATTTGTATATTTTGTATTGTTTTTTATGTTTAGATTTATGTGAACCGGTAAAGATGAATGGAACGGAAACAATCGGTTTAGTACACGAGACATTAGCTGCACATGGTTATTGTTACAATACAAAACCAGTTTATGGATTAACAGAATGCCGTGGCCAATGTGATTCAGCGACTATTTTCAACCCACGTATGTATAATTTTATTACATTTTAATTAACAACAAAAATTTTAATAATTTGTTTTAAACATGAGTTTATTGTAAATTAACTCATGGTTTTACGTTCAAATTTTGTTAAAGTACTTGAAAAAATGATCAAATTGATATTTCTTATATTTACTTTTTGTTACTTAATTTAAACAAAATAATGGGGGTTATGTATCTACACAAATCTCACAAAAAATATAGATAATATATAATGAAATAATTACTCACCAATTATTCTGATGTACAAATTTGTTGATTGTTATTCTTTTGACACATACAACATCAAATAATTATAGTACACTATTTGCACTGTACATATTATGTATATAGTTGATAAAGTTACAAATTTGAACTGAAATATATGAAATTTAATTTACGTATTATAAATAAATCCGCCCAATAATTATTATGATTTGATAATTAAATATAAATTATTGTTGTTATTAACAAGACACTGCCGTCTAAAACAAAACGGTAACAAACATGTATAGATTATAACCAAACTAATTAAATTTATATAATTTTAATTTAGAAACATCGATTCATGAATCACGATGTCATTGCTGTCAAGCCACACAATATGGTTCAGTTTTAATTGAATTAGTATGTTTGGACGGACATCGTTTCCAGAAACAAATTGCTGTTCCAACATTATGTTCCTGTGAAGGTTGTTCGTCATCAGCACCAGCCGTGGAACAATTAAATATGATTCCAAATAAAAGTTTTACGAAAACTAAATTAAACTTTATTAAAGTGTAAAGAAAATCTATAAAATAAATTTAATATAATATATATATTATATTTCTATAAGACTTATTTTAATTTTATGATATATTTTGTTTTTGTGTATATAGATGAAAAAATGAATGAAGCAAATTTTTAAACAATTGTTATCTTTCTTTACACCTATTACACATAAATTTTTTATAAATAAATTAGTAATCACATACAATCAGTGTTGGATTAAGGGAGAAGTGCTAACTCGGCTGCAACCAGGGATTCCTCAGTATTTTTGAGGATCCTAGATTTAAATTTTACTAAACAAAATAATAGCTTTTGGAAAAAATCGTACATTTATTTATATTTATTAATACTATAATATAAAAAACGTATTTAGTAATAATACTGTTGTTTAAAATCAATTGCTGTTTACAAAAATAAAAATAAGTTACCTGTAATAAATACAAACAAATATGGTAGCTTGTCTAATTTATTTAAAGGTCAATAATTAGAATATAATTTCTTTAGTAAACAAAAATCAGCTTGATGCAAGGGGCCTGAAAAAATTTCAGTCATGGCCCCATGCAAGCTAAATCCACTCCATATAATTGATATATTTTCCAAAAAACTAATATTTTGATAAAAAAAAGTAGCAGTAGTATTAATGCGTCGATTTTGTTATGTCACCACTAGCGTTATAGAATATTTTCTCTTATTCTATTAAACAGAAAATTATATACGACTACAAAGTTTATAAATTTTACCAGAATCGGGAAATTTATTGACTTTTATTCTAGTGTTATATAGAGAATGTCCAAAAAGTCGCTTAATTTTATCGAATTAATCTCTGTTCAAGCAAACCATTTCTTTCTCTTCGAATGCTATGGTAACCAATAGCATTCTTAAAATTTATTTATTTTTTAGAATTTTTAGCACTCGGTCAAACGACTTTTCAGACATACCTACTGTATAAAATTTAGAAAATGTTCGTTTAATGTAAGTATGAAATGGATATTTTATAAATGAATAAAACTAAATTTTTATTAGAAGCATTGACATTTATTTAGTTACTTTATTTTTTTCGTTTAACTGTTGTACATAAATTCTATAATAATAAAATATACGTTACAAATAAATTTTATATAAAATGGATAACACGTTTCTATATTTTACGATACATATGAAAAAAGATTTTAAACATACATAATATTTGAAAAATACATCTAGTATAGAATGAAAAAAAAAAAAGAGTATAGAGGTTATTTCGTATGAATATGCGCATACAATAAAAATCGATTTTGTGTCATTTGAATAGGTCGCAAAATTACAAAATTAATGATTGACAAAGGATAAACACACCAGGTACGTACATACATAAATCTGTAGCATTTAATCAATCATTGCGATCCGTTTTAATGTATTTTGCTTTAATTACGAGGGCGAATGAGAACAGGGCGGGACGAAGCAATATTCTAATTTATTAACTTTTATTTAATATACATAATATTATAAGTTTAACACTTCCGAAACACTTAGTGCAAATTTACCATTCCTAACCTTTATTTACTTTTCCGTTTTAATTTAAAAAAAAAATCAATGTCTACTTGATATTTAATATCTAATAGAAAATATATGTATATATATATATAAAGTTTTGTATATATATTAAGAATAATTTGTTGCAAAAGGCACAGATTTGGAAATAAGTATATTTATAATATTTTTGTGCATTTACGCGTGAAAATCTAACTCCTGCCCATATGTTCCCTGGATATTTATAATTTTGGAAATTATATTATTATTTTAATTGGAATTTTCGAAGAGTCTTATTTGGTTTGTTCTTTCTTGACAGCGGAAGCTAGCCAACAGGCTAAAATTATTCCGACAACCTGAAAATATAGTTATTTCATTTTGTAATAGTATGTATTAAATCATAACTTATAAATAAAAATACACAATATACCTATATATGCTCGAAATAAAATAATAATATTTTTAGAAAAAAAAAACATACATTCAAAATCACGACATATACTCAAAAGAGTGTGGCACACTTTTTTCACTATCCTATTTAGCTTCATCCACATTTATGGTACCTCTCATAATAATATTTAAACAATTTCCACATAGATAATTATTTTTTTTTGTTTGCCTTGATGATGTAAATAAACTGATTTCATATATAACTTGTGCTCTACCATTATTTTAATTACTAATGATTCAAAGATGAATATTAGTTAATTACTTTTAAGTGCTTTCGGTTAAAAAGACATTTGATAACTATTAAATATCTTGCTGAAAAACAATTATATAATATAATATGCAATCTATTAATCATGATTCATGCAAATACATTTCTTGTTAATAAAACTTGTTAAATAAATATTATAATAGAAAACTGGAATGTGGTCCTATTATTTTTCGAAAATATCGTGACTAAAATATTTGTTAATACAAATTTTATTGCGTGATAATTATATTCAAAATAATATGAACAAAATAAATTTGGAAAATTTTAAAATAAAATATCAATAAATGTCTAGTTTATTTTTGTTACTCCTATTTTTTGATTATAATAAAAAAAAATCCCTACACAATGATTTTGTGGTGACGTTTTGATTCGTGAAGCTTTTCATTGTAATTCCTGGCCATAAATAAATACATTTATCATTTTTTTAAAAGTATATCTATTAGAAACTAAATAATATAATAAATAAGAAATAAAATTGTTTGAAAATATTTAATACAAAAAAGAAATAAAAATTATTTATCAATGTGGATGTGTGGTGGTGGTTTTTAAATATTGCTTTGAAAAAATCTGAAAGCAATGTAATAGCATAAAATGAGTAGTAGGTATTGCTTCCCAGCAACTGATCAAAGCACCGTACTGATGAGGTCCTAAAGACCGAAACATGTGTCTACGGTTAAACTGGCCAGTCATTGATGCATAGCTTAACAGCCGATTCAATGACTGAGTATCTTGTGAAATTTTGGGAAAAATATAAAATCTCAATATTCTTGAGTATTATTATAGTAGGTATACCTCAATCAGTTCCTTTGTGCACAATACAATGAATAAAAAACTGACTTACTTCAACAAAAGCAATTCCAATGCCAACTCCAATGAGCACTTTCGCTCCGGATTCGATCTTCGCTTGCAGTTTCGGATAGCAACCATCTTGATACACGTAGATATCGTCCGGTTTTGCGATGCGACATTGTGCTTCCGTCGGTGGGGCAGCACCATCTCGCGTCGGATGACAACAGCTCACAGGAATCACTTTACAAAACAAGCCAAACATGTAGTAGTTTTAATTAATAAATCGTCGAAAATTTAAACATTAATTTAAACCATTTAAAATTGACTCATTTCCTTATTTGTATTGTATGTATCTTAACGAGAGTGTACCTTTATTTTCCGAATCCTCACCACGCCAGTCTGCGGGTCCCTCAACACCGCAACACTTTAATGAAGTCTGCAGCGTCTGCCATGCTTCATGATCGTCCTGTGTTTTATCGTAACGTAACATTGATTGCCGGAACGAATCTTTCAAAGCGGATTGGAAGTCAGATTTAAAAACAGCTGCTGCGATACCGACAGCCAGCTCGATTACAAAGATTACCAACAGAGAAATAGCGAACTAGAAGAAGAAATAATTACCATTTTATCACTGTTAGTTACATTAGTAGTTGTCATTTTTTAATTTCCGGATTTGAATTTTTTTATTATTATCATTTGTCTTCAGAAACTAACTGTATAGGTATATGTCGCAAGAATATTGAATAATACGTTTTATTTTGCAAAAATACTAGATTTTGAATACAACAGAATATAGATTCCAAAGTGATTTGATGTTAGGTTGGAATAAACCTAAATGCTAAGACTAATTTGTGTGCTTTATTACATTAAAAATATATTTTACTCTGTGACTATATGTGTTTAATCAAAACTAGTTACTTGATAAAATATTATAAAGAAATATTATAAAAATATATGCACAGACACTTGGATATTATAAATTAAAGCAACAATTCTCAATAATTTAAGAAAATCAAAATTCATTGAAACCTGCTTTAGCAAGTTATTAGAAATATATATTAGTTAAATATATTAGCACCTATATTTAAAAAAAAGAAAATACTAGTAATATTGACCTCAATAAAAGAACAAAAGATTCTGTCATTCTTTTGTTATTATGAAAAATCATCTAAAGCGATCATTAACATTATTGAATTACGTTTTTAAAGATATTTATCAAAAATCCATGCGTCATTTGGAACATGACATTTTTTTTATTTACTCAATTTTCTATTTAATTCATTTATATTTATTTTAATATAATTAAAATATAATGCTATATGAAGAATACCTTCGTTAATTTTTCATTTGTTATTTAGCAAAACTGAAAAACAAATCTATTTGAAGTGCTTGTTTAACAGTTTAATATGCGTATATTTAGTTAAATTATTGAAACAAAAATTGACTATCAATTCTTGAATCAAATTATTGGACATGTTAAGAATTTATACATACATATAGATACAATCACACCAAGTACCTAAAAATGGTGTGGTACAAACTCTTTCCACTATCTCGAAATTAATTTCCTCCGTAATTAGTGAAATATACAGGATGATTCAAAATAAAACGGCATCCTGTATATGGCGTGTCCTTCTAACCAAAATAAGAAAAAAAGTTCTTATAAACAGGTATCCTTAAATGCAGCGTTACCAAGATACAGGGTGTTGAACAAATAATAAAAGACTAATAATGTAGTGCTGATAATGCCTTATCATACCACATTCTAAAATAACATTTTAGGACCCCTGTTTATAGGAACTTTTCTTCTTATTTTGGTGAGAGAAACACACCATATACAGGATGCCATATACAGATTGTTTGCCCAGTCTAGTTTAATCATAGAACGTTTTGAAAAAGAGTACAATAGATTAATAAAAATAAAATGAAAGATATATGAGTATATATTGAACTAAACATGTGTGCCAAAGAGAGAAAAAATATTTACACATGAAAATTCAAACACACTTTTGTATTGAATAGTGTGCTATTGAATATGGGGGCTATATGCTCGAGAAGCTGATCATACAGTTTCATATTAACAATTTTGACTTGTATTGTTAATAGTGTGGGTCGTTAGCCCACAGCCAAACAAGTGACCTACAGCTTATATTAGGTTTCAAACCGCTCAAGATTTTAATACCAGAAATACATATATAGGTATATATACACACAATCATGCCATGTACCCAAAAGGGTGTGGCACAAACTCTTTCCATTATCCCGAAATCAGTCTCCTCCAAACATTCCTATCCAAACAAGCAACTTTAGCTTAATCCATATTCATAATTCCTCTCATGCATGCTCTTCTATTCTTACTACTTGGAAACTTTTACTCACGTAAAAAAACCCTCAATAATACTACGCCAACTACTCATTGGACGTCCACCAGCAAACGTATACCTATCATTCATATAAATCTTTTTAACTAAACGTTCATTAGACATTGGCTCAATATGTCCGAACCATTTTAACTGACTAACACGGCAACTGTTGCAATAACATTTTTTTCTAATTTCACACTCATCATACACTAATCTATTTCGTAACCGATTTCTCTTATTTACACCATATACCTCACGTAAAACTCTCATTTCCATAGCAGTCATTTTTCTTTTATGCTTTTACAGCCAAAAATTAAAATAAATAATATTTTGAATTTAAGTTTTAATGTGAGCGTGAAGCGAAACATTGATTTTGGAGTCCGTGTCCAACACTGGCCTACAGCAGCCTTTTAGTATTAATTAATTAAAAAAAAACTAGAACAGATAATGTTTATCGTTTAAGAAGAATTATGTTATTAAAGCTTGGCAATTTTGAGCTGACACGGAAGGTACGTACGATGCGCAGTCGTCGCAAACGTAGTGACGGGAGTAAATGTATTGTATTTTTCTCATTTCTTGCTTAACAAGCGCAAAGTATGTTTCTTAGCTGATTTTAAGGTTTTTGAATATACTATATATATAGTGTATACTGTTTAAAGTAAATTGTAATAAGAAAACTATTTTTTAGTTCACGGGTTATCAACCCGTCGATCGCAATCGGCTGGTCGATCGCGGGACCGTTTTTGGTCGATAACCTACCAATTTCAACCTCCGGAGAAATTTTGTTGTGGAAGCAGAATAGAAATAGAACTTAAAATAATCAAAATTTAAAATAATATTTAATTAAAATCAGTAAATCAAGAAGTAGTTTGGAAATACACATGAGCAATATCCTATATTTAACAAGTATTGCCCGAAAAATCTTGGCTTGTTTTGAATCGAAATGTTTGTCAGTATCTACGTTTTCAAATATATATAAAAAAACAAACTAAGAAATAAAATTACAAATGATCACTTTGGATCAATGCTTGCTATTAGCTACATCATCATACCAACCTGACTATGTAAATCAGGGCAATGCCAAATTTCACATTGATTTTCTAACAAAAAAAATTAAATTGTTTATTTACATTTATTTAATTCAATTTATGAATGTAACTTGGTAAATATTTATGTAATTCGAGATTGATTAATATACATATATACTTTGTTTGCAATTTATTTGTATTATAATCTGTCGATCGCCACATAACTTGGCATGCAAAAGTAACTCGCGTAGTACAAAAGGTTGAGCACCCCTCTGTTAATTGAAATTATTTCAAAATAAAACAAAACTCAAACAGGTAAAAAAAAATGTTTTAACTTACGGCAATAAGCAGAGTATGTGATTCTCGAATGGCTCCAAAACATCCCAAGAATGCGACCAAGAATACGATAGCTCCGGCAACGATTAACACCACAGGTGGTGCAAGAATTCGGCCCTCCAGGAAGTGACTGAATTCGCCTACATCAGCGAGTACTAAAGCCCCGGCAATGATAATTCCAACTCCAGATATCTGCGACAAAATAAATTTTAAATTAAAACAAATCTATAAAATCTCTTTAAAAAAATCTTGTCTAACTTAGTTTGTTTCAAACAATAACTTTTTACGTTCAATTTTATTATGACTGAATTTAATATTATATTTTATTGAACGTTTTTCATGTTGTAAAAAATAAAATATCAGTTATGGTTGTTTGGTTTGACAAAATATAGAATAAGGCTGGATGCACATCGGTTTGTTATAATTATGCATAGCACTATTAGACACATTTAATCACAAAAAAATATATAATTTATATTGCAGATATGTTTAATAGTGACTAAATGTTATGATTATGTATTAGACATATGTGTTGTGACTGTTGTGTGATTAACCGGTGTGCGTCCGGCCTAAAAATGCGATTTTCAGTTACGCTTCCAGTTAAAAATCAGAACCCGAAAGGGAAACCACTTCTTTAAATTGTGTACACAAGGTTTTACAAGTTTCACGTATGATTGATAAGATTGTAGCCATTCTTCGTCGATTTTACGGATTTTATACGAAATTTCCAGGATTTTTAAGGATTTTACCAAAGATTTTACAAGATTTTTAAGAATATTTTTAATAGATTTTATCATGATTTTAATAAATTTGTACACCCGATTTTACAAGTGGTTTTCCCCACGTCAAAACCCTAGTTTTTATCATACGTGCAAACCTAAACATTTACCTAGGGAATGCACAGAATGCACCGGAACATAAATATGTCCCGTTTTACATAAAATTCTAATATCGTCTGTGAATAAACCTAATATTTTAGTAAATTCATTTACATTATGTCTTTCTATTATTTTCAGTGCAACAATCAGTTTGAAACTTTATTCATGTAAATATGTTTTCAATGTTTAATTCATTTAAATGTTTTGTTTATGGATATTACTTTTTTTATTAGAATTTAATGTATAATTTAATTTTTTTTAAAAATTAAAATAGAAATACACACTCAAGAGAAAAAAATATTTTTTTAAATAAAATTTGAAGTGTCCCTTTTTTACATTTTATAATTATGGAATCCCTAACCTAGGGACACAAAACAAAATAGGGCGCCGATTAAAATAGATAGATTTTTTACTCCATAAATCATAAAATATTATCAATTTAAACTAATTTTACTTTAGATATTGAGTAAATAAAAAAATAAATAAATAAAAAAAAGTGAGACAAAAACTATAATTTTTATGTTTTTGTATTGTAAATTATATAGATCATTAAATTTTTAATTTATAATAATATACATAAATTTATAAAAAAAATTATTATCAAGTTACTTATTATGTTACCTAGTAACTTGTTTCTATGTTCTATTTATTTACTGTAAATGTCATTTGTATCAATTTTCCTGACAAAGACGGACATTGAGTTCGTCAAAACGTCGATTATTAATAAATATTATAGAGAGGGGGAGGGGGTAATAAGAAAGCAAAATTTTTTCATATAACTCATATTTCACTTCACATTAATATCATTTTTAAATATTTTACTTAAAAATTAAACTATTTATATGAAAAATAATCTATTTTTTTATAGTACCTAAATATTTTTTTTTAACGATTTTAGTAATAATTTTTTTGCTGTCAGTTTTATAAGTGCTATAATTTTAGTTTTAATCTGAACGAAAAGATCTAAGCATGCAAAATCTGAACAGTGTGCTATATGCTGTGAATATATAATAAAAATGAAAATAACTCGTCTATTTTTTTTTATTAAGCCGTGACTCATAATCTGCTTTTCCATAGAAATAGTACATAATTATATTTACGATTAAATATGAATGCTCAATGTACAAATAATTTTATTATAATTGATCAAAATGATAGTTAGTAGCAAATTATGCATTTAGATGAGTAAAATATTTATTACACTATTAGTGTAAATTCAAGTCATGAATTTATTTTCCTTGTATAAAAACATTTTTTAGTAAATAGTCGTATTATATTGTATGTTTCATTATGGTGTATGAAGGTTATTCATAAAATTAATTATATTTTTAAAAAAATATGTTTGTGAATAAAGCAAACTATAAAAAATAATATCTCTTCCTTTAGCAGCCAGCATATTAAATTTTGAATGTACAAATTGCAAAATTTGAACCATGCTGAATTCAAATATATATATTCTCTATAAAATATTTCTAAATAACTCGAACACGCACACACACATTTGAACAAACAAAAACGTTTTTTTATGAAGAAACGAGAAAACTGTATTACTTATAAATATAATTTTCAATTATATAAAAATCAAAATAACATAATTTTGAAATATAGTGATAAAGTGGGGAAAAACACAGTTTTGAATTTCTTTATTCTTATATTCTGAGAAGAGAAAGATTCTGAAATAAATTATATATGAATCGATAAGGAATTAGTAATTTAAATCATATTGAAATCAGTCTCTCAGATCGATGCTATGAAACTTCTCGTTATCATGAAAAAGTTAATCATTAAATTATCTTATATCTAATAAGTTTTATTTGAATAGTTTTTAAGCATTTAATATATTCTTAAACTATTTAAAATATGAAATTAAATTTTTATTGTAGAATAACAAAGGACAATTCTTTTAAAATTCACAGACTCAGAGCTAATATGACTCTATTCTGATTACACTTGTAAAACCGCGGCGTTATAAGATAATTTGTCTTTTTCTATCAAAAAAAAAATTCCATTTATTAGTCAAGTCTTGCAAATGTGATTAAATAAAGCTTGTTAATTTTTTCGGATCCTTCAATTATATTAATTGTGAATTTTTTACTAAATAAAAATTAAATATTGAATTTTTATCATACGTATATGATAACAAAGTCTTAATGAAATATTTCAAAATAAACAAACAAATTTTTTTTGAAGAAACTCAAAACTACAATTTTAAATAACTATAAGTAGAATTAACTCCATAACAATTTTAGATTACTTATAAAATGTTTTTTTTTTTAATTAAATTAATTGAAAAAAAGTCTTACAATTTTAGTGACACTTATAAGAAAATTGCGTTTCTAATATGTAATCTAAAATTGTCACGATTTGAAAATACAGCTTACCGCAAACACAAGATTAAAAATAAAGAGAACATATTTAATAAAGCTCATTCCACACGACTCCATGATTGCAAAGTTCTAGCGGAGCCCTAACGGGCACGACACTTCACAACAACTGACTCGAATAAGAACTGACAAATTCTAAATTCAGCGTCCAGCACTTTGGCTAACAACTTGCAATCGGCGGCGTCGCGGTGGACAGCGCCGGTCACCTTGGAAACGAAGCCACCTCACCCACATTCACCACACCACACCACAAAACCTTACTTATCGAAGTTTTACAATCAGAAATTCATTTATAACCGCCTTTTTTTGTTATACAAAAACTGAAATAAAATATTTCTTTCAAGTTTTTGTCGACATTTGCTGATAAAGTCAGTGACTTGAAAAATACAGTAAACATGACAGCGGATTTGTTAATACATAATAAATTTAAAGTTTTTTCATATGGTACTTGTTTTTACGAAAAAAATCTTTAAAATTCGGGCAAGGCGCTTACAAGATACTTTACAAATACACTGTAAACAACGTCTGTGAATTTACATATATTTTTCATAGTAAAAATCATATAATTTTCTCTGTAATGCAAATTTACTACATTTATTCTGTAAATTCCATAAAACTATTGTGGAATTAAAATATTATATAAAAACAGAATAGCAGATTTACATATTTTTTGTATATTTTGCAACAGATAATATTATGTATCTTTCCATATTACTTGTATAGCACTAAAATTATAATATATGTAATTATATTATAATAGCACTTTAACAGAATAATTTAAGTATTATTACTTCTGTAGAATTATTATACATTTTATGTAAAATTACACAATATGACAAGACATTTTTGTTACCATTGGCTTTTTATAGTAAAATTACATAAAAAATTTACAGTGCACGTTTCAAAAACGCTGGTTAATTTTACTTTAAAAGTAAATGTCCATATTAAAAAAAAAGAATAAATTTACTCTGGCGATATTTAATAATAACTAATTAATAATAATAATTTGGTAGTAATTTGTTGAAATAATAATAATTATGGTTATTTAGTACGAGAATAATATTTACTTGTAAAGTAAATTTATTTATCGTTCATAAAACTGGCCCTGAGAGTTTCAATCAAATAAGAAATATTTTGAAGTTTCCGTAATTAATTGCGAAAAAATCTAGCAAAGATTGACTAAAGTTTACAAATCAGCATTCAACAAATGCAAAAAATTCAATGATTTAATTTAATTTATAACACTTCTAACGTTATAAAAAAACTGACAATTTCTTAATTAATTATTCATTTTATTTAATTTAAAAAAGAAAATAAATTAAAATTAAAAGAAAAAGTCAGTGACTGTCTTGTGAGCGGTAGTACATAATTTATTACTCTTACAATATTATAGAGGGTGAAGATATTTATAGAGTAAATTATGAAAATTATATGTAATTTTGTTTACAAATAAAATATTATTGCGCGAGTTTATATATTACACAAACATTAGATAAAAATTGCTGTTCAGAAAAATAAATATTTGTCTTATAAAAAATTATTATCGATGGTTATTAGTTTTAAGAAAATAAAATTGCTTATATTTGAAATTTGTTTCAATTAGAATACAATGATTAGTTTAGTTTTGCCATATGAAGTAACAAAATTATTGCAAAAAGTATATAATTAACAAAAAAATGTTGAAAACGCAGCCTTATACTATCTTTTATGTCGTATATTTAAAATTTGTTTTTTAAATCTTACAGCCTACACTAACATACGAGCAATAATTTTATATTTATTTGTTTGTAAACAAAACTTTATTTTGAAAACTACAAAATGACAAAATATGGTGAATCTGCGTTTTCGAGTGCAATAAAAAAGGGGACCCCGATTTTGAAAAACCTCATTTACAATAAAATAAAATCGTTTTTGACACAATGAATATATTCACCACACATTGCAAAACTTTCAAAATGTCTTTTCTATATTATGAAACGCCTAATTCTAAACTATCCTTAGTGAGCAAAGTTTAGTCTTCCCGATATTTAACACTTAATTTAATTATTAATTTATAAAATTAATATCATGGAAATAAAGAAAATTTCATATTTGAATAAATTATTATTTATTGTTGAGTACATAAAGTTTTAATAAATTAAAAATTTGAGACAAATCTTTTCTTCATATATTTATTTCTAAATCAGATGTACATTTCGACCACACTGTGGTCATCTTCAGTTAAGACTGACAATTTGTTATTTTTGGTGGTTTTATAATGTTACATAAAAATTTCTATGTAACATTGTAAAATCACCAAAAATAACAAATTATCAGTCTTAACTGAAGATGACCACAGTTTGGTCGAAATGTACATCTGATTTAGAAATAAATATATGAAGAAAAAATTTGTCTCAAATTTTTAATTTGAATAAATTTATATTTTTATTAATAACAACAACATTGATTCATTGATATTAAATAAATAATATGAAAAATTTTCTACATAATTTCTAAAACATTTCAATAAATAGAAAAAAATTAAGAGGTATAGTTAGGCATGTATTACAATGAATGCTTAGTAATATTCCAAGAATTTTATCAATAAGTATTGAATATATATATATATATATATATATATATATATATATATAAAATACAAAACTTATTTTACATTTACAACAATAATATATTGTTAGATACATATTTGTAAACCTTTTTAATGATTAGAGAGAAGTACATTATATTGATTGCACGCTTTAATATTATAAAGCAATTACGATAAAAATCTTGTAAGGAATCTATACTTTCTATGTATACATACAAAATAATATATATATATATATATATATATATATATATATATATATATATATATATATGGTATATATACTTTAATGTTACAGATGTATCTATAGATATGTAAAAATGTGCACTCAAAAATTTATAGATAACAATTAAAATCACAGAAACGCATTATTTTCATGCAGTTTACAATTTGATTTTCAAATTGAACGTACACTTTTAAATTCAATAAATATTAGCCCTGTACGATTCGCATCCTTGCGTCTACTGTTTACCGCTGCGTCAAAGTTTATTGTTTTATTTACTTCGCAGTTACATGTTATATAAATGGTAAACGACTGCATCATTTGCGGCGGCGTTTTGCAGTAAAACGCAAGAGAGAGTCAATCGAACAAACCTATTATGTCGTAGTATGATAAAATTCAAATAATGATGATAATGGTGAGTGGTGTTGGTAAAGACGAACAACTATACTGAACTGAATTTTTTTCAGGGTGTTTGCATTTAGCTAATTTCTGTTTACTAATAATAAGAAGTCATATTCTGGTCGTACATTCTAAAATAAAATTTGTTCTAGTTACCAAAATTTACTTACCGGAACAAACGAAAAAATCTGTTCCGGTAACTAAATTTCGGTAACTACAACAAATTTTTTTAGAGATGAACCTTTCAATTATTTTTATTTCAATAACAATATTATTAATTACTAAATAGATATAGTTTTTATATATATATATATATATATATATATATATATATATATATATATATAACTCGCTGCAGCTTAGTCAACTGTTCCGCTACCCGATGATATTGTTATTAAGATTGGCGAAGAAACTAAGATTATTACATAGCATTCTCATCCTCTTCAGTACAGGCACCAAAGAGTAGAAAAAAACGGCATGACGTCAGTCGGACAGATAAAGATGTTACATCCTCTTACAAATAACAAATCCACTTGAATTTGCAACCAATTAGGACTGGGCGATATTGGAATTTCAATATCGATATTTGGTATATTTACAAAAAATCGATAATATCGATATATCAATATATCGCTAAATGATATTTAAAAAATATCGATATATCGATAATATTGATATTTCGATTATATACTATATATACCAATACAATTTAAATATTTATATATTCAATGAAAATTTTAACTTAACAATATATCAATGTATCTTTATATTAATGGTTTAATTAAAATTGAAAAATAAAGTTTTAATAATGTATCAATTTTTACATTAAGAATATATATTTTATTTTAAAAAAATATCTGTAATACGATTTTTTTAAGAAATGTAGTAACCAAAATAACTCATTTTTTTGATTTGCCAAATATTTTTACCTTAAATTAGAATTTCATTAATCTTAAATTTACTCAGATATCAAAATATCAATATATTGATATATCAAAATATCGATCTATCGATAATATCAATATATCGATGTAAAGATTATTTTTATTTTTAATATCAATTATCGATATATCGATAAATTATCGATATATCGAATTTTTTTTCCAGCCCTACAACCGACTCAATTATTAGACCATGCTTTGGCTCTGGGCTGGCTAAAATTATACGGAAGATGACGGTCAGTTGAATTAATTAATTAATTTTGTTACAGTTAAAAAAAACTGAAAAGCGAATTATAATATTAAAAAAAAAACAACAAACAATCACTGGTTTTAATTGCTTTTATGTTAGTTTTTCTTTTTTAAAAATTATCATAATTAAACAAAATGCATCTACATTAGAAATAATAGAAATAGTGTCTTTTCTACGAATATTCTATATTTCTTAGAAGCTATAGGTAAGTCAAAAACAAAATTCTGAAAAACAAAAACAATATATGTAATTTCTATTAATTTAGAAAAATAAAAAATTAATTCACAGAAACCTAAATAATAAATCTACAATTCCGTACGATAATTTATTTCAAATACTTTGATGTCAAAACTTTAAAATTTATCAGATATAGTTATAAAATAGTGCATGCATATAAAAAAATAAAATCAAATAAAAGCATTGTCTATTCCGTAGCTAGCAACAAAATAATATATGTAATTTGATTATTCTGCATTGTGTTTTGTACATAAAAAATTCATAAATTAAAACTTAGCAAATGAACTATTCGTATGTCGTGTTAAACTCTGTAGTAATAATTTTCCTCTGTCAAATCACACGAAATCGATTTGTTTTTACACGAAACGTAGATATTTCATAGGTTAGAAATAGGAAAGGTGTAAAAAAAGAGGGGGTAGACGCCGAGTACTTCGACGCTGTGATTCAACACCTTATACATACATACGATGTGTACGTACATATATTGTAAATATAGAGTGTTCCATAAAGCAATTTTATCTAAAACATTTTATTTTCATTTGTTAAATGAAATATATGCATAATGTCTTAAAAAAAAATGTCAATTAAATATTTTATCTTTCACAAACATAATAAAATTTTTTTAAAAAAACATTAAAAAATTAAAATTACCTAAATTGTTAAAAAATAATAATAAATATCAAGCTATATAAACAATGAATGGTAGCATATGTCAACTTAGTTTAAGACTAAGTGCGATTTACGGCACTAATCTCGGCTCGATGTATACAACTAATATATATATATATAATATATATATATATATAATAAATAAAAATCTTACATTAAATATTTAAAAAAATAAAAGTTTGCGTTTATAAAATTTTACTGCTTTAAGAAACATTGTAGGTAACAAACTAAAATATTACCAGGTCCGGGAAGTTAGCGAAGCCACTTTCACCAAACAAAAAATAAAATATTGATTAATTTGTCGTAAATTAGTCGTAATTTTGTCGTGAAATCAAAAAATTTGTCGCGCCCTATTTTAAAAAATTATTGATGGCTTCGCTAACTTCCCGAAAAAGTTAGCGAAGCCATCCTTCAAAATTAAAAAAATATTAATAAAATGAACCGCGGATGTAGCTTATAATTTATCGTAAATAAATCGTAAACGAATAAGAGTAATTTTGTAACGAAATTATTATTACTTGCAAATACAGAAATAATAAACTTAATGCATGTGTGTGCGTACAATGCATATATGGATAGAGCATGTACAACAAAATAAAATCGAACAACAATTTTAGTAACGATTAATTTACGAAAATTTAATATATATTAATTAACGTAAAAAAATTATTTTTCATCTTCTAAATTAGGTGGCCAGCCAAATTACAACGAGAAATTGACACGGCCACTCTTCGAATAGTTAGTCGAAGATCACAGTGCTTAAATAACGCTTATTTAGCGTGTGTACGGGATGTTACAGTTTATTTGACATTTTAATATGTTGTTAATATGTAATTGTGTAGTAAAATATGTCTTAAACTAGAGAATGTTTGTAAGTTTTATTGAAAAAAGTGGCAGATGCAGCCTCAAGAGGCTTATTTCCCCAAAAATGTCGTTCCAAGTCAGACGTCTACTAAGTTCTACGTATTAGTTGTAAACGTACGATATATTTATCCAAATTATTGCGAATTTTAAATAACTCTCGTACAAATAATATTTGATAATCGTTAAAAATTACATTTGTTAGAAAATATGATAATTTTAAAAAGCCAATTTTCTATTAAATAATAAACGATAAACAAAACTTATATAATATATATATATATATATATATATATATATATATATAAATATCTATGAATCCAGCACTGGTAATATTTGATCATCAGTGTTATCTAGCCTAGTACAGCTTTATATCCGTTGATGCTATCACAAGTATCCATAGCAACCATCTAACTATGGGGGAGTATGATAAAAGAATCATACAAAATGGAATTGCAATTTGAACTTAAAAAACAACGAACTATATTTTTGTCAGTGACGTAAAAAATTGATATCTGATGGTTGCATTTTAAGTTTTGGACCATACACAACTTTTTATCAAGAATAAATTTTTTCACAAAACCAATAATAAAAAAGTATTTCATATGGTTCCAACTTAAGTAGACACACTATATATATATATATATATATATATATATATATATATATATATATATATATATATATATATATATGTATATATATATATATATATATATACTTTTGCTTTTTGCTTTATTAAACAAACATACATTGATGTATTATCAAAAATATCTTAATTCAAATATCTTATAAACGCTTCTCAGGTATCTTTTTTTTATAACCAAACTATATCTTGTATCTTCAAAAAATATCGTAAATGTCATGAATTTAAAAGTATAGACAATATTTGACATTATATTATTAGATAAATTATTTATTATTCACTCATATAATACACAATTTTTTTTCCATTGATTATTTTAAAACATACATATATAGAAATTAAAAATCATAAAATATCTGATTTATACAAAAGACCATTCCTATATCATATTGTAACGCGCGGGAATGGTTGTAAAAATATTTAAGATTAAGATTAACTAATTTTGAATAATTGAAGAAAATATAACTAATAAATTTAATTAAATAAAAATATAATTAAATAAATATGGCATCGTGATCGTCTAGTCTGGTGGTAGGATTACGTTGTGTGATAATTGAGTAATAACTGAGATTCATAATATGGAGTCGTGGAACCTTAAAGAGACGCCGAGGGATGAGGTGAGACAAACAAACATAAATAAGGAAATAATACACAGATATCAAACCACAGACACAGAGGCCCATTTATTGACAAATAAATATGTTTGTATAGCAAAATCTATCGATGGACATTCAGTGCCCCGTCGGTTGCACAATGGTGCATATTCTTTACTACTACGAGATTTCTACAAGGTGCTTACACCTGCTGAATGGTGTTAGGTAATTAGGAAATCCGCGTATCCCTTGGCCTACATTTGTGCAGGTTACAGGCTTTATTTGTTTACGAAGAGAGGGGTAGGAATCAGCGTAGCTAAAGCATCTTAGAACCAAAATTGATAGGAAACCTTTGTCGTGCTTGTTGGCGAATTATATGTGATTCCTTTGGCCTACATTAGTGCAGGTTACAGGCAGTATCTTTATTATTATGATGTAACACGGACAAAGCATTCGAATCATTATTGTAACATCATCAAATTTATAATATTGAATTATCCGACGGTTTACTTTATGAAACATCTTACAATAAATAATAAATAAATAATATTTAGAGTTACGTGTAGAGTGTAAGTGTAGGTGTACGGGCATGTGGAAATATATAAGTACGACGTCATCTCGGAGTAGACCCTGGACTGACCCTTTTACAATAGTCTTAAACACGTTGATAGAACATCAAATAGCCAACGATATCCGAGCGATCGACAATAGTTTAATTAGTAGCAATTGGGCAGCGGTTTGGCCTTGATGTAGCCGTGCGTATGATAAGTTTGTACCGGGTTACGTAGCGTCGCGTTCGGGCGAAGCATTGGCGGTCGGCGAGCAATAGCAACGGGCCGCGTCAACGGACTGGGCAAGCAATTGACATCGGATATTTATCGGACAGCATGGCGAACGGCAGACGGACGTGGATTCGACTTCAGACGATCAGCATCTCGACTTAGACAAACGGCATCTCGATTCGCAATTGGGCAGAGTTTCGCCTTGGTAGTTGAAGAGAAGTCTTGAGGTACTCGGTAGCTAAACGATACTAGAGTCTACAAGGCTTCTGGAGATCCTGACCCGGAAGACAGAATCTGAGTTCTCTACAGAAGTGCTGGCCCTAATATGGAGCAACTCCCACCAGGATGGACAGTAAAACTCCCACCCGTAGAACCCTTTGCAAGAGAAATAGAAATACATTTTTATTTTAGTAAGACAAAAATATAATATATGGTAGTGGTGGAACAATACTTGCCTTCCAATAAAATCAAAGTTCTTTGTTCTAATTAACAAATAATATTCCCAAAAATGACATCACTCCGATTAGGTTCAATTCAAATATTCGCACAGGCATTATAATTGTAGGGATTGAAGAATGTTCATAAGAACAATTAGTAGGACAGAGATTGACCCATATATGTCTATTCTTTTTAAATATACAACTCTCAAAGAAACGTGCACGTTAGCAATATCAGTATTTGTTTATATGTTTACGTTACGTCTAGCCGCACGTTTCACATCTTACTTATCGAAACAATAATACTATACTATGCGTCATAAAAAGTTAAAGAATTTTTGTATGTACTGTCTAAACCAAAATTATTTTCTGTATAAAAATTAAAATTAAATAACATAAAATGCTGCCTATTACAATATTTATATAAAATAATATGAAAAAGAGCTGTACTTCCCTTGAGTGTCATAATATCCCGCTGGGTAACAGTTATACAAAGATCCTAAGGGTGTATAAACGTCAGTACCATTTCCAAAATTCTTACCTAATCATTGTCCGAATGCAATGGCGCTGTCACAATACATTATTACAAAACTGCTTCATGCATGTACTGCAAGTCGATAACATAACATAGGTGGTACATACAGGGTGTCTATTTTGATTGTGTGATAGACAGATGTATGTATGTGCATATGTATTAGATGACTGGTCAGATTTTCTAAGTTTATGATTTTTTCGTTTATCATTTCAAGTCAAAAGTGAAGAGTGATTTTAATCAAATAGTTATAATAAAAAAAGTTTTTATATGTGAATAGTTGTCAGATGTTTGTATGTTTCGTTACATATGTTGTAGAAATAAATTAATGATACTTTATCTATCAAACATGATAGTTATTTAACATTGAAAAAAATATTATGGAGAAGAATAAGATATTATTCTTTTTTTTTAGTTAATGATGGAATTCTGAACAATTCTGTAACGTTGCAGAATGTTTCGTCTTTTTCTATAGAATACAAAATTACAATAAACCAGCTTTAAGTTATAGTTCTGCATTAATATTTATTAATAATCGATGTTTCGATATACTCAACGTTCATCAAGACAAATGATACAAATTGCATAAAAAATTCTTTAAATAGGTACATTAAATATATAATTCTTTTAAAACACATTGTATATTCGTGAAATGATACAGCTTATAGATGGAGAGAGAGATAGAAGAGAAAAATACGTTCCTTGCTTACAATAATTGCGTAATAATATCATAATATATATATATATATATATATATATATATATATATATATATATATATATATATATATATATAAAAAGAATGATTTTTTCCCCGCCAAAATATTGAATTTCGTCTTTTGAAAAATGTCAAAGTGATATGAAAATGATGAAAATACCTCTGGTACAGTATTCCCGCACTAAAATCTATTTATTCAGCGGTTAGAGGGTACGTTTAGCTACAGTTTAATGTGCGTCAACATATTATGCACCTATTATATGCATCTAATTTGCAACCTTGTCATTTTTATTTTGTTTTCTCGACTAGAAACATTCATAAATAAAAATTTTAAATGAATAATTGTTTTCGAAACATTAATATACGAAAATTAAAACACAAGGATAAAATAAACTGAAAACAATTTTATTTCATATAATTTTAAAACTCACTATTAAAATAATAACTAAATTTATAGTTCAATATTAATAGGCTGCCCTTAAAAAAATACTATCCCATGGTATGTCAGTCAAATGGAAATCTTCTAAATTGTTCTCGTGTAGTAAACGCATCTGGACGATTCTGATTTTCTGCTTTATGTAATTTTTCTAATTGCTGTTGATATTTTTCAATCGATTTTCCGTGCTGTTCAACTTGATTTTCGTGAAACTGTATTCCTCTTATAATCGCCGATTTTAATTTATTTAGTGCCATCAGTCGTGGTATTTTGCCAAGTTCACTCTTGATCTTGTCTGCTTCCTCGTGAACGGGAAATATATTATTTGACATATATACGGCATTTCTTGTATACGTTGAATATGCCATTTGGTTGAGGCAAATTTTGATCGGAGTTTGCACAGATTTTATAGAACTTAGTAATGATAACATGTTTTTTACTTATTTTATACTTTTTTTTACAGAAAACACTTATAATTTATGATATGATAAAACAAAATGGATATGATGATAAATGACAGATCGATCAAAAAGTTACATCAGTAACTACTTGATATTTTGTTTTTACAAAAATTGTCAAATTTTCTTTAAAGAAATAATAAATTTTAATGTCTTTTTTACGAATAAAATTGTCTATCATCAAATTAATATCTTAATAATTATTAACTATATAATTAATTTTATAATTTAAACAATTAAAAAATAATAGATATTATTCTAAAAAAAAACATATTTATTTCACAGAAATATACCATGAATATTTTTTTTAATATGACTCAAAAACCTTATAACTTAATAAATTAAAATATGATCTTAATGAAATACAATAGTTTCTCTTAAACCATAAACAGAAAATTATTGAAATAAAACTGCTTGAAGTTAAAGTTCTGTATTAATATTTAACTTTAACCTAAAGCAGTTTTATTTTAATATAATGAGTTCTACGAGATTTTTTTACAAAATTATTGTTTGTGGTTTAAGGAAAATTATTTTATTTTATTAACTTATTAACTTAATTAATTAGTTAACTAGGCAACTAGATTGTCAACTGTCTTCGAACTACCTCACCGACTGGAAAGCATTTAGCAAAGCTTTGTGTTTTAATTATCATCTAAATATCAAAAAAAATAATGACCTTAAAATTCTACAGAATATGTCTTTCATTATATTTGTTGTACAAAATATGTTTTTGTTTTATTAAAACATATTGTTTATTAACTCGTAAGCCTTTTCAACAATATACATAAGTATGTTTCAAACTCGAACGTCAGTTAAAATCCAACTTTTTCAAAATTAGTTTCGCTTAAAATTTTGAAAACAATTTTTTTTCACCAAATTAGCCACGGCCTATGAAAAAATCTTTAACGTAACCATTAAAAAACCACATAAAATGAAAACCAGTGATATCAAAAAGCCATAAATTCGAAAAAAACACGATGGAATAAATTCATAGACAAAACATCAAAACTGCAAAGGGTGATGATATTATTGTCATCTGCATTCTAACAGTATGTCCCGCAATGAAACTTTTTTCTTCACGTTAAACAGTTTACAAGCAAAAACTAGTTTATTGCACATAAATCATTGCGCGGTTTATACTATTAGAAAAGCTGAAAGTATTTTAAATAACAACGTGCTAGGCAGAGCCTTATTTATGCACAGGCGCACGAGGCGCAAGCTGGGGCCTCGTAGCTAAGGGGCCTCAGATTTTAAATCAGATATCAGTCAGTGAAATCAATTTGAAAATTATTTTCATTTCTAGTTTCTAGTTTTAATTTACGAGTAAAATATATTTCAATACGTTTCTAATGTTGAAGTACTGGTGTTGTCATTGTCAATAAGATAATAAAAACCTGCATATTAAGTAGGGTGTCTATTTGGCTATTGTAACAAAAGAGACTATTTTCTCTCTACCCGCTGGTTGCAATTGCTACTTGTTTTCCAAGAATTTATGCAATGTTAAAACTTTGCGAAATAAGAAAATCGTACGAATCCGCTTGAAATGTACAAATTTATAAAAATTATTTGAGAAATAGTTTACATCAAAATTGTGTAATTTAAGCTTATTGTTTATTGAAACAGAGTTACAAAAATCCATCAATTATGCTATGGTAAATGCGCGTAAAAAGTTTATTTAAGATTATTATTATATTTATAGCCATGTGTGTATTTTCCTTTTTCCTTATGTACCTATACATTATTTTGTTTTGATTTTGCTGATTTTTTTGATCTAATACCAATGTATAAACAATTTAAACAAATTAAAAACATTTTCGTATAATAATAATAGGACTAAAACTATCTTTTTTCCAATGACAATTCCTTTTCAGTTGAAGAATATCTGCAAGGGGGCCTCCTATTTCAATTGCGCCTGGGGCCTCATATTTCAATTGCGCCTGGGGCCTCGAAAGAGGTAAATACGGCTCTACGTATTGTGTTTGGTTTTGAATTTATAAACAGTTAGTGATTTTTTTACAAATTTATTTTTATGATGCCTCGCTTTTCTCTGTTAACTGATTTATTTATTTTGTTTGGGTAATTTGTTGTATTTCTAGGGATTTATAATTTACATAGTTGCAATAATGATTCCCGCTGAATGTTGATAATTAAATATTTTCGCTATTTTATATATATATATATATATATATATATATATATATATATATATATATATATATATATATATAAATCCCTAAGTAATAATAATTTAATTTAATGGATATATTACGCATTATGTTTTGGTCATAAATACGTATATTATCATAAAATTTCTGTTATTGTTTTTGTACGCTTATTAAAGCAGTTTTATATAAATTTATGTAAGTACATAATATGTCAATATTGTACACTCAGTTGCTAAATTTTCAATAAACTGTACGGTATTTATTAATTTCAACAAATGCGAAGGTAAATTAGTCTTTTAAAATATAACATTAAATTAACAAAAATATATTATTGCAAACTATTAAATCGGATAATATAAATATTTTAATTATTCTTTTAAACAATTAGAAAATATTTCTAATTATAATAGAAATGTATAATCATGGTTATGATTGTTAAGATTATTTAATTAAATTTAAAATATTTAATATATTTAATATATTTATAAACTAATTCAATTGTTTAGTGCACATACATAAAAATAAAACATGCAAAATATATTTGTTCTATTTATTAGTACCTCACGATACAGTTACGTGCTACAATAATTTTTAAACAAATACAAATACCTATACTTATAAGGTATTCATTCTTCAAGTCAATTTTTAAATGTCATGAACGAAATTCGTTAAAAACAGTGAGTAGTAGCATGTACAAAGTGTCTCGCGCGACTAAAGAGCCGATTAGCGCCGTTAATCGCCTCTTAGTTGCGCGACTAACTTGGGACATGTTACGACCCAGTGTTTTTATTTTAATAATATATATTTAAATAAAATAAAAACAACCTTAACGTACACAAAAAAATTATGGAATTTTCCATGTTTTCAAATTTTTAATATTTCTTATCACTTTCGAGAAATACCCAAATTAAAATTCAAATAAATTAAAAAAAATTGGGGCTGATTTCATACCTAAAACCGGCTTTTAAGCTAAAGTTTTACACAATATATTTAAGTAGTGATCAGAATTAAAAGTTCTTTAAATTTAAAGATTTATTTACCCCGTATGCATAAACATTTTCGTTTTAAAAAAAAAGGTTCGTTAAAATAAAAATTCTTGTATTCCGTAAGAAATCTTTCTATGTATATTGTAACGAAATTTCTTACGAGATTCAAGAATTTTCATTTTAACAAACTGGCGTTATTTTCAACGAAACTGTTTCAGAATATAGGCATTAAGCTCTAAATTTAATTACCAGAATAACGACATTAGAACTTTTCCTAGTCAACAATAAATGTTATAATTTCTATCTATAATATTAAAAAAAAAAACAAATTTTACAGTCTCTTACAGGCTGTAATTCAAAAACAAATGATAAGTATGTAATTTATTATTAGGAAGAGTATAATAATAATTTCTGAAAATTACGGGTCTATTCGATTTACATCTGTACGACTTAGTGATTCTAGTAATTCGTCTGTTGATAGAAAAAGACAAAAAGTTCTGTAACGCTACAGATGGTACAGATGTGAACCGAATAGATCATCCATTTTGTACATTATTGGATTTGGTGTTAAAAATAACACTATTTTTGTATAAACATTTCTGCGTAAAAATTGACAATATTTATATATATATATATATATATATATATATATATATATATATATAAATTACTCTTTACAGTGTCAAAAATAATTGTTAATTTAATTTAATGTCTTTTGGTAATACCAGTTATTATATTTAGTTAAAAAATGTTAACAGCACATTAGTACAGTGAAAAACATTTTTTGTTATTTATTATCATTTATTGTATTATACGTATCACATAACTTAAATTTTACGTTAGATTGAATTATTTCATCAAAATTATATTATATTTATAATTAAAGATAAAATTAGAAAAAGCGCATTTAGTAGTGAATTTATTGTCGTCACATTGTCACAGTCAAAAGTTGATTGTTTTGTTTGCCTTATTTCAACGCTTTGTAATTATGAGGTAGGCGACGCTTAAAACAATATACGTTACTAAACAAAATACATTGAAAAACATAAATCTATAATTGATTTCTGACATAAGCAAACAGAAAAATAATAATAATTATAAATACTTAAAATCTTTGTGAGATAATGGGTATAAGACGAAGAAAAGATAAACATTTCACGGAGGAAGAGCAAATATTATTGTTGTTAATTATACAAGGTTACGAAGATAATATTAACAAAAAAATTTATATACAAAAGTGCAAACCTCAAAAAAAAAATTGGAAAAATATTTCCAAAATATACAATTCATTTTCTAATTACGCTAGAGATAAAGCACAACTCAGAAAGTTTTACTATAGATATGAAGCAAAGTTAATAACTAATAATATAAACAAATATGGTGTTCTAACTAATGAAGAAGGAGTTCATCTACTTCGAATTCTTACTTATAACTATATTCGTAATAAAAACGATTTATTAAAATTTGAAAATCTTATGAATTGTACTTGGCGAAAAATTACACAAATATTCAACAGAGAGTCCAATCATTCCAAGAGAAATCAATTGGAACTATTTATATATTACCATAATTATTGTGTTAAGGTAAATCTAATTTTGAAATTTTTAGAAAATAATTTTAATATAATTTTATTAATTTAAGTTAAGAGATACCAATAATGAAATTACTGACGATGCTGATAAACCAGTTCAATTCCTACCGAGTCAACAAAAACAAAGAGTAATATTAGGTGGTATTATTATAATTATAATCATTATGATCATGATTAATTATCTGTGGTAATTTCAAAAAAGGTAAATTTATGTATCAGTTTACTAATAAAAATTGAAAATATTTTCTATGTGTGTATGTTATAATATAACAATTTAATATTAATACAATAAATAGTTTTTAAGCTGTTCAGTAGGTTCCAAACGTATGCTTTATTATATATATATATATATATAAAGAGTATTTAGTATAAACTTTCACCTTCAATAATGCAAGATCTGAACAAAATATTAAAATTCTGTAAAAATAGGTGATAGGAAGTATCGAAGCAACGTTTCAAAATATTTTTTTTTCAATGACTATCGCTAAAAGTTTTAAATCTAAATAATTATGTTCGTAGTGTTAAAGATATTATCAAAATATAATATTTATAATACGCTATAATATCATCGCACAAATAATCAAGGCAGTATTTAATTTTAAAACTGACCAAGTTTATATTTATTGGTTTAAATTTGATTTGTGTAGATTAATATTTAATAAATTCATATATGGTACCTATATTCAGATATATTCTTACAAGAATTTCCATAGTAACTCTCTCTCCCTACCCTTTTGTTAATTTTACTTGTTGTATTTAGATATATAAGAACAAATTTTGTTAAACTTTTTGTAGTATTACCTTCTGATAATGGCTTGACAGCCGAAATTGGCCAATAAAATTTTTTTTATTGTTATTGTGAAAATTTAACCGGCGAGTGTTTTAATTTACATATTTCCAAAATGATTACAGGATGAAGTCCTTTTGGGAAAAGTGTGAGGAAAAGTTTATGTAATTATTATTACAAATTTAACATCACGAATTTAAGCATAATTTATCATAATATAGTAAAAAGTAACGAAGTTGGTAAACGATATGAATTTATTAAATAATAAATATTAATCTACACGAATCAAATTTAAACCAATAAATATAAACTTGGTTAATTTTAAAATTAAATACTGCCTTGATTATTTGTAAAAATTATGTGCGATAATATTGTAGCGTATTATAAATATTATATTTTGACCATAAACACAACTCGACCCTTCCCAAATCGCTGTAAGCATCTGGCACTCGGCCTAACTAGCTTCACTACCTGGGTTTGACCCGACCTTTATTTGTACGCAACTGGCACGTACGCAACTGGCACTATTTCATTTACTATATGCAGTTGCAATTATAATAAGATACAGTCCCCGAGAAATTTACTTTTTGATCAAGCCTAGTAATATTAAAATCATTTATTTAAAATAAACCATACTATAATTTAAATAGTATTATTTTCCACAGTTCTAATGTTTTATATACATTATTGATCAAATAATTACGTTTATTTACCTTTTTCTATTTACAAATGTTTACATACATTTTACAACGTATATTTCAAATTTAAAATAAAAACATTATAGTCGTAACTGTTGTTTATTTTATAAAACGTAGATTTATTTTTAACGCAATCAAATTTATTAAATTAAAATTCACGTTTCGTTAGTTTGTTGTAACATATTATGGTCGTTGAACTTGTTTTGAGAATTTGTTCAAAGCTTACAACTTGCGTGACTCTTTTTGGCGAAAATGCAAATGAAATTGCTAGTAAATGGTATAATTAAGTTTTTATTCCAATTGTAATTATTAGATATAAACAATATTCTCAAATTTTTTTACTATTTTTATTATAAATTCAATAGAAAAAACAAAAAAAATTTAGAATTGTTTGAAATAATTTATTTGTAATTAGATGATGACACACAATACACATATTTATTACGTGTTGTACTAGTACAGGCAGTCGTAGGATGATCGTAGGCCTGTGGGGCCTGTGGTAGCGTGTCGGGACTCGGACTCGGACTCCAAAGCAATGTCATAGCGTTTTCGATTAGTATACATACATACAATACAAACACAGGTCACTCGCTTTTAGAGCACATGACGTCATGATCGATGCGACTGCTGGGCCTAGCTTTTATAACTTTAATTTCTATAATATTTGAAATTCTACAAGAATTCAGAATTCTGCAAAAAGAGATTCAATGAATCACGAAGAAATTATCTCTCCTGCCGTAAATCAATGATATGATCTTTAATTATTCTTCTATTACGGCAATTATATAAATACCACAATAAAACATAATCTATATCTTAAAATAGTTTCATATGTAATGTAAATATAAATAGTTTAATAAATAAAGCAAATAATATAAATTTATAAATAAATTATATATCTATTTATTTATGTCAAAACTCTGTACACACAAAAATTATTACAGTGGTACTTCGGTATACGTCTGCTTTAGAATACGTCCAATTCGGAATACGTCGGAATACGGCACTATATCTACACTATTCACGAATTTATATTGACTTCATTTGATTTGAAACTATGTAATTTCAGGTGGAGAGAGTCGTTGTATGTACTAGACCTACCTTCGTGGTGCCACGGTCTATAACTTTGTTAAATTTCTTCCGATTTTAATTTTTAAGCCAAATTTTATTGTTTTTATTAATCGTGAATTGCAAAAAGGTAAATGAAAAGAAACAGAAAACAAATCAAATTATTTTACAACCCCTTTAATATACCCCATATCAAGAAGAGTTTGTTTTTACATGAAAACGGATTAATCATTTTTACATTACTTCTTATGAGAAAGGTTGGTTTTGTATACATCCTATTCGGTATAAGTCCAAACATCAGGCGCGCATTAAGGTCGTATACCGAAGTTCCACTGTACAGGGCAATCTAGAATGATGTCACACCATAATTCAATAGGGTGACCTAATGAAAACTTTGGCATTTGCTTACATGGCAGCTATATGCATTTTACTTGTTTTCGTATATTTTGTACAGTTGAGGAGCAGACTTTCAAAATGCGTTTTGTCCAAATTTCATAATTTTCAGAAAGAGGCAAAACGTTTTTGACTAAATCTAAAAGTATATTACGTGCCCATTAGACAAAACGCGTTTTGAATGTCCAAGTAACTTTCAATATTTATTTCAGACGGGACAATATGCGTTTTAAATGTCGAATTTGTCTTAAAAGATGCGTGTTTGCGCATAGAACGTAATACCATCTCTAACTAAAAATTTTACATTTTGGACAAAATGCATTTTGAAAGTCTGCTCCTCAGTTGTATTAAAAAAATATCTATATATTTTCCAGAAAGTCAATTTTACTTTTATTTTATACATTTAAATTTTTACTTATCACTTACTTATCACAATATCATTCTAATCACACTTTTTGCACTAAACGAAAATATATAAACAAGCGACAGCGATAGAAATTCAAGATCACGAATTCTATTCCTTTAAAGTAGTAGAATTCGAAATCTATATCATTGAATAAGATTATATATTCAATGTCTATATCTCGAAAATTATTACATTATACATATATACTGTAAAACTGAATACTTCTAGAATTCGAAATCTTACAGAAATTAAGAAATTGACGCCTTGCTCTATTAATTTAGTCTTCGTATTCGATTCACGCAAGAAAGCAAGCATTATGGGGGAGATTATATAAAGTCTGCAGAAAATCTAATAATTTTATTAAAAAAATTATTTTAGATGATGATTAAAATGCTATAAAAAGACTGTTTTAAAATCTTCTAAATAATTTTTAACAATTGTTTGGTTTTTTACTTTAAATATTTTTAAAATGTCATATCTCTTTTTCAGTACTGCTAAATAATGAATCAAGTAAATTTATTATATTTGCAAAATTTTCTGTTCAAAATGAAACTGAAATATATGTATTTATCACGTGTTTATGCGCTTGCTCTAGCCAGCAATGTAGAGCAATAAATGTTGTACTGCCAGTGCCAGTGACCTGAGACCGAGGAAAGCGGACTAAAAACAAATCGAGCAATATTTCTGCCCTGAAAGTACCAATCGAATACAAATCAAGTAATATTTCTGCCCTGAAAGTACCAATCGAATACTCAACTCTTAGCCAGAGCGCTCTCAGTCAATTAAAAACACTACCAGCTATTATTTGTTTTTCAAATTTTTCTAACTCGAAAGTATCGTAAACATGAAATATTAGCAATAAATACATTTACATAATGTTATAATGTTGTTGTTAATTGACATATTTTCAAATGACACGCAATTTCCCTTTTTTTTTTTTGTATTTAAATGATTTTTTTACATTTAAGTATTCGTTTATTCGTTCCCATCGTGCATAACATTTATAAAATTAACATAAATTTCATTTGCCTTATTAAATTTGCATTCCATGTGATATTGATGTACAAACGTCTGTATATTGACATTTTTCTTTAATTTTAATTTGATTTTTTTAAAAAAAAACTGAGTAAATTGATTAAACATTGATTTTTATTTCGCCTTCAAAAACTGTGTAGTTTTTCAAATACAATTTATTCAATAATTTTTCATATTTTAAATTTCTCTATGACGTAGCCAATTAATAAAATATGCGCATGCTCATTTCTCTGTTAAATGAAATAAGACCAAAGTTACTACAGATCAGGGTTGCATAAAAATCATAATTTTTTTTTTAAATAAAAAAAAAATGTTTTTTTTTAATTTAAATCAAATTTTTTTGAATTTAAATCAAATAAAAATCATGACTAGTTTTACACAAAAGTAAAATGAAGCAAGTGCTTCATCAGCAAGCGTGGAAAGAATTTTTTCGACATTTGGATTGGTGCACCAAAAATTCGAAATCGTTTAGGCAACGAAAGAGTCGCCAAATTAGTTTTTTTTTGTATAAACAGCTGAACTCTGAAGTTGATATTCTGATAAAAAATGTATAGATCTATGCTGAGAAACATTTGTTCATTTCCAAAGATTTATTTAATATCAAAAATCTTTGTACTGTGTTTGTTATTTAATTATAATATAAAGATTATAAATGGTTCAATAAAGATTTTTATTATAATTTGATTTTTAATACCTGATAACTGACGTAAAATAACCTTTGATTTAAATTAATTATTTTTTAGCAAAATATGTTTGATTTAAATCAGTGCAACTCTGCTACAGATGTTTCGTGTATATTTTGTTCCTTTTTTTTGAATTTAACCAAACAATATTATAAATTATATAAAATTAAACTATGTTTAAAATTTAAATATTTTTGAAATAAAATTGCTTTTTTATAAGTATGCAGTAGAAATAAGTTAAATACAAAATTTATAAATAAAATTTTTCTAATAGGGGGAGAGTAGGTGAATCACGACCACCTAAGAATAAAATCCTGTAATTTTTAAACAAAATATTATTTTTAAATAATATTAAGAAATTAAAAAATCAAAAGATTCATGTACAAAAATATATCGTATAAATAACATTAAAGTTAATGAAAAGAGTTTGTGCCACACCCTTTTGGGTACAAGGCGTAATTGTGTATGTATGTATGTATGTATGTAAGTTAATAGTTTAGTAGAAAAAAAATCAGAATTTGGAATATTGTATTTGATCGTAGTTCCCCTATATATGGGATAATAAAAAACCATAAAGCGGGTAATTAAAACCACTATTTTATAGTTACAAATATTACTTAGTAAGAAATGTTAACAAAAATTCTATTCAGACATAAATAAAGTAAAATTTATTTTAATGTCTTTGGCTTTTAATGTAAATATCACAAAAATATTAGTAAATTTTTATTTTTTTTTGTATTAACTTTTCCTTTATCAGAGTTGATGTTAGTATTTCCGAATGTTGTTTTTTAGATTTTTAGTTGTATAAATAGGAAGAAGACATATTTCAGTACTGGCTTTAGATGTTCCAGGTTTTGGAGATGTAGGTTTTTCTGATAACAAGTGATAAAAATAAGTGAAGTATTGCCCTACAAAATTTCAGTTTTGGATTCCGACAAATCTATTTCTTGTAAGTTAGATACATTTATTTCTGTCACAGTCAATGAGTAATTTATATAATATATTAATACACAATTTTTGCCACTAAAAATATTTAAATTTAATGGAAAAATTTCACTTGCTGCAAAACCGAATATAGCTTTATTTATTACTGATACGGAAGAATAAGCTCCATCGAAAATAAGAGCCAACTCTTATTGAGTTTTTTTTTTTAATTTATTTAATTTTAAATTCATATCGCATTCTTTTCTGAACATATTCTTCAGGGGACCATGGTCGCCATTTGCCAACTTTGATTGTTATTACCCCGACTAGCAGTAGACATAAATTTTTAAAGTTATATTTTAAACAATTAAAATTAAAATAATTTTTAATATGCTGACTTCATTAATAAACCTTAAGCAATATCTAGACAAAAAATATATACCTACTGAATTATTGATATTTTCTATATTACACACTAACTTACAATTACAACGAACAATGACAAATCTTTCTATAGAAAATGGTCAGTTGACAGTAAAGAAATATATAATTTTGCACAGATATATTAAGGTATATGGGTCAACACTAGATAAACATATATATTATTTAGTTATCTACTACAGTTTTTAGGAAATCGGCATGATCGGTATTACCCGCTGATCGTAATTCCCCCAGTCTCCCCTACGTGTCATGTGTAATTTTTTAGTGATACACAATATTATTACTATTACTTAACTACGTCACATTTCAGCCCGCAAACTGTTTTCTAGCAAAATTATGAACGAAAAGTTTGATTTTTTTAAAAATAATTTTTATATAAAATTTCTTCAAATTACATAGTTTCGAAATTTATGTAAGTTCGTTATTCTTGTGTTAGCAGGACTTGATCTGGCAATTTTTAAAGTATTAGCCAGACCATTGAACTACAACTGCTGATATAAGTCACAATGAATTATGAATCAATTGCTTTCATACTTTTTTAACAAAAAAATTAATCTTCAATTCATATTTCAATGAGATAGAAAAAACAAAACCATATAATGATTGTATATACTTCAAAAGAAACTAATCAAACTGACTATTAATATTAAAACTATTTTGAATATACAATTAATCATAATATAAATATAAATTTATTTCAAGAATATCGAACCAAACAGCTAAACTGTTTTAATAAATATTAATTATACTTATACCTACGTTCGTACATTTAGCAATTATAATACGTATATTTACATTCACAGTTCAGCTGTATACCTATATATAGAAGTAAGAGAAAAATAATACTACTATGTAATTATGTTGATTATCAATTCAAAATCATTTGCATGCATTTTTAAGCTATACATATTGTACATTATATATATATATATATACAGAGCGAGTGTAAAGTTTGGAACTATCGCAATAAATCTTTTATTAAACGTTTTTGAAAAAAATCCTCGAACACGTCAATTTTTATCTTAAATGAGACATATTTTACTGTAATCGTCACTTAAAGATTGTCTTTTGTTTTTGAGTTATGAAATGGAAACCTATATTTTTTATTATTGATTTTGGTAGTACTTTTTATTCCGTTTCCAACCATATAAAATTTTAAATATGTTACATTTGAAAAAAATTGAGAAAAATAATCTTAAAGTTTAAATAGTAAAAACTAATTAAATTGACAAAATGAATCTAGTTATTAGTGTATAAAACAAAAAACATTAGCTATATATATTTAAAAATGTTACGTACAGAGACACTATACCGCTTTTCCTTGCAGTCAAAGTGATAAAAACTGTATACTGCTGAATTAGTATTGGTTCGGAATGCATTACAGTACTTACTTATGTCTCTTGCGATGCTACAAACTAACGACTCATACATATAATTGACAATATATCTTGTGCGTATAGGGTATAGCCCCTACAGTCTGCGATTTTTTTAAAATATCAAAATAATGAAACTACTTATATTGGTTCGGTAAATTACGCTGATAAGTAGCGTGCAACAGGTAATTTACGGGTAATGTTACCTTCATTCGTTACCTACAATCCGCACAACAAATATTGTAAAATAACGTACCTATTTCTTAAAGCGGTAAAGCGTTAAATATACGTAAACTTTTATTTTTTAAAATATTTATTCATTTAATGTACGATTTTTGTTTATTATACATAATATAAATACAAAATGAATTCTTATAATCTTAAAATTTATTTTTAAGTTTTCATTTTTGAAATGAATGATTATAACAATTCTTACACTTCATTTAAATATGCAGTTTATTTTACATTTTTGGGATAAGTTACTAACTATAATATTTCCGGTAGGTATAAATTATCAGAACTAAATTACCGGTAACACACGAAAAACATATTAATTCTGCAAGCTTTGAATGATTTTTTTCTTTTGAATAAATATATAAAATTCTATAAGTTTTAGTTTCTATTTTCCAATAAAAGTAATGGCGAAATATATCCGCAACTGTAAAGTGGCCTCAAGTTTGACAATAGCTGATAAAAATCGTCAGCTAGAAATACGTAAGTGTGGAATCGATCCGTCGCGTCGCGTCGCATCGTTAGGTTAGTTAGTGTTGGTTGGCATATATATATGAATGTATAGGTGTTGCGTGTCCCATGTTCTGCGCCCTGTGTCCCCTGGAAAAGGTCAAACTGCTAGGCGAGTCGAGTCGGAATATTATCTAGTAACGCCTGGGCCTGGCCTGGGCTGGGACGCGAGCGCGACTAGTTGCCATAGTACCGACAAAGACTTATTTCGCAAATCTTCGATTCGATCCGATCCGATCCGATTGTAATAATAATCAAAATTAAAAAAGAAACTGGAACACAGATCGATATCAATTCATTTATGCAAAATGAATTATTTTTTATTTTTGTTTGGATTAGATCAAGATATTTTATGTATATACATACACAATCACGCCATGTACCCAAAAGGGTTTGGCACAAACACTAATTCCACTATCCCGAAATAGGTT
This sequence comes from Clivina fossor, assembly GCA_963966155.1. Lineage (NCBI taxonomy): Eukaryota > Metazoa > Arthropoda > Insecta > Coleoptera > Carabidae > Clivina > Clivina fossor. The sequence goes on from OZ014550.1 coordinate 23,730,384, forward strand.
TTCTCCAAACATTCATATCCAGACAAAGACAAGCAACTCTAGCTTCATTCCATTCCAATACGAGTGCTTAACTTGAGGTGAGCCGGATGGAGTTGTAAGGACATTAACCTCCGTGATCGTTTGAAAACTCGCCGTTCGGTTGTTCTATGTATACATAAACTAGATTCGGTTCATATGCCTGACTTTTGCGCGATGAAAGTGCGTATGCTTCAACTGATGCTTAACGTTCTTTTAACCCACGGCATAACCTTAATAACTCTGCTATCGTCTGAACTTCAGTTAAATCAAATTGCGTCTGATAGAAAGATGCAATATTCCTCATCATAAGTCGCTTCTAACAGTTTCATTCGTAATCGTGAAAATAAAGATGACATAACTGCGAATTTGAATGCGATATTTGATTTCTTCTAATAATTTTTCTTCGTAGTCTATTGGGTGAAATTCCACGCGAAGTGCATCAGCTAGATCATCCCATGAATGGAATAAATCTCGATTCGATCAAAATCATATTAACACAATCCCACAAAATAAATCTGTTGGAGTACGTAACAACTGTAGCTTCGATACGCTCCTAGCTAATCGTAGCTCATCTACTCTTTCTAGAAAAGCATTAACTGACATTTCCTTAAGATCTCTAGAAAACTTTAAATTCCACTTTACTACTGAAATAGATTTGACTGACCAACAAAAATCTCCTTTCTCATCATCTAAGCCAGATTCTGAAGCGGAAGGAGTAGAAGCCTCGCCTTGTATCACTGACCGTTCAAGACTGGTACTTTGTGGTGTAGAAGAATGTCAAATCGTCTTTGCTTTAGTTTTTAAGTTCGATTACAGTACAACTATCTCGGTTCTTGGAGAACAGTTTGGACTTTTTGCCTTGTTCAACGTCGTCCGCGCCTATGCATCTCTTGATCTGTGTTCTATAGCGTGAGTTAAATTCGTTATCAACATCTTATACTCCAAACTCGTTCTGGTCCAGCTAAATGTTTCTAATAATCTTCGGATTTCTTTGATGTTTTTCACCGATGCATTATAGTCATTAAACTTAAAGGGATAAGTTGACCAGCTAAATTCTAAATAAAACTAAACTAAATAAAAACTTGCTACCTACCAATTTTTCGGCAATGGTATGGCTTTTCCGCAGTATTGTTGTACAAAACGCAATTAGCAAGCAGTTGTGTATTATGTGTTAAATGTAGTAATAATCTTTAATATTCTTAATAACAAACGTATTAAATGCTAAACATACAGTTATAATGACCGATGATTACAAATGTAAATTTGTTTCGCATGGTAATATTGTTAAAATGATCAAACAGCTAAATATACACAAATTAATCAATGCTAAATATAATTGAACGATAATACAAGCGTTAATTCGAATTTAGAACTACATAGATTTTATGCAATATAACCGATTAATATAAACTAGTGGTCGCCGAGTGGTCGAAATTCCACCGTAATTCATTAATTTTTTAAGTTTGAACGTTATTGAGGTTCTTTTGTCGAATAGTATACCTCTAGAATCATTGCATATAATTTTTAAAATTTTGTTTTATTACGTCAGCTGCGAGCGTGTACAAATTCATCATTATGCATTAATTTTCGAGTTATTTTTCCTTGCCTTTTACGCTATAGGCAACACATATAACGTAACCGCATTGCACAAACTCTACCGAACAACCGTAACAATTTTATTTAATTTAATGTATTTGTAACACATATTATACATAAATTTTATCTTTCTGCACTCCTTCGCCATATGAACTTTAACTATGCCAAATCGCACACTCCTCCGTGCGCGCAATGTGCTTAAAAAGAGATACAAAGTTTTTTCTACACGTATTAATATATAGATAAACATTATTATAAACATTAACTAAAATGATTTTCTCCAAATAATATAATCTACATAATATAAGTAAAATATTACAATCTATAATAATAACGGTAACTGTACTAGCTAACCGAATAAATGACAACAAAATTAGGTAATAAATTTATTTCCTGATGTCAAATAACTCCGTATGTTGGTATTGCCAAAAAATATCTCCAATCTGGATGAATGCGAAATAGTGTAGCCAACTTTCAAAATTTTATTCCGTAATTCCAAAGATCCAACAACTCCAAACGAAGAAACGAATCGAAGAAAGTAAATCGTAAAAAGTTACCAAATATACACGAAAATAATAAGTGCGTAAAAATGCGGTTCTAAAGTGTGTTTAGATAGCTAAATTAGTTTCCAAATCCAACAAAATCGTAGGAAATCCTTTCCTTAATAATTATGCACAGTTTAAATTCGACAGAAGTCGATTAGGGATCAAAATTAAAATAATTTCTAAATAGTATAAAATAATTTATGCAACTTACTGTTTGGTTATAAAATTTTAGTTTTTTGTTTTTAGTAAAGGGACCGATTTTTGGGAATAATTCTTTATGCCCTTTATAACAAGTTTCCTCATTAATACTTTGATCTGTAAATGAGAGTATGTATAGCATTATTTATTATCAATCATCTATCAAAAACAGAGCTTATATCTCACAGTGTAGAAAGCAAAACATAAAATAAAGAAAGAAGCATTAATTACCTCCTACACGCAGTTTATATTTAAAAATGATCGATCACATTTTCTTTCAAATAATTTAGATGTGCTAGACTAGATAAACAGGGTATAAAAATTCGTCAGCGCAAGATAACACACGTAAATACAAAATGATTATTCAAACAGGTTAATCATAGGTTAATAGCCTTGAAAGTTCCGGAAACTATGACACCTCTGGATCTATGATTATTCGGGTAAATCACACAAAAGTAATTCACGGTTTTCTTAATTTTGACAGAAATCTTTTATAAAAAATCAATATTTTTACGTTTTAACAATATTTCAAAACATTACATTTATAATTCAAAAAGTTAGTAAAACAACAAAATTTAAAATAGTTTAAAATTTTCAATTTTAAAAAAATAGACAATAAATTAAAGGGAAAATAGTCTTTTAATATATATAATGTAAAATTTTTATTATTTATTATTTATTAAGCACTTTAAAATAGTTTATTTAAATTTTATAATATCAGATATACCTAACAAAAAATATAAAAACTATCCATATATGTTAAAAGATAGAAGTAAAAATTATTTAAAAAGTGAAGTAATAATAATAACGATTGTGTATTAACGTCAATTCACACTGTTGTAATTGCTATGTTCAGACAAGTAGCTCAAATACAAAACATGTTAAAGTTAATATTGAATTTATTCGTTTACTTATTTATTGTAACTGATTGTTCTGAAAATTACATAATAAATGTTGAATTAATAATTCAATAATTAATTTAATATTATTAATTGATTTATATAAAATAAAAAATAGTATATTTTTTAACTGGCTCTATTTTCTATCGAGCCGATCTTAAAGGTACCGAAAGCCAAATTATAAATACGAAAAAATTCAAAAAAATATTTATTATATATATTTATATATATATATATATATATATATATTATATATTCTACATAAGATGTTAGGTATATCTCAGGTATTTTTTCGGTACAATAATAATCGTTTTTGTAGAAAATAGAGAAAGTTAAAAAATATACTATTTTTTATTTTATATAAATCAATTAATAATATTAAATTTATTATTGAATTATTAATTCAACATTCATTATGTAATTTTCAGAACAGTCAGTTACAATAAATAAGTTGTAAAGGCCCGGTTTCATAAAGAAAAATTTATTGCTTACTTTAGTTACTGAAGTATTAGATTTAAAGGTCTGTTAAATAGTAACTGCGTTTCATAAAACAAATCTTCGTCGTAAATAGTTATAAGTTATAATAGTTATAAGTGACGATTTATTTATTCCGCATTGTAATGTGTATCGTGTATTACGGGTTTTCACAAAAGTTACTCACTTCAATTCAGAGTTTGACAGTTGTTATATTATAACCTGATGTTGTTAATAGGGCCAGATAGTTGAAAATAATTAAAAAAAAAAAAAACAGATGACACAAATACAAAAATGAAAAATAAGTAAATAAGTAAATTTAGTTGACAACTAAATTTTACTTGGCTATTAAATTGTTTTATGAAACCGGGCTTCAACATGTTTAGACACGTAGCTCAAATATACAAGGTACCGAAAAAGAACCGTGTGAATTAACGTTAACGGCTTTAGAATAAAATTAGTAACAATATTGCAATCTTTCCGTCAAATACATTAATTTACCTTCCTTATCTATGGGTTAAACAAATGGCCACCATATCCAGGTTAGTTTATTATTACACTTTTCATTAACTATTAACGTATGTAATAACTGAAAACAATAGTTAAAAATTACATTTTATTTTTCTAATTCTGATAAAGCTCAGTTTATTGTACAAAATCGAATCTAAAGCGAAAGTCATACGCATTCAGTATTAATTGCACAATTAAAAAAATCTATCGGCTACAGATTTTTTTTTATAAATAAATATTTTTATAAATTTGCATGTAACGTTGTACGTTTATTTGAAAATGCAGGATTTACATCGGCACAAAATTGAACGGCATGTCTCTGAATCACATCAATTCAATGCAAAAGATTCGAGAAGTAGAGAGTGCTACTAATTTAGGGGACAACAGACCACCACCTTCACCTAAAACTGCTGAATCAGTGGATAGTCAAGAGATAATACTATGGAAATGCGATTTATGCTCTTATAAATTAGTCAGTCGTTCTGATATGAAGAATCACGCAGCTCGTATACATGACATTATATCACAGTACCAGTGTAAAAAAAAATAATTTAAATGAAATTGAAAATACAAAGCCAACAATTGAGATGAAATATGGTACATATGGTATACCGGATAAAAATTTCTATGTTTGTCCATTTTGTGAAAAATACAAAAGCAAAAACGTCAAAGAATTTATTTCTCATTTGCATAATGATATGGAATGCTATCGGTAAGTATTTCTAGATAAGAATTATAATTAATTCAAAATGTGTATTATGTAACATACATATTACATATATACACAATCACGCTATGTATCTTTAAGGGTGTGGCACAAACTCTCCATTTATGCAGAAATTAGTTTCCTCCAAACATTCCTATCCAGAAGTAACTTTAACATCATCTACGTTCATAATACCTCTCATAAATGCTCTTCTATTCCTACAACTTGTAAAGATTCGCTCATGCAAGCAAGCCACTCTCTCAATCATACCACTTCATCGGACGTTCACTAGCAAACGTATACCTACAAAATCATTCACCCATATATTCTTTTAACCAAACGTTCATTAGACATTCGCTCAAGATGCCCGAACCATCTTAACTGACTAACATCAACTTTTGCAACAAAATTTCATTTTCTTCATATACTATTTTGCATCCGATCCCTTCTAATTATACCACATACCCCACATAAAAATGTTGTTTCCACAGCAGTCATTTTCTTTTTATGCTTCTGCAGCTAAATCAAACACTCACTATCATACATCAGCGTTGGCACCAAATACACTCAAACGAACCTCCCTAGATACATTTACGTTTCTAGCAAATGTACCCAAAGCACCCAAAACCTTGTAACCAGCATTTACTCTCCTTTCAAATCTTTCTCTGTCAAAACGGCCATTCTTAGACAATAAACTATTCAAATACAAAAATTCATCTACATACTGTAAACGTATACCATCAACAGATACATTACATTGAGTCAAAAAAAAACACCCTTTACAAATATTATTACTTATACTTATCAACATTCAACACAAGATTCATATCTTTACCTACAACATTAATTCTATCAATCATCCTTCTTAGTTGTTTTTTAGATAAACGAAAGATGAAAACTAACCATTCGAACACTTTTTCATCGCCATACTTTAAAATTTCATTTGTAATTCCATTCAGATCTGCAAGCTTTCCATTCTTCGCACAAAACACAAATTTAATCTCGTTTTAATAAAATAAAAATATAAATAAATATATCTTACTATATCTATGTAAAAATAGTATTCAAATATCATTTACATTACTTATAATTCGATTACAGTTCTAATAAAATTTTGTAATAAATTAATTTCTTTTTTTACAGTTTTGAATGCATCCCATCGTTCTTCTTGAAGATATACAAAAGAAATCTATTGCTTGACAAGATATTGATCCATATTTTTAATAAGTAGTTTCGGTATATATATATATATATATATATATTTATTATTTTGAGTAGGCAGTCAGTTTATTGAGAATAGGAAATTAAATTAGACTCATATTCCTCTTGTTAATTAGTAATTTATTGGTTCTGTTCAATATTTAGAGCCAGATTGGGCTCTTCTTCAGGAACTTCGCAATATATATATATATATATATATATATATATATATATATATATTAAATTAAATTAAATTAAATTAATAAATAAAAAATTAATAAAATTAAATAAAAGTTGTTACAAGTAATACAAATTTATATGTATATTTTCAAATATATAATTTTTGAAATGCGTATGCGTACCATTGCATGCGCATGGTTCAATTTACCTTATTTTTAATACAGTGGATCGGCTTTCTCTCTATTTCAGTAATTTCGACCTGGCCTCGACCCACACCTTGGGAACCGGTGATCTAAATAATATATGTTGCTACATTTGAATTGTAAAATTAATTTAATAATAAATAAAAAATATACCTTCATACGAAATTATATATATTTTTTTTTATCATTTTTATACAATATATAATATGTACATAGTTTATATATGACTCTTTTTAACTTTGATAATCGATTTAAATAATGTATTATATATATATATATATATATATATATATATATATATAATATATATATATATATATATATATAATATATATATATATATATATATATATATATATATATATATATCTTCCCATCTTCCTGGTCTTCAAATCTTTTTTTGCATTATAGTACATATAAGCATAGAAAGAAGACCGAAGAGTAAATAATGATGATATAATAAAATTTATGTACAATAATATCATATAATAAATAAACCATGAAACTAAATTAAACCAATAATCAACCATGCCTGCTGTGACTATTTAAAGAAAATTAATTTCAGTCATTGGTATAGAACTTTTTTCTAGTATGTCAAATGTGGAAAATCATTTTAAGACATTTTTGTTTCTTATTGAAGTAAAATAAATTAGTAAACTATATACATACACGTAGTATCATAAATCCCTAACCTTACACAATTTTATAAACGTCAGTGACATATTTTTATTATAGAATTTGAAAACAATGCCAAATTATTTATTATTAGCAAATTTTTGAAACTAATAGTTTGTTTATTTATATTGTTTTAAATTTAAATCAATATTTGCATGTTTGTTTCTGTCTTTTTAATATAAAATAGTAAACATTCGAAATGAATTCGAACAACTGATACCTATTTAAATCATATGGAAAAATTTATGTTTATAAGTTATTTATTTACTAAACGTTTATAAAAAATATGTCTTAAAGCTTTTATCTTAAATGATAGTAATAATAAATAAAGAAAATTACAGCAGAATCAGTCTGAGCACATAACAGCAAAAATAATTTTAATCATCGAATGGTCTCAATGTATGTGCAGCTTCTTCATGAAACCTTTTCGCATAATTAATCTGCCTAATTACTGTCCGCGCTAATTGCTCCGTATCACACCTGATTCGTGGCCTTCTACAGGCTCCACTTTGTGAGACAACCATTTCGATATAATGCCGATTATCTTGGGTGACAGCCGTGCAAGCTGTTAACTCTCCTAGTCCGATTTCCGTTACTACCGTTAACGTATCTGCCCCAGCAGAGCCGCCTTTGGTCACCACACGCACTCGTTCACTACTAACAATAACTCTCAAATCATCACTACCGCTTCGAACGCATTCGTAAGCGACATATTGTTCTACAAGTCCCGATTGATATAAAATATGATTGTAGTATGCGTCGGTTGATAAATTCGTGTCTGTGTTGCTATTCGTAGAAATGCCGTGTCGTGTTAGTTCCGAGGTGGAGCACAGAGCCCGTAAATAAGCCTGGCCACGGCTATCATTTACACTGAAGGGAGGTAATAGACCACCTGGCCCGATACCAACTCTTGGTTGACGTCTACGTTCGGGAATTGTACGACCCGCACCGCGACTAGAATCTCGAACTGCTCTTGCTGTCTCGGTTGCAAGATCTAAGACACCAACTACTGGTTTTGCTACAGCTCCCACTAAACCTAGAAAGTTTTTTTTTTAAAATTAGTTTTACCAAGTACACATTTTTATATGAGATGACGTTATCAAAGTTTTTATAAATCCAAATTGCTTTGTCCCTGTCTTGTCTGCAGTAAAACATTAATGTGAAACAAAACATATTTTTAACTAGAAAAATACAGACAGCTTTCTTTACAAAAAAAAGTGATTATTAAAAATGACAAACTAAATTTGTAATTAAAAATACTTTTAAAATTATTTAAATATATATTAAAATAATACATAAAAAATCTAATTATTATATATCAAATATAAAATATTTTTTAAACTTTATAAGAAGCACAATTTATTGAATTGATAAATATATTTTTTGTTTATATACCTACGTAAAATAAATTCATTTTAAATACAAAATGCATTAGAATTCATAGAATAATATGATTATAATTTGTTAGTGAATTTCAATTCAATTTATTTTTATTTTTGCAGATATGTACAACAAAACAGGGCAGGGTAGGACAGTGTATGAGTAAGTAATTAAATGTAAATTGTAAAATAACTTATTCATTCACTTGTGTATTAAAATAAAAATAAAATTACCTTTGCCTAGTCCAGAGAAAACTCCTTGGATTCCATCGTTAGCAGCACCTTCATAAATTTGCTTAAATATTCCAGTAGCGCCACCTAATAATCCGAAACCTAAGCCTTTAATTCCCGCTACAATATGTTCGCCACCACTTCCCGCATGTTTTCTTCTTATTCTCTGTCTCATTTCCTCGTGAGCGTCATCCATTGTCACCCTTCCTAATCCATCACCTAGTGTTTCCGTAACTTTCGCCGCCGAATTACTTAATCCATGCGCCACATTCAATACCAAAGCTCCGACGCTTCGTTCACGAATTAAACCCGATACGCCTTCACTAACATCACCTAAAAGTCCTAGTGGACTTCCAAGAAAGTCCACCGAGCCGAGAATTGCGGCAGCTTGCCAGAGTAGTTCGTCGCGAAAATGCGATACAACTGATCGTTGCAGTCGTGATGCAGTTTCGAATGGATGATGGCGAAGGTAAGGTTCGAGCTCCACTGGAGCGTCTTCAAAACCGACTAAAGTAAGACCTAGACGACGTTTTAATACACGAAGACGCGCAGGAAGAGATCCACCGGCTGCTGTATGAACGCTTAGACGTAGAGGTCCAGGTACTAAACGAATTATTCCAAAATGATATCTGTAAAATAATTATAAATTATACATATATTTCGAGTTATACCAAAACAATTTTATTTTCACATTTTCTCATTATGTAAACTCTTTTGTTGTAATATATATTATATAATTATTTTGTTGAAAGCATATTTATATTTTTGTAATTGGCATTAGGTATAACAAATGTTATAGTGTGACTTTATTTCTATAGGAAGCTATGGATGGTAAAGCTATAGTTTGAATTTTGTTTATGTATTTGTTAGTAAATTTTAAACATAGTTAAGTATGATGACAGTGATTTTAGGAACTTTTTTTAAAACGTAAATCTTCTGATAGAATGGATGAGCCATAGCTTTATACTACATACAAATATAAATAAATAATAAATAACCTCGTTGTTGTTGTAGCAGTCATAGTTCTCGTAGCAGTTCCCACATTTAACATCCTTCCCGAATCTTCATCATCAATTTCTTTGTCATCTTCCATCCATAGTCCATCGTCGTCTTCGTCATTATTATCATTACAATCATCTAAAGCTCCAGTTACACTCAACAAGAATTCGTACATTCTTAGTAACAAAGTTTCCTCCAAATGTATCGCTAATGGTCGTACACAAACAATTAAATGTTTGAAAATAACAACAGCGCCTGCCGTAGGTTGCACTTCTGCTCGTATTTCTAAAACCGGAAGTGCATGCGCACGTCGTGCCTCATCCGGTGTTCTTGCTCGGGCCGCATGCACCTGGAACAACGTTCAATCTTAATCATCCCTTCTACGACAAATTACATAAATCGCAACTAGCAAAATCTATACTCTGCCAAAAAAAAATCCATGACTTGCAACAATGCATTCGCGATAAGCGATAGAAATTTCTCGAATATTTTAACGAACTTCATAAGTTTTGATTTCTATCAAATTGTTATATTTTTTTTTGTTTTGATATTTTTACCAGCCGTCACCTATAATGAGGTTCGGTTAGGTCGCACGAATTAAGCTTACAGTAACATAAAACTAATTTTAACGTGATGTCAGTCTGTTTGTCTGTAGATACGTGCAGAGCAAATTCAGTTTAACAGATATTTAAGATTCGTTCGTCAATCTTGTGGTACAAATTCATCCACCGGAAGTACTAGTTTACTGCAATGTCACTTTTATGTCTTTATGTCTATGAATATTTCGAAAAAAATATTTATAAAAATTGATATAGAAGATATAATTAGCAACTACTATTTAAAACATTTTTTGATACAACTTAACAAATTTTTATTTCATAATTTTTCTTATTTTTGCAAAATATTTTCAAAATACTTGCTTGGACATAAATGAAGATACGTTTTCACAGTTACGGATAAATTGTCAATGTAATATACTATAGTATTCTATAGTAGAAAGTATTTTGTTTAAGTATTTCGTGGTGACGGTCGGTTATGTGGTGTAGTGACCACAGCCGATTTTTAAAAATTGAAATAGCGTATTTAATGGAAATAATAAGACAGAATATTCTTTACGTTTTCTAGCTTGCCTGAAATATGCGAGTAAATAATGAATCAAAATGAATAATAATCTAAATTAAATGCAAAAAAAAAAACGTACCAAAACTGGACATTCAGTATTTGGAAGCTGATTATCACATTGCGCATCTTGCACGCTAACACATAATTCCCGACTTTTCGATCCACAAACAGTTTCGGCAATAATATTATTTAATTGCATGTGCAGCAGTTCTCTTCCTTTTCCTATAATACTAATACCCAATCCTGCTCTAAGCATGATTGTAACTTGTAGTTCTGAAGCTATTGGACTGATAATCTGGTGTTGTTGAAGACTCTGCGGCCGATGAGCCGGATCAACTCCATGCCAATCTTCATCGTCTGCGAGCGCTTTCGCGGAAAGTGGTTCGCGTTGTTTCATATCGGTAACGCGAAGCACCCTTGTGGGACCATCGGTGGTGACTTCAACAGCAAGAAGACCTGAACCGGGACGCATACGTTGTTTGCCAACTAGTTGTTCCAATGGAACAGTTTTATTGCTACCGGCAGTTGTCCGATGAGGAGCAGATTCGCGGATTACGTCTAGAACAGCGGCTGAACCGGGACGAATTCCTGAATGGAGAAACAAGCCCATGTGTTTGGTTCGTAATTATAGTTATAAAAATATGCAATAATTATATTTTTTAGTTGACAAATTCAAATCACAAGAGATGGTACTCAATAAGGTACTTGCAAAAAAATTGTGTTTAAAAGAATTTTATGTAATTTGAAGAAATTTTATATAAATTTTAAAAATTGTTTATTTTATAATTTCCAACTTTTTGTTCACAATTTTGCTTGAACACAGTTCGTGGACTGAAATGAGACGTAGTCAAGTAATAGTAACAAAATTGCAATGACATATTAGAAAAATTTTATTTATAAATTTTGCATACTTATAAAAAAGGGAATAATTTTATTTCAAAAATATTTTAATTTCAAATAATTTTATATAATTTATAGTGTTATTGAGTTAAATTCTAGAAGCAACAGAGAATATACACGAAAGCTGTAGTAACTTTAGTTCTTATTTCGTCTGCTAGTCAATAATTATTCAAAAATTCTATTTAAAAAACTATACAGTTATTTGGACGTGAAACAAATCAAATCAAATAAAAAATGTGCAAGTACCCCAGTATATTTTATAGTTGGCAAATTGAATTTTCAAGACAAAGCTATTCAATTCATATAAATCTACCTAATAATCCATCTTGAGCTTGTACACAAGTGTTCCGATGAGCACAACATAATCTGCCTTCGGCTGTAAATCTCCAGGTTTGCGTTGATCTTCTCCGTGGATCAGATCTTCTTAACGCTAATCTACTAGGTCTGGCCGCACTAGGTTGTGGTGCTGGAGTTTCAATATCCAAGACGAGTGGATCTCGATCTCTCGATGTGCTTCCCTCGTGTTGCAGCTGGCCCGTGGAAGTCATACGCCATAACTGTGAGCGTTTGCCGGGCTGTTTAGGAGCCAAGACGACGTTACAGCTACTATCAGGGACATCGAGTACAAGACGTTGCAAACGGACTGACGACGGTGAAGTACTGGAGATAAGTGCCGGATCACACCAGCGTGCACGACGAGTAGAATTCAGTATCGTAAAAGTGGAATAGTCTGCTTCGTTGTAATGGTCTAGATCATCTTCGCTGAAAGTTATATTGCTTTAAATGTAATTTATGTAACAGCAAACTAACAAACATTCTTCAAGGACAAATTTACCTAGATCTAGTTATTGTTTTTAATATCTAAACAAATTTCACACATGTTTTGATACTGCATGTTAAATTTAACTAAGCAGCAGACATTTTGTTTATAGAATTTCAAATATACATAGGTGTTTCACAAATATAAATATGTAATTTACTGTCATAATAACAAATATTAAATAATTTTCTTTTTTCAAATATCATAAATATTTCAGATTTTTGAGCAAAATTATTATAACAGTACAAATATTATTCTAATATAATTAATTATAACAAGTATATTTTAAGTTGTTACAATTACGTATAAACAAAATGTCTACACATAACACATGCCCCCATTTAAATTTGATAGTATATATCAAAACAATTGTGTAAAATTTGTTCAGACATGAAAAACAACGGATCTGCGTAAATTTATCTTTGAAGAATGCTTGCAAGTTCTTTAATCTTGAAAACAGTATTATTAATATATATATATATATATATATATATATATATATATATATATATATATATATATTTCTAATAAATCACTTACGTATTAAACGTGCCCGTAAAAGCAACGTAAATAAAATTTTCGTAAGTTAATTGTGTTCCTCTACCGAGTTGAATAATATCATAGATGGCACTAGCGCCACCTGGTGCACTTATAACCATTTTAGTAGCACCTGCAGGTTCGTCCCATGCATATGGAACCGATCTATGTGCATGTGCAACTGTTACAGCCGATGTACTTGTACAATTATGTTGGGCAAATGTGACTGCAACTTCGCTACAATTATCTACCCTTAACGGAGGGGGTAAAGCCGTTGCATCCGAAAATACTACACAATATGTTGCACCCTGTTGATTAAAAAAAAGCCATAAGTTTTAAATCCAGAGTGATGTTCAGTTCCGTTCAAAATTTCGGACTAAGTAGCGACTGAGTAAAATCTGTATCCGAAAAATTCTTAACTGCGCAGTTAAGAATTACCATTAATTTATGATCAATATAATAATTACTTATTTAGTAAAATATGTTGTCGACTAGATAATTTTTTCTAGCTTTTATTGAAAAATATCATACATGATTTAACTGCGCAATAAATAAACTGAATAAAAACTATACAATGTATAAGCTAGCTATATGTATGTATGTATGTATGTATGTATTCTTACCTGAGGAACAATTTCGACATGTAAAAATAGTGTCCTAATGCCGGTAACAGCATCTCTAAAAAGTAGATGACAAGATAACGGACTATCGATTCGTAATCCGCCTGTCCATGCCGTGGTTGTCCATTCCGTATTATTGTTAATGTTGACGTTATTGTTGTAAGCAGGATTTGGAATCAAACAGCGTACACAGAGTAACTGATCGCGATCTAAACGGGGCCAGTGGAATGGAACATGACATCCTGGTGGGGCATTAACACGAGCAGCAGTTGCTGCTGGATCGTTGAAAGTAGTTGCATGACATGATTGAGCAAATTCGAGAGTGTAGTCCGATCTACAAAATTTACCAATTTAAAATCAAACGATTAGTGAAAATATTCAATTGAAAATTGGATCAAACCTATTATGCAATTGATGTCTAGGTGATATAGTAACAATACTGGTAGCCCAATGATGCTGACTAGAATCTCTATGTCCCTGCGTTCGATTGCCTCTTGGTGTACTAACTTCTATTCCTACTACGTACACTGTTTCTGGTCCACCATGATCTCCATAATCTCCTGTAGCACCTTCCGGCGATACTCGTAATCTTCTAACTTGAATACCTCTTCGTAGATGAAATTGTTGACACCAATGTGGACGTCCACCTGTACTTCGATGTCTTGTACCTATTTATTATAGATTTATAAAAATTTCTTACAACAGTTGCTATTTTCATTCATTTTACCGATCGTCACATATAGTGAGTAAGTTAGGGTGGAAGGTATTATTATAATCGTACTAATTTTAACTTTTCGAAATTTTAACAGCATAAGCATAAATTAGACTCTCTTTTTGTAACATCTATCTATCTGTCTGTCTGTCTGTGGACACGTCTACTTGTAAACACAGCAAATTTTATATTTTAGCTTCGAATGTGATGTCACTTTTAGGTCGTTTACGAATATTTCGTAACAGAGAAATATTAAAAAAAAAAAAATTAACAAATTTACAATACAAGTTATAACTAACAACTTTTACTTGAGATATTTTTTGATATGACCAAATACATTTTTATAATTTTTCAGTATTTATTTTGACACAGATACGTTTCCATGTTTACGGTAAATTGTAAATTGTCCACGTAATATGATACGCGTTATTATCTTTTTTAATAATAATAATTTCTCTGTTAGAAAGTATTTTGTAATGACGGTTGGTTGGTTCTGTGGTAGCCACAGCAGATTGTTTTAAATAAGTAATTTAATTAAATTTAGTGCATCAAAATCTACATATTTGGTTATAAAATAAAGAAGACAGAAAACTAAAAACCGAACTGGTTGAAAGTCACCAAAAACGTTCGCTATATCGAAAATTGAAAATTACCTATTCTAGCCAAAAGTGTCGGACTCGCATCTTGATCAGCAAAACTAAACAACAATGGTGCGACCATTCTGGCAACTTCGTGTTCTTCAAATTGGCCGGCTGCATCATTACTTACACCTTCTTGTCGAAATACTAGCGGAAGTCCTGTCCGATTAATAATCCAATATGGAGCGCTAAGTGTCACTCGAATTCGGGCGCTTCGTCCTACTTCGATTCGACTATTTAGTAACAAACGTCGACGTTGAGTGTCTTCTAAACGGATACGCATCGAATATTCGCCGCTAGTTGTAGTAGTACTAGTACTAGAACTACTTCCTAAACTAGATGAAGTTGGATCTAACATCGTTGTTAATAAATTAATACCAGATTCACAACGAAAATTATCAATGTGAACAGATATAGTAAAGTTGGATTGATCGGAAAGGTCGACGGTAGATATAGCAACACTTTTACTAGCTGGAATTCGGCCACGAGCGACGGTACTACCTGCATTCGTAATAAACAAATGTTAATGACTAATTAATTGATTTTTAATAGATCTGATGTGAAAATGAGAACTCCCAAAACGGGAGTTCAAAGTCTCTATAGAGTTTCGAGATGATTTCCCATTATAAATCATCGTTAATCACATGAAAAAAATCGATAAACATAACTTACCCATTGTCGATACACTTGTTTGTATATTAATCGCATAGTGCATATCCTGCAGTAATAAATTCACCAACAATAAAGCCGGTAGTAATAAAATCGTATGCGCAGGTTGTGTTACCATCGGATCACTAGGAAATCGTTCTCTTCTTATTTCAGCGCACATATAATAGACCGTTCCTCGATTGGTCGTGCATCGAAGTGTTAAATGCTGCTTGTCGCCCGGCCGACTAACTTGCGACCACAACACATCTTGGTGACTGTACGAATAAATATTGTTTTCATCAGACGGTCGAACATAAATATGGGAATGCGCGTGATTTAATGGCACCGCAAATATCGCTCCGCTTTGAATTTGCGCCGTTCGTTTCGCTGTGGACACAGCATTCACGGCACTTCTCTCCACTAATTTTACATCGATTGGATCGGGCAAGCGATTTATTAGAACTAAAGCTGAACGAACGGTGACTAATTTGCGAGCGCTGCCATCTAAGCGTACATCGAAAACAAGACGTGCAGGTCGAGGGGCAGTAATGCTTGTCGAGGTAATGGCACGATCGGGAGCAGCGTGACGAAAATATACGCCTACTCGGTCTACAGTTACGGGGGCAGCGGAATGCCAGCCGTAAACACGAACGGCAAGTTGGTGGGCACGAAGACGATGCGATTCCTTGTGACGTTGTTTCGAACGACCCGAGCCGTAGCTGAAAGGAATTGTCTCGCCTGGGAGGACCTAAAAAACAATTTTTTTACTTCACTTTACTTTTACTTATAAAATTTACTAATTGAGACGTTTTTTTCGCTATTAATTCGGGAAAGGTTTGATACAATGATAATAATGTCAAGAGTTTGATAGAGACCTAACATCGTTTATTCAATTTAGCGATATATTTTTGACAAATGATCATATACTTATAAAGATATGCTAATTCCTTATTCCTAGCAAAAAAAAACGTCTATTGTTTAGCATAAAACAAATTGAAAATAAATAAAAAAATTTACATACCTCAGTCCACGTTAGCAATTTATTTCCCGCATCATTGATATGAATATAATCAGCTTGATCCATAGGTCTAAATGGTTCATCCGGCTCTGTTATCACAGTAGCAAAAAATAGAGTCGTTCCCGTATTATTGTGCAGTCTAAATGGCACAAACGGTGACCTTGGAGCCCATCGAGGCACAGTCTTATCTTTATCTTTGGTCCACGTATCACGAACTAATCTTAAAAGTGCTAAAAACGTATCTGTCACATTCACATCCAGAACATCTTCCGAATGAATTGCGAATCGATGTCGCAGCATACTAGTGACACCTAACGATTCTTCTGGTCGCCAAACAGCTCTACAACGCCATGATTCTATAAAGGGTTCCCACCCGCCTAATACTCGATTATAATAATCTAAAGCGAATGCACATTCTATAGTTCCTGATCTTGTACTATCATTGGATTCATCAGTTTGTTGATTAGCTGGTGCTGCTAGTTCATACATAGCGCACACGGTCGTTAAGGTAGCTTCCGCTAACGGAACATCTACGTCACCACAATCGTCAATTAAACATAACCGAATATTCCCTGCCCTCACCTCAATCACGCGTATATCAACCGCGCTGCTTTTTCCACCATTTTGAAGCATACGCGCTTTAGCATTTTGCGTTAACCACAAGGCTGCATCATCTAAGCGTCCGTTACAAATTTGCAATGCTTGTGCACAATCGTTTTCGGCAAAACCGAGCGCAGTTAATCTATGAATATCGCCAAAATTTGAACTAGTTGTTTTACTGGTAGATTGTTCGTGTTGTTGAGATTGTTGTTGACGACCGAGCGAATCAAACATGGCGGCAAACATAAGAAGATCGCGATATGAAACGCGAAGGACGAGTTCATGTAGTTGAATATCTAAAATATTACGACAAAGATCGGCGCTTACTGTTACCGGATCAATAATTGATAAAGCGGTCTCCTCATCGGCGTCAGCGTTTAACAGCTGACACGAGAACAATTCCAGATGATTTACGCTGCACGAAAGTGGCTTGGCCGCTTCACCATCGGTGGCGATCGCATTTGGACGATAAGTTACCAGTGTTGTACTCTGTGAATTCACAAATTTTTCATAAAAATATATTCAATGATATAACATTAAACATAAAAGTTATATTATCAAAATTAAATACTTATATATGTATGTATATAAGTACTCAACATATAAAAACAATTACCCGAATGCGATTTGAACATACCAGAACTAACTCCCATCTTTACAAAATCAAAATTAAACTATCACCATGCAATGAAAATAGTATCGCCGATCTAAATCATATATTTTTTGCCTGCCCACTTCTAGAAACCGAACAAACAAATCTAATTAAGACACTAATAAAATTAAAAATATATCCTCCACTAAATACACAATTATTATTAACAACAGAAAACCGAAGATCGTGGGAACTACTCTAGAACTTTGTTAAAACTAACAAAATTTTAATATAGGAAAACAGCGTAGAATATCTTATAAAACATTAAAATAAGATTATAAAATTATTGGCTGGTTGATCGGCAAAGCCCCGAAAACCAACAAATCCGAAGGAAAAAAAAATATATATACTCATCATTTCAGAATACTGTCATTAATTTAATTTTTTTTAAATATAATTAATTCATTTATAAAAAAATTTTGCAATAAAATGTTTTTTTTTTTTTTTAATAATATTAATTAGTTAAGTTATATAAAGTACATGATTTCAAAAACAAACAATACTAAAATTTTGTGATAAAAATAACAATATCAGTCAGTGTCTCAAAACTAAATTAAAGTAAAATACAAAACAAGCGAATGTAATGAAAAAAAAACAGACTATAACTTACTCTGAGAATAATAGCATTCGTATCCAATTTAGACGCGTTTTCGACAACTATAACCTCGGATGTAGTAATATTCAATTTAAATTCAAATGGAACATCATTTTGCTGCTGTAATGCCAATTGCTGTTCGACTTCAATTGTATCCGTAGATGGCGGCAAATGTTGTTGAGCAAAAATAAATTCGCCTACACTGCGCCACCAATCCGGAATCATCATTACTCTCATATTATTCAACAAAACTGTAAATTTACTCAAGTCCTTTCTTCTACGACTATGAATCTGTCAAAAGAATAGATTTTTTTTAAAAACAGTTTCCGAAATAAATTACACAAATGGTTTTTATATTTTATTTTATTTACATACATACATATACACAATCATGCTATGTATCTATCTATCTATAAGGTGTAGCACACACCTTTTCCATTCAAAAAAATATTAGTTTCCGCTTAATATTCCTATCCAGACAAATCACTTTTACTTCATCTATATTCATATTGGTACTCACTTTTATACGCTTTCTAATTCTTACTACTTACTCCCGTCAAAACACTTTCAATCATGCCTGTCTTCGCATTTATTAGACATTACATTTATTTAAGATTATCAATCCACCTTAATTAACTTTCACCAATTTTTTACATTTTTGGCAATTTTACACTTTTCATATACTTATTTTCATTTTATGCTTCTACAGTAGAACTCAACACTCACAACTACATATATATCAATGTAAGCACTAATACTACATTTTATATAGGTACCCAAACAAAGGGCCTTTCTGGATACATTTATATTTCTAGAAAATATACCCAAAGCATTCAATATTCTGCAACCAGCATATACTTGTCTTTTAATTCCTTGGTTAAACTGGCTATCCTTCGACAACAAACTACCCAAATACACAAACTCATCTACCTTATCTAAACGTACAAAAATGAAAAAAATACCTCCGCTTGGACGATACCATCGCCAATAACTTTTTTCCCCGGCCTTAAGACCTCAACAAAAACATTTGGACTTTGAGGCTGAGGCCGTTCGTCCGTAATTAAAATCTGTCGAGAAACTAAATCCACATCCGAAGACAAATCGCTGTAACTATCTAAAGTAAGACGAGATCGTACAAAATTAACGCACGCCAAATTTCGTAAACGGACTCGCACATCGAGCAATTCTATTCGAACTGAACTCAAAGTCCAAACGGGGTCCGTGGAGGTTGATACTGCAACCGACGGGCAAATAAATTCAGTGTCTTCACCAAGATTGTAAGATAGAATTCCACGAATTAATGCGTATTCTTCGACGTCTAAAGTAATGTCCAATGTGGAAAGGCGGCAATGAGTTGTCATATCTGCTACTAAAAGTTGTAAAAGTATTTTGCAACGTGCATGTAAAACATTTTAGTTACAATTAATGTGTGTAAATAAGTAGTAAACAAGTAAAATAAATTTATTTAACAATAAAAATAATTTATAAAATAGAAAACTAACTAGCATTTTTTCAAGGACAAATTTACCCAGATCAGCTTTCACTTTTTTTTTTGACATCTCAAAAAATTTCAAATATGTTTCCATAACAGTATCAATGTTATGGGTTTCACTTATCATTTAAAAATCAAGTAAAAACAAATTTCATTTGACACATATTTTGCCAATGTTTGTTTAATATTTTTTTAACAATTAAATAATTGCTATGACTGAGAACAAAAAAAGTTTAATAAAAAAATCGGAGTGGAAAAATTGAGATGTGACTATAAAAAAAAAATTATATATATATATATATATATATATATATATATATATATATATATTCGAAACAGCTGGCTCAGCACTAAAATCAAAGATTTTGATCTAAAATAGATGAATACAAATCCATTTGCATTTAAAAAATATTTAGAGGGTCCACCGAGCTCACAAGAATGCCATTTTTAGCCCTTTTTCCAGATAATCGCCTAAAAACTTGTCTTACAAGCATCGGACCAAGTCGTGCTTGTGATATTTTGTGCCCAGATGAATATAATACAAGTTAAACATGCGGATAATGAGTTTGCGTTAGGTCTAGGTGAGTTAAAAAAAAATGAAATCATGTTTTTTCCAGGTTTTTGAAGGTTTTTTTCAACTTTATTGTTAAAAAATTGATCTTAACGTCATCAAAGCAAGCCGTACTCGCGATAAGTTGTTGTGAGATATATATAAAAAATTTTATATACTGATCGCGAGTACGGCTTGCTTTGATCACGTTAAGGGGAGGTAACACTTTGCAAATTTCAAAAAATCGATTTTTTTTTACTTAAATGTGTTTTTTGAACCCTTTAGAACCAGGTTTTAAAGTATGGAAGCGTAAATCGCAATAATAAATGTGCAACAAAGCATTTTATAGAGAGCGCTCAGCAGCGCTCTGCTTGAAACTTTAAACTTTAAACGCGTTTTTCTAGAAACCATGTTTTTAAACTGCGTTGACAGCATACAAGTCGAAATTTTTGTCCGATTAACTTGTAATTTGGGAAAAATGTTGCCAAAACTTCAACTTAGGGATCAACTGGTCATTTTTTTGATATGTAGTTTTTTCGATTTTAGCGACCCAAAAAAGGACGAAATTTTTTTACGATTTTCAAACTTTTTTTTCAAATGAGTATAACTTGGCGAAAAATGTATTTATTTTAAATCCGACCAGTTGATCCCTAAGTTACAATCTACTTTACATTTTAAAAACAAGAAAATTTATTTCAAATGGGAATTAAGCGCTCCAGCCTGTCAACGCAGCAGCAGTCTTTTTGGGACATGGTCTTGGTTCGGAGGTTGTAGCGGTAGCAATTGGTTACAAAAAGGCTTTAAACTATTTGAAAATATAGAGGAATATGTGCCAAATACAATGTAAAAAAAAGTAATAATTTATTTACATTCCTGTGCCCAAAATTAATTCGTGAAAATAGCCTTTTTTTTTAGTCTTCAAAGTGTTACCTCCCCTTAAGATCAACTTTTTAACAATAAAGTTGGAGAAAACCGTCAAAAACGTAAAAAAACGTGATTTCAAAAAAATATAACTCACCTAGACGCAAACTCATGATCCGCATGTTTAACTTGTATTATATTCATCTGGTCACAAAATATCACAAGCACGACTTGGTCCGATGCCTGTAAGACAAGTTTTTGGGCGATTATCTAGAAAAAGGGCTAAAAATGGCATTTTTGTGAGCTTGGTGTACCCTCTAAATATTTTTTAAATGGCAAATGGGCTCGTTATCCGTCTATTTTAGACCAAAATCTTTGATTTTAGCGCTGAGCCAGCTGTTTCGATTTTTTTCGAAACACCCTAATATATATAGTGTAAATCAGTCTTCTAGTTACAAAATTCTTAAAAAATATAGAGTAATAAATATCCAAACTCACCGATAGTTCTCAATTCAGCCGTCGGCGTCAAATTCTTATCAATTCTGACTTCCAACACATACTTCTCTCCGAGCAAATTACCACCTTTCCTTCGAACAACGCAATCGCCAAATAGTAAACTACCTTCTTCGCTTTCATTTCTCATATTTACATCTCTCGGAAATGCTTCCCCAACGAAAACATTCACGTCATGTAGTCTCCAGGTTGTTATATCAAGCAATGCTTTATTCTTATTCTCAAAACTGTCAATTCCAAGGTCAGTCCATGTAAATTCATTGGAAATTATCAGTCGGCCCACGTCGAAAATCAAAAGATTAGGACAGTCTCCTCGGACGGGAACTAAAATAATACTAGCTGCCGCATTACCTCGAACTGACAGACAGAAGGGAGCAGGATTTGGATCTGGTCGTGATGATAACTAAAATTAAAAATTGCCAAAAAATGTTTCGAACGAATAGATTCTCTCTCTCTATCTCTTATATTGGGTGGTGACCGTGACCATAATTCTCAATCATAGGATTTTCCTAATTATTTTAGGCAAAAAAAAGGAACACCGGCAGATGATAAAATAATTAGAGTACTCAATTTAAAATAGGTAATTTTTAATTGACCTTAAAGTCCTATGAGAGTCGTCACGGTTATTCCCTGTATCAAAACGAAGTACTACCTTTTTAGCATCGTCATCTTTCGTATCGAAATCGGTGAAAAATGCTTTCAACTCTGCAATGAACCGTTTCGTATGCACGTAAACAAACGGCGACACATCTAGTACGATTTCTGCATCAACGCCCTTCTCGTTCACCGGTGCTGGTGCTGGTCTCGTATACTTAAACTCGAGCGCTCGTTCTCCAATAGTGACAAATCGTTCGCCGTGACACGGATATGTCACGCCGGCTGTGTAGCCATGTGTTATATGTAGGGCCCCAAGTTCGCCATGAATTAAACGACATTGACCGGTCCGTTCAATATCGATGCTAGTGTTGGAAACTCGGGCGCGGGCAATCGTACCAGTTTTACGTGTTGCGACCAGAGTTAAAGAATGAATTGTTGTTGTTATTTGAGTACTACCAGGTTTTAAATCGGATACTGTTGGTTTTGCTAATAAAATTTTTTTATCAATTATTCTTATTTAAATTATTAAATTAATATACATGTTATTCTACATGAAAAAATAAGTGATACGTATTTTTTTTTCTCTTCTTCGAAATGTGTCATGTAAACTTTTAAAAAATATTTTATTTTCTAAAATTTCAATTACTATGTCGTCTTATCGATGCACAATATATGCGCTTTAAATAAATTGATAATAACAAAAAGAAATAACAGATAATTTACTATTTTGTATTATACAACAATATCTTAAAATTGTTGACACCCTAAAATTACAATCATATTAAATCTTATATAAAAATTGTTTATTTTGACAATAAGCAAATATTTTTTTTTAAATTAAAATATTTGCTTTTTTTAGTCAATAAATCAAATAAGAATAAAAATTTTCTTTCAACTTACAATGAACGGAAACCGGCGTTTCGCTTTCCTCTGCACTGCTAAAGAACTCCAATAATGGTACCCATGAAGAAGCATTCACAACAACATCAATAGCTCCAAAATCAATATTAGTCGCTTTCCTAATACAATTATAATTACTTTCAAAATCAGGTGCGACGGGATCAACCATTCTAATTGTCACTAGAACTAAATCATTAGCTCGAGGAGTTCGCGGAAGCCCTACGAGTCTTCTACTACCAGCTAGACGATCATTTTCGAACACCACTGGAGCGCCAAGCACTTTTCTCGTGTCCAAATAATCGGGTAGCGAGCCGTATGGCATAAGCGATATTCCGTTTGTAATATTGGCATTGGGGAAAATTTCGGGGCATGAGTGAGAGATACAAGATGGCGCTCCGGGATGGAGCGCTAGTGTAGCCGGGCCAGTGTCTTCGTGTGAAGCAATCATGCAACGATTTGTGTCAGTTTTACCTGGTAATAATTTATTTTATTTTACTAGAGCTGATATTTTTTCAAAAACATTGAAATAAAATACATTATTGAATTTATAGAATTTTCTGAGCTGGTATATGCCGTGGTCGATCTATCCTCGTCGCAAACCGTTTTGCCATACATCGTAGACGGCATATACAAGCCCAATTTTTTTTATAAATTTTATGGATACCGGCCGTGAAAGCCTGACGATTACTAAAATACATTATACTTTAAAAGGAATGGTTTTGTTTTTCCACTGAAATTACAGACAAATATTATATCATTTTATTTAGGAAAGGTTAATCTCTGTCTCTTTTTTGTCACTTTTTTAAATATTGTGCTTGTAATTTTTTTATAATCTAGTAAAAATTGTAAATTTTGTAATATTTTACTAATTTTTTGTAGAGTTCTGAAACAAAGTATGATGATCTTTTATCTTTTCAATAATACCAAAATGAATGTATACTTTATTTTTTAAACCAATTTTTTTAGGAAAAACAAAACACTGCTTTACTTGATACCTATTAACTATAAAAATTATTCTAAATTTGAGACATTACATTTAATAGAAAAATTGCAACACTTTACCAAATTTATTGTTTTATGACAGTTTACTTTTTATTATATTAATCATAATATTGTTTATTAATTTTATTTTCATCTGAAAATATAAATAAAATAACAAAATTTGTAAATTTTATATCAAAAATAATTATATTCAGTTTATTGAAAAAAATAACTATGTATTGCATATGAAATCTTATAGATTGTCATAATTTTGTTAGTAAAATAAATGACATGCTTGTCATTGGCGATTCTGTCTTAATTTATAATATTTATAAAATAATTTTACCTGCTAGTAAGTCTTCGACTAACAGAGACCTCAAGGATAAATGCATATTTGTTTCATACATTCTCGGTGTCTTGCAAGTAAATAAAAAATCGCCAAACGATAATCCCACCAAGCCAGAGCCATTTTGATCGCATAATTCAACATTAAACGATGCAACATCGAATCTAAGTAATAAACGCAACGATTGTTCCACGTTATCATATGCCGCACTATCATTTGTCACTGTCACATTATTTCGTTTTCGGCGCGTAGCAGAAGGAAATAGCTTCGCTCTTACATGAGGATCCATGCTTAACGTGGACACACCACCAACATCTTCTTCCGAAATATCCGCTAAATTAGAAGCCTTGTAAAGTTTATCGGATGTTGTGCTAATGTCACTTGTTTCATTTCCACTTCCCAGCCAGTGTAGAGTTCCCAACAATTGTTCGTATTGCGCGCGCGTTAAAGATACTCTTAGCGCATTCACTACACAACCGCTTATAACTAGAAAATTGCCGGAATAATGAAATGTCTCGGTCAGATCGGGACAGATAACAGGAGCAGAAAACCAGGTGATTTGAAATCGTAATAATGTATCGTGCAAAACGGGAAGTGCGTGCTGTGAACTGCAATTGTATAAACGATCTATACGGGGTAAAATATTGCCGGGGGTCCGTCTTCCAGTTGTATCTAAAGTGTACATATTCATATCGCGAACTTCTACCCAATATGTGATGTTTTTACCGCGAGGCAATTCGTTTACGTTAAATGCAGTTGATTTATCGCTATTTATAAAGTCTTTGGACGACGAATCGCTATTATCGTTTTCGTTATTTCTTGCTGTATTATTAAGAGTTATTTTGCCAAGATGAGCTACAAACACGTGACTGCTGTCGGATGATCTAAATTTTTGATTAAAAAATTTCATTTAATTAGATGTACATAATATTAATTATATCACAAGATTCACGTCATCGTTTTACAAGTAAACATAACAAGCAAACAAAATTCGAAAATGTTTAAAAATTTGACGAATTATTATATTTAAATATGTTATTTAATATACCTTTTGATCTAATACATCTAATACATAATACTAAAACTAAAACGTATTTATATTTCTGATTAAAAATATTATAATAATGAGAGTTCACACTATGTTATCTAGGAAGTTACGGTTTCGAGTTTCAGACTATTCGATAACTATTTTCATCTTATATTATAATTAATTAGCTATGGAAAATATTCTTACATACATATAATATGTTTCTATCGAGCTTACGTTGTTTTTGTTGAATGTTTAAATAATACAAATGTAGTAAATTTGATGCCAGTGATTTTGATGACGTAAATTTTCCGATATAACAAATGAACAATAAATAGAAAGCAATTAATATAAGTTTATAAAATTTTGAAAAGAAAGAAAGAACGTAGCAAAAAAAAAATCCTACCTGGGAAGCACAACTACAGGCGTATCCAGTACAACGTTTAATCGAATATCGGCTGGATGAAAAGTCGATAAGTCTACATCATCGTCTCCATCATCAACTAGCGGAGTATACGGTGTATTCGATTCCGAACTAGTACTCCTTCTTCGTAATCGTCTCGGCGAAGTTAAATCCGCAGCTCCTAGTCGCGCTAGAGCTTCGGTGCGAGCATGTACTAGCCCTAGAGCGACATCTGTCGCTGCACTTCGAATTGATCTAGCTACATCGGCTAAATATTGCTTGAATTCGCTAGCGCATGAATGAAGCTCTAAAAGAAATTGCGGAGAATGTGTATACCTGTAAAACAGTTGATTTTTTATCGTAAGCTAAGGAAAAAATTAGGTGATATTGGCTCGATAAATTATCGCGATAAACGTGTAACGGGTAATTTACCCGTTTTTAATTAAACATTAATAAAAATACAAGATATATTTCTATAACCTTAAAATTTATTTTATTTTTCATTTTTGCAATGAATAATAATTATAACTATTCTTATATCATGTATTTGATATCAAAAGAAATATTTTTTTATACTTGATTTAGATATGCAGTAAAAAAAATTTCATTTTATTTTTTGGGTTTACGGTAATATTTCCAGTATAAATTACCAAAAATAAATTACCGGTAATTTCGATATATCTCAAAAGAAAAATAGGACTTAATGTTTAAATTTTATTATGGGGCTACTATGATTTAGTTGTGACATACATAATTGTTATTATAAATTCATAGAAATTATCGTCTATTCTAAATATGTAAGCTAAATTATATACCAAACGGAAGCCATTTGAATAGTAACATCAATTGGTTCTTCATCGTCTTCATCATCAATAACTTGAAAATTTTTACTAGTTAATATTCTTCGCACATCGAAACTAAACGCTGTTTCCGAATCACCTTCATTTAAATCAGTCTGATTCTGATTGTCGACCATTTGTTGTTGCTGATGAAAGTGAAAATATGGTGCTTCGTCAGCAGCAAAAGGATCACGACCAACCGAAATAATCCTTTGATGAAGATGACCATCTAATGTTAAATCTAACACTTGAAGTCCGCCAAGAGAACCGTGAACAGTTAAAGCTTCACCTGTGATTAGAAATCAAAATATACATCTCTCTCTCTCTCTGTGTGTATTCTTCATCATGTAACGCATATTGCGGTACTTGAATATCGAAACGTCGAACTTTAATTAAAAAGTGTACAGAACCAATAGCTAAAGCATTTTTATTTTAATTAATATAATAAATTCTGAAAAAAAATAAGTGTAGATTTTTTTCCATATTTCAAAACTTTATGTAATAAAAAATTATTTGAAACTTTTCATTTATAATTTTCTGGAAAACAGTTCGCGGATTAAAATGTGCCATCTATCAAATAATAGTAACAAAATTCACTAAAACATCGCAATGACACATATTAGAAAAAATTTATTTATAATTTTTTATTTCTTTCGCATACTTATAAAAAAAAATTTATTTCAAAAAATATTTCAATTTTAAATATAAATTTAATTTTATATAATTTATAGTGTTGTCAGTTAAATTTAGATGTAACAAAATATATACACGAAACATTTATAGTAAATTGAATTCTTATTTCGTCCAACAAAGGAACGAGCATGAACCATTTTAAATTAATTGGCTAATTAATTTTCTAAAAATTATTTATATTTGAAAATCTATAGAGTTTTTGAACGTGAAATACAGTATACCTGTAACAGTAGCTTGAATTCGGGCTTCGCACATTGTCGCCGTGCCGATTTTTCGTCCAATACTTCGACCATCTTCGACAGCTCCACGAAGCAGCAGAACGCTGAGTCGATGAAAATCGAATGTGATTTCGGTGCGCGTTTTGATCAGGGGTGATTTAACTTGCGATTGTAGAGGCGGTGTTGGTACTGATGTAGATGTTTGAAAAGTCGGAGTTGATGGACGTGGTATTGGTGGAGGGGGAGCAGTAGAATGTGGCTGTTTGGGAGAAACACGACGTAGGAAGCCGACAAGTTCAACGATAGTTTCTTGATTTGCTAAAAAATGTTAAATACAAGTTCATCCAACCATCTTAGCGTCCTCTGATGACAGTTTCAGAGATAGTTATCTATCTCTGTCTACAGTATTGTTCTCTTTTTCGTATGTCACTTTCTTAGCTTAAAATTGACAGTATAATTTTTTGTTTTTTATCAATTTTAAAGTTAAATTATAAAATTATTCATGTTTCGTAATAACTGGAAATATAAAAATGTATAGTTCTACTTTGAAGTAATTAGCAAAAATTTAAAGTGTGTCGTCAAATTAATTCGTTAATAATACTCGTGCAAAATTTAAATTTACTAAACTGCAATAAATCATAGAAATTTTCTTGAAACTACTAACCTCTAAACGGAGTTATCTGTAATATTTATCGCAAAAGAAAAACGCCTAAACTTAAAGATATTACTTTATCAATTAAAACTTACCAATAATATCGAGATTATTAAACTGTATATTAGCCAAATGTATTGATTCATCATTGCCATTTATAATCATAAATTCGACGCTGATCAACGCTTCCGTATCATGCATAAATGATTGTGTCATTGCGGGAGGTGGTGAAACCGCGGCTAGGCCACTTAGGGCCCTCGTCAGAGCAATTGGACTGGTCGCTCGTGCTCGTTGCGATGGATCAGGCGATCCAGGACTAGTTGGGCTGGTAGGTTCTGAATCACGTAAACTGCCCGACATTGAATCCATTCCTACGTGGCGATGAGAAGCTACCAATAGCTCAAAATCGGGACCGAAAGTTTGAAGAGCATCAACGAGAAGGAGTCCGTGAACTGTTAGGGAGATTCCGATATCTGTGGGACGACGTGTTAGGGCTGCTGTCACGCCGGATACTTGAAGTTCGGCGACAGAACGACCCCGTGATTGTACTTCTAATGACATTTGGTCGATTGTGAATTGGGCAGTTAGTAATCGGCCATCGAATGTTTCTGTTGTGGAAGATTCTTCATCTGGTGTTTCTGGTGTAATCAGTTCTCGTTCTGCAATCAAATACAAATCAGTTATTCAATTCATTCAAAAATTATGATTTTATAATGTCTCATCCATTATATCACATGATTGACGTTACGACATCGTTCGGAAGAAAACGTAAGAAGCAAACAAATTAATAAAACGTTTAAAAATTTTACTAATTATTATATTTAAATATATTACTTACAAAGTATTTACTTAAAACATATTAATATTTTTCATGATGACAATGACAGTTTCAAATATGTTTAATAGTTTGAATTTTGTTTACGTATTATTTTTATTTATTATTTATGTTTCCAAGTGGTAGGAATAAAAGAGGAATATGAGAGGTACAAGAATGTAGATGAAGCAAAACTTACTTGTCTGGATAGAAATATTTGGAGCAAAATAAAATCGGCATAGTGAAAAAAGTTTGTGCCACACCCTTTTTGGTACATGTCGTGATCGTCTTAATTAGTACGACAGAATAAAATTAAAGTTTAACAATATAAGCAATAAAAATACAGTTTCTTTTTTTTTCTGAATTTCTGTATTCGATATTATTTTATTTTTATACATTACATTCGATTGACAACCTTGCATTTTACTGAAAAACGCCGCCGTAAATGATGCAACTGCAAAGTGAATAAAACAACAAACATTGACGGAGCAGTAAACAGTAGACGCAAGAATGCGAATCGAACATAGCTATTATAAATAACTAGTTTTGAAAAAAAAAAAATTACGCAACTAATATACAGGATGTAACAGAATAACTATTCCTAATTTTAACTGGAGTATCCTGGGCTCAGAATATGAAGATTTAATGCAAATCACTGAGATAAAATGTGGCTCCTTACTGAGCTACAGGGTGTTTTATATAAAAATTTAAAAACGATTTTTGCCCAGTACTTACAAACTATTTGACGTCTCCTTATCATACTTGGCAGGAAATGTAGGTACCGTACACCATACTAAATTATGTCAAATAAAAGTTTCTGGCTACTGCCAGTGGCGTACAACAGGGAAAAGTGAGAGGTTGATCCTTCCTAAATTCTACGCCACTGGCGGAATTATCATTTTAGCACAATTTTTCGATTCTCCAATACTTGCTGTGTAAAAAACATACTCTTCCTTTGTAACGATAAAGTCACTGTTTTTCGAGATATTTAAAGTTAAACATAAGCTGCACCCTTGGGATTTTTTCAAAATTTGCTCAAAAAAATCTGAAAAAATTCAGTAAAATAGAGAAAAAAATTAGCTACATAATAACTAAGTATCTTTTTTCTCTAACTCATTCTGATTTGGCTGTAAAAATTATTGAAAATAAAAAAAATAAAATGCAAAAAATATTAATTTTCAATAATTTTTCCAGCCAAACCAGAATGAGTTAGAGAAAAAGTTACTTAGATATTATGTAGCTAATTTTTTTCTCTATTTTACTGAATTTTTTCAGATTTTTTTGAGCAAATTTTGAAAAAATCCCAAGGGTGCAGCTTATGTTTAACTTTAAATATCTCGAAAAACAGTGACTTTATCGTTACAAAGGAAGAGTATGTTTTTTACACAGCAAGTATTGGAGAATCGAAAAATTGTGCTAAAATGACAATTCCGCCAGTGGCGTAGAATTTAGAAAGGATCAACCTCTCACTTGCCCCTGTTGTACGCCACTGGCAGTAGCCAGAAACTTTTATTTGACATAATTTAGTATGGTGTACGGTACCTACATTTCCTGCCAAGTATGATAAGGATACGTCAAATAGTTTTAAAGTACTGGGCAAAAATCGTTTTTAAATTTTTATATAAAACACCCTGTAGCTCAGTAAGGAGCCACATTTTATTTTAGTGATTTGCATTAAATCTTCATATTCTGAGCCCAGGATACTCCAGTTAAAATTAGGAATAGTTATTCTGTTACATCCTGTATATTTGTTATCGAATTTGTATTGTTTTTGTTGAATGTTTAGCAATGTAAACGTAGTAAATTTGATGTCAGTGATTTTACTAACTTGTTTTAAAACGCGAATCTTTTGATCGAATGGATGAGCCAGTCACGCGTAACAAATATTTATTATAATTTACCAGTAATAACAGGCGTGGATGGTGTCATCAATGAATTATCTTCACCAGGTGGTGTAGAAGCAGAACTAAAAGGTGATGGTAAATTGACATTGCCTATAACTTTCGTTAGAGTTCGTAAAGCGGCTATTTTCGATTCGTTGACGTGTGCGACAAGTCGAGGTAAGTTTGCGGCGAGAGTTACACTAGGATACATCGGATCACTAGTTGGAACAATTCTTCGTTCGATTTGTAATGAAATATTAAATCTGTTGAAAATAGAAATCAATTCAATTTTTGATACGATTATTAGTTGTTTTGCGAACTAGCAGAAAAACTCATCTCATAAGTTTGACGATAAAATAAAATTAAAAAGAAAAACAAAATACATCACGCTGTTTACATTAATTCTCGTTTTATCATCAAATTTATGAAACGAACTTTTCTAGCTAGTTCAATATTACATAAATATGAATTTAGCAAATAAAACTTAGAATAAGGAATTCTGTAAAAGTAAGAAGTTTTAAAAAAAATTGAAATGAATGTAGGATATAGGTAATCAGTTTAACAACTAGATGTGAAGGTAAAAATTCAAATTTTCCGACTTAAATTCGGGTGGATATAAGAAAAATATTTGACATTTTTATAATATTGAAGTAAGTAAAAAATAGCTTAATCATTTTAATTAGTTGACTTGTATAGTTTTATGATATTTACAAATTGAGTATATTTTGTTATAAATAATTAGAATTAATTAATTAAAAAATATACTTTACGCAATATTTTAGCTGTTTAAATTTTTCTTTTTATAAATTTGCATATCTACTGTTTCGTTAAAATGAAGAACATGTTAAAATAAATATTCTGAAATATCTATGATGATTATATTATTATATTACGTAATTTTATTACTATATTGATATTTGTACAAATTATTTATAAATTGAAATCTATCCATATACAGAGATTGACGAAATGATAGTTTATTAATTTTCCGGTCGGTTGTATAATAAATATTTTACTAAAGTCGACTACAAGTAGATAAAAAAGCCAATGGCTCGTATTCATAGCCCCTTTTAGATCAGTTTTAGTTAAAAGCAGTCAAGATTTTAAAATTAATTTTTGCTTTTATTATGTATCAAATATAAACTAGTTTTATTAATTAAATACTTTTTATAGTATATTTTATATTTTAAAATATAAATAGTGCTAAAAACAACTCTAATACTTTTTAAATAAATACTTTCAAATATTACGCACTTTTAACTAAAAGTACTATAAAAGTGGCTATGAATACGGGATTTGTCTCATTAACAGCAATAATAATTATGCCAGTAAAATTTAAAAGCAAAGTGTTTCCTTTTTACTGGCTTAAACTCGACTTTAGTTAAAGTGTTTATTATGAAACTGGCCTTTAGTTCTAGTATGTAAAATAATATAAAATTAATATACATAATAACGCACCTATCAAGCACATGCAAAGTGGAACTGCCTTTTGTGTGAGCATGTCTCCAATTATCTCTAACTCTGCCCACCAATACTTGAATATCACTCAATTCTATACTATATGTATCGTATAATCTCTGATGCAGTGACAGCTCGCTGAGTGCGCTAGTTAATGTACCCGATTCAGGGACACTAGCATTTCCATCGCCAATTTCGG
Organism: Clivina fossor; assembly: GCA_963966155.1. Lineage (NCBI taxonomy): Eukaryota > Metazoa > Arthropoda > Insecta > Coleoptera > Carabidae > Clivina > Clivina fossor. The sequence continues at coordinate 23,763,485 of OZ014550.1, forward strand.
AACCAGGAGGCGTTGAGCAGGGCGTCATAAATGCCTCGTCGTCTTCTTCGTCATCATCGGGCGATTGTTTTTCCGATTTTGTTTGCTTGACGGTCATTTGTTGCTGTTGTTGTTGAGCTGATTTTTGTTGTTGTTGAAGATGGTAACCGCCGTTTTCAAGCCGAAGAGTTCCCAAGTCGATTACGGCTATGTGATTTTTATTTTTAATTGTATAAATTATTCACTATTTTCTACTATTTTTTCTTTATTATCTCATTTTAATACTGTAACTGCTTGTACAATAAAACGTACAACCATTTAACAGTACAAGATCGCATGATTTACAAAACAGACTTGCTGCTATAGTTGTTAGAGCCGCTGTTGAGACTGACATCACAAACAAGACTGTACAAATTAAGCGAAGTTAAAATTTTGATAGTTTATGCTTGGACACTCTTAAATGAAATGCAATATAGCATATACAGCTATTGTGTATTATATTTCTTACATTTTCTTTCAAATATTACAAGCAACAAAGAAAACATTATTGACAATATCAATTAGTAGAAAAGAGATGGATACATTATCTGTTTTTATCTTTTTCCTACTTACTAAATAATAAAGGAGAGAGAATTTTTGCAGACATTACCTACAAAGAAATCGCTATAAGAGTTGCTTTAACATAGAAAGAAAACGTATTAAAGAAGTTTGTGATTTCTCATATGATCGGTTGTGACGTCAGTCTCAACAGCGGGACTAAGACCTATAGTTTTCAATAAAAATACATTTATAATACCAACTTGTTTATTTGAGAATTTTCAGCTTAACTATTCGTTTAAAAAATATATCTATTTATACATAATTTAACAGCCAAAAAATTATCTTAATATCAAAACGTTATAATTATTCCCTAAACCCAAATACTACATTTTTATTTTTCTTAAAACTTTAAAAAAATGGAAAAATTACATTTGAAATATAGCTCCTCATATTCCAATAAGATCAAAAATAATATGTTCATAATAATAATAATAATAATAATAAACTTACCAATAATAGCAGTGGGATCACAAAAGCGTTCAACTAATATGACTTGAGGCGCAGATATATCCAAGCGCAGATCCCACGAGGTTCTTTCACCGATTCCAGCACTACCTCTGGTCCCATTCTCTTTTGTACCCTCTAGCATATTGCCCCACGTATCGGTCAACTGTTGTCGGGTCCTTGCTCTCATCTCTTCGAGACGATGTCGTGCTGTGCTACGTTGATGTGGCGCGCATAGGAATTCGATGAGCCATTGCACAGCTGCAGGTTGGTAGATAACGTCGAGAGGACGAGAACGGACGTGGACTCGTCGTACTGTTGTGCTTGTTGACTCGTAGATTAAGTGGAAGAGTGGAGAAGGAATTGTGTCGTTGATCGAGTCATCACTGAACAATCTGACTTACAACAATGTTCATAACCTTATTTTGCTTATCTAACAATTAAACAAAACTAGAAATATATGCAGTTTCTAGTCATAAATACATAAATCACCAACAAAACAAGATATTTATCTACATCTTATACTATTAAACGAGCAATACTTATATGTTTGTTTGTAAATTTTATCTTGAAAACGACTCAAACAATTTGAATGAAATGTGGTAAATCTACGTTTTTGGGTACGAAAGAGCGACGACTATGGTATAACACAACTTCATTTACAATTTAAAAAAAAATTATGTTCAAATTCGTTTTTCACACATGAATATTGACATATTGCTCATATAGTCACCATAGAAAATATTGCTAAATTTATTATCATAGCAATCTGTCAAAATATATTGCCGTTTGTACAACAATGATAAAACAAGTCATGCGATAATTTTTGCTGTATGCGTTAAATTTTTAATTCTTTAAATAACAAAAATAGAATTATTATACGATGTTTCTCACATCGTATAATAATATATAAAATCAACATAAATGGCATGGGTCTTAATATCCTATTAAATGAGCAATTCTGAACTATTAAATAGCTCCATCCAATCCCTCTTGAACGAGAGCGAACACAAATCACATACACAAAAAAAAAAGAAAAAAATCTACATAAATATATAAACAGTATATTTATTATAAGTTCCTTTCGAAAAAATTTGGAAAAAAAATAATTTTTCTATTACCTTCTTGTAGATTGTTGTTTGCCAATATTCCTCCATTGTTGAAACCTCGGCACATTCAACATCGTTCCCGAAGGCACAAACCCTGTCCCAGATGTACCCGAACTGTATCTAGTACCAGGAGGGCCCACCAAAATTGGGAACAGTGTTCCGTTTGTTAATTTATCTCTAAGACATAAATCTCCTAAACTGAGTTCAATTCCATGCGAAGAACTTCTGGGTCTAGATACAACCGACGCAACCAATTCGGAGAACTGCAATTCTAACATTGGTACGCCTTCATTTTCCGAATTTAAATTTCCCGCTCTTAGCTCTAAAATTCCACTGTTTAATGAAAAGTTAAAACGGCCAAACACTACGTCTCGTCGAAGTAAAGTGTTATTCTTTGCCGAATCTGCTAAAGCTTCTAAAATTTCGTCTTCTAGTTGTCGTGTACCTGTTCCAATTATAAGTATAGAATAAATACTATATAGAGAAATTGTTAGCATTCATTAAGAAAAAATTTTTTCCAGCTGCTTATTTAAATTTGACATCATCCAAAAAATGTGTGAAATTTGTTCAGATGTCTAAAACAACAGTTGATCTGGGTAAATTTGTCCTCGAAATATGCTTACAAGTTCTTTATTTACCTGTTCCGATTGTTGGTAGCTGTTCGGACGGAGCCTCAGAAGAGTACCAGCCCCACCATTGAGGAAACCATCGTACGAGAACGCTTCTGCCACTGGACTGCGTTTGAGTCTCTTCCGTAGGTGATGCAACTGGAGAAGTTGCAGAACTTTGCTGAGGCGTTGAAGGACAAGGAACACGTCGCATTGCAACTTCACGAAGTGCACGAAGCTCGTCAAAATCACGTGACCATTCAACAGTATCTTTAAGTCGTTTAGATTCGGCACCGAGAGCTGCTGATGGCTGGGCGAGTAATCTATTTACACATTTTAGTATCATAGCATTTGGAAATTTACTATATAAATTTAAATTTATTTTGCAATAAATACATACACAATCATGCCAAAAGAATGTGGCACAAACTCTTTCTATTCAAGTAGAAATTAGTATCTGACAAACAAGCAAACTTTTACTTCATTCACATTTATGATACCCTGTTATAAAGAATCGTTTATTATTACCATTTGCAAACATTTGCTTTCGCAAAACACTCTCAATCATCCCTACCCATCTAAACCTACACCTTCAATATCGCTATATATTTTTTAACTAGACGTTCATTCGACAATCGCTAAAAATGGGCGAACCATCTTATTGTAACAACATTTTAATTTTTTAATTTTACACCTATCATACATCAATACATTTCGCACCCGATCGAACCCTTTTACTAACACCACATACTCCATGCAAAAATAAAATTTTGCGATAATTAATTTTAAATAAAATACCTCGTATACATTTCAACATATCGCACATTCTGGCGCGCTCTTGCCAAACATTCGGACCACGTTCGAACCGCTGTCCGTTTCCGACAAATTTCAGGAGCATTACATGTAACAGCGTACATCCACCAGGATTTCGGATCAGTCGATACAGACACAGATGGTCTACGCCGGCGATGTTCTTGTACACGGGAGAGATATTCCAAACCACGAGTACAGCTAACCATTTGTTCATATTGCCACTAAAGAATAAATTGTTCAATCAGTTAATAGTTGTCATTAAAAATGACTGGTTATAGTTTATCATGTTATGTATATTTTTTCTAAATGAAATAAATGATTATGATGATGAAAAATGATTATGCAATTCATGGCAAAGTGCGTAATATTACACAGGTTGCACCATAATCGACATTCTGTCCACCATATTGATAGCGCGTATACTTTGGAAATAAACAATAAAAAAATGCAGGAGTTTCTAGTCCATATTATATTAGAGGTTATCTAATATAATATGGACTAGAAACTACTGCACTTTTAACACATAAGGGGCTGGTACAGCGAACTGTAATGGGACGAACTGTAATGTATTAGATATAAATTCAAAAACAAATTGAACAAAATAAAAAAACAATAGTAATATTACTTTTAACAGACAAACTAATAAAATATTATTAAATAAACTCTAATAAATTGCCTTCATATTGTTAATAATAAAATAAAATTGTATTTCTAATTCTTTTATTAAAAAAAAAACTTTTATCATTATTAAATAAAATCAATGTTTGTTTTAAATTTATTTATATGGAGATAGACGTTTACGTGACTATTATTCATGGATTTTTAAATTCTCATTCAGGTCAAGTTGATCCAAAGACAATAAAAGATAAATAAAATTATTTATGCCATTTAAACTGCGTTACGGCGCCGCATCCTATCTACATAATATTAAGTCACCCTGCTGATTGATTTCTGGTAAAATAAAAATAAATTTTAGTAAAAAATACATACATCAACAAGAGCAAGAGGCACTTGATCAAGACGTAAATCACAGACAATTCTCGGTGTGGAAGCCGATCGTAGGGGCAGTTCACTACGATTTGTTTGCAGTCGGGCGCATGCGCTAACCGGAGCCACCAAATATCTATGTTCCTGTTTAGAAGTGGCCGCTAGCGCTGCCGCTAATTCACTAGCGGGCAAATGTCCCGTTAAGTCACTTTCCGAATTCACTGCATCCCAATAAATTGCCAAATTCCGCAACTCGATACTTTTATAACTCAAATCCGAACCATCTCTATGCGTAGTAAATTGTGGCATCCACAATGAATCACAACTTTGTACACTCAACGACTCAATTGTGAGCCCACAAGCGCAGGCACCGCCCCTCAAACTTGTCGCATCTTCGTACCGTATATGAACATCATTTACATGCAACTGCATATTTTCGACAATGTCTGTAATGACTCCAGTTCCATAATTAAGCCACGACGTGTAACTAGATGCATAGTAAGCATCACCGGATGTCAAACCTCCGCCATTTCCGGTGGCAGAGTTTCCATCCGATTCCAAACGCCAGCAAGCTTCGATTGCATCTAAAGCTGCGAGCTTTCGCTCCTGATTTGCAAGTTCTTCTGCAGCTTGGTCCCACTCGTCTAAGGCCAAAGGCCCCGCAACTAAATACAGTTGTTCGATTACGATAACCCATGGTGAAGATCTTAAAGATCGGATTGGGATTTGTAGTTTAACTTTACCGATGTGACCAGCACGTATTTCAATCGGTATACCAAGATGTCGTAATGCATCTCGTCTTAGTGGTAAATTTTCTAACTCTACTTCTCCTGTAAATAAAACAAATTACTCGTTTGTTTTTTTGTGCATATAAATTTACTCCCACCTGAAAGTATAGCAATGCTCAATTGATCAGTGTTTAAATTCTCTACATACTTTCCTAAGTAATTATTTAGAACCCAGGCAACAAGTCCTTCAAGCATTTTCGATGGTCATTTGTCCTGTTTTGACCCATGGATTTAATTTTAACTGCAAATAAATATTACATGTATCTATACACCATAGTAATTACTTCACTATCCCACAACACAAAACTTATTTGATTAGTATATTTAATCATTAAATTAGTAAATAATACAAAAACTTTTCGTTGTACAAGAAAATATTTTGTTTTCTTAGAGTATTGAAATAACTGGAAACAAAAATCCATAAATTCATTAATTAATAATGCCATCAAGTGTTTGATTGATTATTTGTATTAAATAATATGTATTAATATTAGCAATTTATTAAATAATTTTTCTGTACTTTGACCAAGTGTTGTCATATATTTAAATAAAAATTTATAACCTCACAAACATTTGACGAATAAACACTTTTGATTATTATTGAACTGATGTTATGACATATAAAACTATTATACTTTTTATTATTAACAATAATATTTACACTTAATTTATTATTTGTTTTTCACGTACTCAATATAAAAAATTTAAAAGTGTTATTTTATTCATTCCAAAGTCAAATTTAGGGAATATTTTGTTGACTGCATACTGCTGCATACGACATAACCAGATATTTTTCAATTTTTTAATTAGATAAACAGTATAGAGAAACTCTTATTTTTAATAAATTATACAGAATTGTGTATGTATGCAAATAAAAAAACTTATGTAATATATTTTATTATTTATATAGAGTAGCTAGTGATTTTTATTGTTGAACAATTGGTTACAACATAGATTAGGTTGCACGTATGTTTAAATCCTAACCTGTATATCATTTATTTGACTTCGAAACAGAGAAACTTACGTAATTATAATATATTTGTATTTGAATAAAATTTATTGAAATTGAATTGTTTTAGTTGGAAAATGGCATCTTCTGACACTGGGGGTGTAAAGCCCTTTTCTATTGCCGGACGTTATGTCAACGAACGGGAACGTCTCAATGGAATGACAGATGCTGAACGAGCTTTTCGAAAACAATGGCTTCAAGATCAAATTCTAACAGAACGAGAACCGAAATTTGTTCCAGAATTATATAAAGAAACCTATAACCCAATTCGTCGTTTTTATCGGTGGCCCTTGGATCAATTGTATCGTGCACTAATTCCCGTTTTAGGCGATCACAGAGCTTTCCATGTCCGATTTTGGGCTGGAAAGGGACTATTAACTCTGTCTACTATTTATTTAGGTAAAAAATGTACATTATAATGAAATACATCTATGTATTTATTGATTTGTTTTGAATTAGGTTATTACTATTTTAAATACAACGCGAATGATTGGACTCGTAAAGGTGGTTGGCGAGTAATTACTTCAAGACAAGCTGTGGATAAAGGACATCCAGATTTTCCGCGAGTTTCAAATAGAAAAGAACCTTCTGATTACGCTGATAGAGGATTTAAACAGTCGCCCATCTAAATTAGTAATTGTAAATTATTGTTTCTTTACGCTGAATGATTACGTTGTAGTACGATTTATTGGCAATAGAATAATATATTAATTCATAATAAAATATTAATTTTATTTATTTATTCTTGATCGATAATTTATCGCTTTGCCATTAGAAAAATAATTGAAGTTATATTTGCAACTGGTAATATTGAATGTAGCATGATTATCAATAAATTATTCGTTTACGGTACAGGTTACCTCCGTGATAATTTACTTATTCAAATTTACAAAATCTATTAATTTTATATACGGTAATTTTTTTTATATTCAAAATTTCTAAATCGAATCAAATAGAACTCTCGAAAAATAATAATTTTTAATATATACATGAAAAAATGCTTTTTTTCATAAAAAGGACAATTAAAACTGGTTGTAAATGTGGACCTCAATTTTTAAAGTTACTAAGTGATAATGAACTCTTCAGTGCATGATAATATGAAGTTTTATGGCAACAATAATAACGTCAGTCTGTAACATCGTAGCATGAATATAAATTTAGTGGAAATAATAATGAGGTATCTTTAAACAATCCTTATTGATTTATACACAACTTATTTCTGACTTAAAAGGTACTTGTAAGGTAAAATAAATTTTATTTAGTTATGCAATCTGGTCATAAAAATAAAGACAAAATATGTTTAGTTTTTTTTTTATTACTTACATGAATATAATCACATAAATTATAAATTTTTCAAATTGTCATGACAATTCGATATACATACTTAAAATCTAGTGCTAATTTTAGTTGGTAATAACAAAAATGAAAATTGGAAATTTCCATTTCTTAATTCGATGACGTAATGAACAGAGTGATATAAATTTCTAGCAAAAAAAAAATGCTTTACAACACACCAATAATGCCGCAAGCGACACGACCTCCGGCATTTCCAGTTGTCTTGCTGTCGGGATGATCGGTTTTGCCAAGGTCATCTTCACCAGCATGTACAACAATCGCTCTACCAAGAATACAACGTTCGCCGCTCAAAGAAATTTGTTTGTCCAAAATGTGAATATGAGCTTCGCCTTTCTCATCGGCTTCAATATTACCCAAATCACCGGCATGACGAATCTTATCGTCTGGGGCTCCATGTGTTTGCTAAATAATAAATAATTATTTCTTTTTTTTTTTCATTACAATAAAAAAGTTTTTAGACCTATGGGGATATATATATATATATAAATATATAAGTTTGATTAATAAGTGTTGAAAAATGGTTTTTATTTCACACCTTTACAGGGTTGTATCTCCCTTATTATTGAGTTTTGGAAAAAAGTGTATATAAAAAGGTACCCTTATTTTTGAACGTACTATCAGCTCTAGCAATTACGGTACATAATTCTGGACCACTCTGTATGTATATATATATATATATATATATATATATATATATATATATATATATATATATGTGTAAGTAAATATAGGTGTAGCAGTCAGGAAAAAGATGTTAAATCAAACTCATTTAAATTTAATAGACAAGCTTCCGATTTATTTTAAACCTTCAAAGGCCTCTAAAACTAACAGTTTTTGTTACATTCAATAAACCATGTGATACAAATATAGTAATAATATAAACATTATTAATATTATTCAATATTATTATACATTTCGTGTTTTTTGACGTATGTATCTATGTGTTTCTACTAAACACATTTTCAATTTTCTGAAAATTTTGTATTTGTACCACATGGTTTATGGATTGTAACAAAAACTATGTTAGTTTTAACTCTTGAAGCAGATTTAAAATAAATCGAAAGTTTGCCCGTTAAACTTAAATGAGTTTTTTTCCTAATTGACTGCTACAGCCATTATTTACTTACATAAATATTAAAATTATATATATATATATATATATATATATATAGTAAAATTTGAATTATTACGTCATCCTATGCAGTTTTAAACCAATATTGTTAGCAAATAAATATTTTAATGCGTTACGAGCACAACATGCAACCCGCTTTAAATTGTTAATAACAAAAAAAAGATGATTAAATAGGAAAACAACATTATAACATGTAATACTTTCAAATAGAATATATATCACTGTCTTACTAAAGGGAGGCCTATTGTATTATTTTTGATAAGAAATAAATGCAAATATTTGTTAAATCAGATAAGAATTAAAAAAAAATAGTTAAATATTATTATTCAATTATATTAAGATATATGAAAGTTTTCTTTAAAATTTCTATTAATTTTTACAATACTAATGCCGTGCCGCATGATAAAATATTCAATTAACAAAATGTTATTCACGTAAAATAAATAAAACTTACACCAAGAGGATTGTAGTGTCCGCCGGTAGAAGCGCAGCCCTTTCGAATATCTCCCGATTGATGTACATGGAATCCATGCTGACCGGGTTTCAAACCCGAAACATGTCCCTCAAGTAATAAACCGTCAGGTGTATCAGTTAATGTAACAAGTCCATCAACACCTGGATCACCCCGAAGCAATATAATTGCTTGTTTTTTCTGTTCTTGCTTGTGTTCATGAACTGGATTTCCAAAAGTTTTGCTCGCAACGAGCAATAATAGAATCGCGGCGTAATGATACATTTTTATTCGTTGTCGGTTATTTGTAAAATGAAGTTACTGTGCAAAAATTACTTTATATAAATAAAACAACTTTGAAAATAAGATCAAGTACAACTAGTATTTTGTTTTGTATGGGAAATATGTCAATTTCCAATTAAATGCTTTAGGCTATTCTGCCAGTGAAAGTAATATGTTAATATGTAATTTAACTAATACGCTAATGTACAAAGTCTAATCTATGTTATTCAAATTACCTTTTACGATAAATAAAATAGTGATAAACGCAAATTATACTTACTAATTTATATGTGCAGTGGTCGGATCAGATGTACCGGTCAGTTTGAAAATACAATTCATAATAACATGACAATGTCATGGGATCTTGTTTACATGTTGTGTCCTACCAACCACAAAAAATAGGAGGGGTATTTTTTTTCTGTGTGTTAATCTGTTTGTATGTTAATTTGTTGCCCAACTACATTTCATAACATTTTTTTTTAATCAAAAAAACTTGCTCTTAACAAGTTCTTCGATTGCTAATAAAAGTGATTAATATCAATACTCTAGAATTAAGAGGATTTCCAAATTAATTAAACAAGTTTAGTTGGAAATAAAATAAAAACGAAACATGAATTCGATTGTGTGACGGGCGAAAAATATATAAAAACAATTTTTTGTCATTAAAAAATAATTATGATAATGTTATCTTGCGATTTGAATAATTTCCATTATAATTTAAGTTTTAACTAGTTAACTTATGCAATTATTTTATAGAATAATATATATATATATATATATATATATATATATATATATATATATATATATATATATATATATATATATATATATATATATATATACTTATTTATTATTTAATTAATTCGAAGAATTTGATAAAATTTAATAATCTTTCCTTATGGAAAAATCCACATACATAATATACGTATCAAAATTCTTATTCCATTCTTGTATAAATGAATAATTGGTGATGCAATCAAAATAAATTGTTCATAAATTAGAAATATAATTAAATTAGCATATAAAATGAATATTAGAAAATTGCACATAAGGTCACCTTTGTGGGCAACCAACAACACAGATAAGCAAAATAAATTGTAAGTATATTTTTAGAAGAATTTTTTAAAAATTAAGTAGATTTGATATTAATTTCTGAAATTTTTAGCATTTCTTTATAAATCGTAAACTCTATAAATTAAACACAATCGCATTAAATAAATGGCAATTATGCTATTTACCGTATTTTTCGGACCAGAAGACGCACCTTTTTACATAGAAAAATCTTATGGTCCAAAGGTAACATTAAAATACGAATCTTTATACTTATATTATTGTCCAATACGCAAACAAAACTTAGAACCTAAAAGAAATAGAGAACATAATGGATAAACTCTATCGGGCAAACACAAAAAATACTAAGTATTACCACTGAATAAATAATAAGATTTAAGATTATATATTCAATGGTATTACGAACAGAATACGATATTTAGATAGACATGGTATAGTATTATAAGCAGAGTTCATCTCTGGAAATTTTTTCTCTTGAATGGACAAACACTAAAATATTCGAACATCGAACTAATACAACATCCGAACGGTAAAAATCGTGAATTTTGACCTCGAAAATTTTTACGAGATTCTATGAAACGAAAGAACGGGCTGTACTTATCGTTCCAATCTGATGACGTGGTAGCTGATTGTCTCACAAATTTACAACACTAAAATTTAGTATATGGAATAATGTTTGACAGTTCTGTAATCTACTTGAAAACTAATAATATATTTATTATTTAATTTGAAATAAATATTCTGATTAATATAATTATTTAATTTAAATTAAATAATATATTATCAATTCTCGAGTAGAATCTTATAAAAATTTTCCAGTTATATATGTCTGAATATTCTAATGTTTGTCCGTTCAAGAGAAAAATAAGTCAAGTCCACACAAAACATGGGCATTCACTATTTTTGTCATTTTTGCATGTATTTAACTTCTATGAAATCAAACAAGTATTAAAAATATTAATAGTTTTATTCATTTTTTTTTGTTGTTTTCACGTAAATCATCATTCCATACTATACAACGAAATTTACCTCATTTGTATTTAATTTCTACGAGGAAAAATATTCAATGAGGTAACAACAACGTAAGATTATCTAACAACTCACATTATCAACAAATTAAATTAAGTTTAACTAACAAATAAATTCGGGAGATTTTTTTGGTAGCTTTTTATCAGTTTTTAATTATTTTCATATACACGTGCTTGTATATAATAATATAAATAATAATAATATTAAGAATTTTCCTATCACAATAACACGTATTACTATCTGACTAATTCATTATTGTATAATATATGTATATATAGGTATAAGTTTAAAATCTATGTATATATATGTATAAGTTTAAAATCTATGTATATATTAATATGTATAAGTTGTATATTACTCGTATTAATATAAATACGATAACATAAATTGTCCGTCAATTGTGGTATGTACATATATAATTAGATGATAAATTCCTAGAAAATAAAAATGCGAAGATGAATGAATCATAATTGACCTTGTTTCTAGTGGAATAGAGAACTTGTAAGCATACTTCAAGGACAAATTTACACAGATCAGTTTTGCCATGCAAATTTTTTGTTTATATATACACAGTTATCACTTAAAATATACACGTATTTCAAGGTATACGTCTGCGTGGATGTCCAATGAGTAGATGGGAGCAAAGGTATGATTGAAAGTTTTTTGTGTGAGAGAATGTTTCCGAGTGGTAGGAATAGAAAAGCATGTATGAGAGGCATCATGAATGTGGATGAAGCAAAAGTTGCTTGTCTGGATAGAAATGAGTTTGTGCCACAACTATTGTGTAAGTTTGAAAACGTTTTTACAAATATAAATTTATAATTAATTATATCAGAATAACATTTGCACTGTTATAATAATATCTTCAGTTGTGGGTCAGTGGGTAAAGTGTGTTAATAATAACAAATATCAAATAATAAATAATGATATAAATTATTATAGTAGTACGAATATTATTCTAATATGATTAATTATAAATTTCTATTTGTAGAAATTAACACGTATATTTTACGTTAAATAAATCAAATTTCTGCTTATTTAAATTTGACAATATCAAAAATGTTTCAAAAACAACAACTGATCTGGGTAAATTTATCCTTGAAGAATGCTTGCAAGTTCTCCATTGATCACTTACCTAATCGATTATTATCAGTTGAATTTTGTGGGTTGAATTGAATTATTGTTGGGTTCTTAAATACGCATCTTCGAATAAATCCAATTCATGCGTTATGTAATTCGCTTTATTTTTCAAAACTTTCGCTGCCGCAGCGGCTTCCTCCAAACTTCGAATGTTATTATCTAAATCTTTTGTTTCTCTATCCATTGCGTCTGTTGCTTCATCAACAAGGTGGCATAATCGCGCAAAAGTTCCACTCAATTCTTGCTGGACTTGGTGACTGCAATTCGCTGAAGTCAAATCAACGATCATTCTTAATTTCTTTGTTGCATGCTGAACGTATTGTCGTTTAAATAAGCGTTCTTTTGCTTTATTGGTCCACGTTAGTCTTTCGTATAAATAGAGACAGGAATAGAGAATGCCGGTGACAACGATTAGTCGCCATCCGACTGTTTTCAAGAGAAAGCCAGCGACGAACAGACCGCCAACCGTTCCTTGCGAACCACTAACAGAAGCTAGTGCAACTTTTGAGAGAATCGACCAATCATCGGCTGTTATTCCAGCTGGCGGTCCACTAGGAACTAAGCTAGTCTGCATCTGCATTGAAGGATTCACATCCACTGGAGACATTAGTTGGGAAACTTGTGTTCCATTACTGCTATCTTTAACGGCGATACGTCGACATATTTTTGAGCCAGCAAAACGTTGAATTAATGATGTTATACCTGAAATGATTTTCAATTTTAATCACATATATTACCGCGGTTACATAACGAGTAACGGATAATTTACCGCTAATATAACCTTCGTTTGTTACCTACAATTTAATCAGTTCAAAAACTGTATCCACAATAATTATTAAATTGTAAATATAATCGAACTATTTCTTAGAGCGGTAAAGCGTTAAATATACGAAACTTTTATTTTCCAAGCATATTCATGCGCTTAATGTATGATTTACACTAATATAACTACAAAATATATTCTTATAACCTTAAAATTTATTTATATTTTTCATTTTTGCAATGAATAATTATAACTATATTCTAACATCATGTATTTGGTATCAAAAGAAACATGCTGTTACATTTAGTTCAAATATGTACTTTATTTTTTTTTTTAATTATATAATTTTTTGGGGTAAGTTCCGGTAATATTTCCAGTATAAATTAGCAAAAATAATATACTTATAATTGAAGCATTACTAGCAGATTTAGTTTGTAATGAAATAAATAAAACAAAACAAATCTATTAGATGATGAATAATACATACCCCAACTAAATCTGAAATCTAGATCCTCATGGAAATCGGCGCATAAATTATCACAATTTAATCGATATAAAATTTCGAACGGTTGTCTACGTGGCAATACTGTTCCTGCAGCTGTTACTAAACTGGATGTGCCCGATGCACTATTTCCATTTAACGATAATGTCCCGTTGTTCTCGTATTTATGATTTTGATTAGGTTGAACGCTAGCGTTCGCAATTGGTAACAAGAGTTGCTCCATTCTGTCAACCATCTCTCGTTGACTTTGCTCCATATTTAAAGCTAATGCCGTACTTAAACGGGCCCTTAAGTTTGAGCCCAAACCTTGTTCAACGTGTCCGTGTAATTCACGTTTGTAAACGTTTAAAACAACAGGCTCAGGATGGAACGGAACACCAAACTCATCGACTAGGACAGCGAGGCGACGAATTTCTTCACTTAATGCACGAGAAACACGTTGTTCTACATCTTCTACCATACGTCGGATTTTATCTTTCATTTCGCCAGTGACTAACATTAATTGTTGTTCGGTGTGTTCTAAACTGTATTTTGAAACAAAGAAGAAAATGAAATAATAGCAACAATGATACGAACATGTATAAAATATGTAATACACATAGTCATACATACATACACAATCACACCATCTGTTCGTAAAGATGTGGCACAAACTTTTTCTCCAAATAGAAATTAGTTTCCGCCAAATATTCCTATCCAGACAAGCAACATGATACCTCTCATACTAGCCAATTTATTCCTACCACTTGGAAACCCAAGCACGTGCAAATGGTACACCTTGAATATATCACTCACGTATATTCAATCAAGTTGATCTTTACAACGATTTGTCGGATTCCATAAAATTAATCGGAAATATACACCACACATTTAAAATCATACTAAAAAAGTACTTATTAGAGAGTGCGTTTTACTCAATAGAGGAATTTAGGTTGTTGCACAGTAAATTATTTGTTTCATTTTTTTTGTTTTGTTTTCATATTATATTTTGTGTGACGTTTCCTATATGTATTTAAATAAATTATTATTATTATTCTTTTGATCAAACATTCATTACATATGAACCGTCGTCTTAATTGACTTAACCAACTTGCGTAACATTATTTTTTCATCAATTTTACACTTTTCATTCACCAATTTATTTCGCACCCGATCCCATGTAAAAATCTCATTTCACACAGCTGTCATTTTCATTTTATGTTTCTGAAGCCTCACTACCGTACATCAATGTAAACACTAATAAACACTTAAACGGTCTTTTCTGGATACATTTACATTTCTAGCATATTTGTGTATTATTATGATTATTATAATATTCTAACCTCGATCTCAAATCCGTTCGTCGTGTGACTAATTTCTCCCTCGATGCATGCGCTGCCATGAATACTTCATCTAACGCCGTCCGCACATCACCAACAATCGCTCGTCCTCTTTCGCTGTGCTGTTGAAATTTAGTACGAACTGCACTTTTCGAAATACACTCTTCAAAGCGTCGTTCAAAATTTTGAAATTCGAAATAACGGGTTTGGAATCCTTCGGCGAGCGGTGGATGTGGCGCAGAACCATTTTGTTCGGCTATCCGAGCTTGAAGGGCTTCTTTGGCAGAAACAAAGAAGATGCGTTCATCAGCTTCGCGAGCTTCGCACACTTTTAATTCGCGGACGAGAAAGTCAGTAGCCCTATCTTGATGTTGCCGACGTACCTAGATTATTTGACAGAATATTTCAATTCTAATTAAAAAATTTCAATTATGGTTTTATATTATTATTTTTAGATTCATTTAGTTATAAAAATATGTGTATTTTTAATTTTATTTTAAAAATAAGCATTTATTAATGTTGTTATTATGCAAGCGGTTACAAATAATTGCAATTGCAAAAGCAATATTTTGTCTAATAGATATTTTTACTAAAAGATATTTAACTTTTAGTAAATAATCATTTTCAAATTTAAGTGACTCTCATAGCAGTTAACTTGCGGATAAAAAAGTCAATTTATAATTTATTTAAAAATATAACAACGTATTAAATGAATTTATTTGGAATACAAATATTTTTTTAAAATGAATTTTATTTCATTGTTTTCTAAAAATTCGTCATTTATAATTATTAAAGAAATAAAATTATTTATAGATTATAAAACGCACAGTTCAAAAATATCCATTAGATTTTGTTAGTTATGCTTTCTTAAATAAAAATTTCAAGTAGTGTTCCACAGAAACAAAAGATATTTCTTGATAGGATGGCAAAAAGATTAAGACAAGAGAATTATTACTTTTCAAAATCAAAACCATTTTATTGACCGAATATTTGAATAGGTAATTATTTTGTAGTTTTAATATAAATATCTTTATTAAGAAATTACATATGCTAAAACTATTATACATTATTTTTGCTAAGAAGTTATATAAAAAAAACTATTAATATTAAACATATCGGAAAAAAGTTAACAGCATTTTGCATATTATAAAATATAATATCTAACAAATAAACTTACTTAAAATTGAAATCATTCAATTATTTTTGTAAATATATAGAAAAAATAGTTAAATAAAAAAATATTTTGTATTGGTATATAAAAATTTTCATTGATTACAAAAAACTTGTAAATTGAAGAAATATTTAAAAAAAAATAATGATTTAAGGAAAATTTATTTAAGACAAGAAATCTTGATTTGTGAAACACTAATTTTAAGTATATATAAAAAAAATGAGAAATAAAGATAATAAATAATAATAATAAATGTATCAGCAGAAGAACGGGCCGCGCTTACCTCGCGCTGCTCGTCCAGTTGCTGTTATTGTTTTGTTTTGTGTCGTCGTAGTCGTCAATTACGTTGCCATCCAACAAGCGTTTTGTATTTTGTCGTCATTTTTGGACGGCAGCGGACGAATGGACGAGTTGAATCAATCAATGTATCAGAAAAGCCAAACAGCCGTTATTACAACATTCAAATCGCACAAAATATGCACACTCAATTCAAACACCATACACATTGTATTCGTTTTTAGCTATGTAATATTTTTCAATTTCGTCACTGTAGTATTCTCCGACAAGGAGCTTAATTTATTTCAAAACATAATTATTCCACTTGTTTAAGTTTTCGAGAAAAATCGATTTAAAAACTGAAGAAAATAATTAAGTTTTGTTTAGAAAAACAAAAACGTAATATTTTTCCGTTTGCGGGTTGAAGGAATAACATTTTAAAAATGTCATATTTTAGCAGCTAATTTATTTATAAGTAAATTTACATTTCGTATCCTTGTCACACATCATAGAACTTTGTTGTACGAAATAAATGGATCGTAAAGTTTCATGAAAATAGAATCACCGCTATTTCCGTAAAATTTTGTTGTATACTCATATCATTTTACTGTTTTAATTATTTAATTATAATAGAAAAATCAAAATAGAATTGTTTGATGAAACAAAGTTATGTACGAGTATATTATAATGGTAAAATATGAAATAATTACATTTTAAAATTAAGATCCTGAAATGATAAAATATATAACTTGGAAACATCTACATAAAAAAAAATAAAATTGTTATTAAAATTTATAAACGATGTGTATTGTATGTAAATTGAAAAAATTCACATTTCATGTAATCAGTTATAAAATTGGAATTATAATATTTTAAAAATATTTTACTTTTACTAAAATAAACAAAACTTTTGAGTAACTCTGGGAAATAACAATTATATTATCTCAGAATGTAATATAAATAAAATATTACGTAATATGTTTATTTTATGATTATATTATTAATAAATAAATTTTCAAAAATAAATATGATTTAGAAAATGTAGATATTAAAGTTAATAACTATGAAATTGATTTGCATGTATTTCGAAATAAAGCTAATAATTTTCTATTTTTCATTATAATTAGAGAGCGGACAAATATCTGCATATAATACGTTCAAATAAGAAATAAATGTAAAACATACAATTTACAAAATAAATTGGAATTTTTCGTAAAACAAAAAATTATAACAGCTACAAAAAATTCTCGATTTTTCAAAGTATGGAAAAAAATTATAATTTGCAAATAAAATAAAAATAACAGCGCATGCGTTCTTGAAATTGAAATAATTTTCAAAAACAACTTTGGTATAATGTTCTGTTTTATTTATTTATAATAGGTCAACGTTTCGACACTATGTACTAGTGCCTTCATTAAAGCAAAAATAAAAATAATTTTATCATTAATATCAATAGAACGAAATTTTTTTAAACAAACTAAAACAATTTTCTATATAAGCAAATTTTAATGTTAGACATTCAACAATTTAGCACTAACTTATATCACATTACTAAACCTAACACAATCTACTAATGCTCGGCTTTACAAAGAAATGTTCAATTTTAACGTCGATCTTATAAAGAGCAATAATGTTTATAAACCGATTTTAACAAAATGTTAAATTTGAACGAAGTGTAAACCCATTAAGGACCTGATTTTGAACATATCTTTTTTTATTATAAATATATTTGATCCCGATATGGAGACCATTATACTTAATGGGTTAAATCGTTTATGGAACTAGACGTCAATCTCTCAACTAATCATCTAAATAGAAATAAATAAATAACCGACCTGATCCAAAAATTCGGGCTCACTCGCTGACGCATCCCATCGGTTATTCAATATAAATATATTCGGTTTCGACAACTTGGTCGACACCTTATGAAAGAAATTCTTCTCAGTTACCATGAGCGTACTCTCTGCATTTGCAACTAAGACAAAAACATCAGCGTCCAGACAATGCTTATCTATCCATTCGTCTAGATTAGGGGTGACATCGACGCCAGGGCTGTCCACGAAAACCACGTCATCTCGTAACAGAAGACATTTATCCCGTGGCCAGAATACTCGAACCATCTGACTTTCATTTAATTTCTCTTTGCAAAGAGCGTGCGCTAACTGGCCCACACTTTTAACGTTCTGTTTCTCCGATGGACGTTGCTCTGTGATTAAATACGCTTCGGAATTATCGGAGCCTTCCACCTTAAATCAATACAAATTACAGCTATTTGCATATTATAGTAAATTTATGAAATTTTAGATTGGAGATATTTGCAAAAAAATAACAATATTTTGTGTTTCACTAAAACAATTGCAATGACACATTATAAAAATTTTATTTATAAATTTATTTCTACTTATAAAAAAGGAGTTTAATTGTGTTTCAAAAATATTTCAATTTTTGTTGTTGTTTTAAGTTCTAGAAGCAACAAAGTATATGTATACACGAAACAGCTGTAGTAACTTATTTTGTCCGCCAGAAAAATGAGCATATGCATTTTCTAAATTTAGATAAAATTTTCAAAAAAATCAAATTTGAAAAACTACTTATACACAGTTTTTGGACGTAAAACAAAAATTAATATGTTAATCAATTTACTCAATTTTTCATACAAAAAAAATGAATAAAATAAAACAAAAAATGTGCAAGCACCGCATTTAATTTTGATTTACATAAGAAAAAATGCAGTTTTTTTTTTTAAAAAAAAAGAATAATATGTAAATCTAATTATGACAGACTATAATTTTGCAATAAACGTTCAGTTCAGTAAATATTACAAACCTGAAGGAAACAATTTGTGGTGTGACCGATTCCAGAAGGTAAAATTTTGTCTCGGAGCATAGCATTGATGACTGTACTTTTGCCATTGGATGTACGTCCGAAGAAAGCAACTTTCATATGATCCCGTGTTAAAACATCTCGGATTCCGTGCACTTTTGCTGTGTATGAAGAAACACGTTCTACGGTGGTTTTGGGGGCCACTTCGGATTCCAATGCTGAGTGAAATTCAAAATTATTTACTACTGTATATTTTCAACATTTCAAAAAAAAAGCACTTGCAATTATATTAATTATTTTGTATTTATAGAACGAATTAACACATATATGTATACTATCTATTATCATGGAGGTTCCGATTTGATTTAATTGTTTGTTTATTTTTGTCTCCTACGATTTTTCCAATCTGCTCACTCGAGGACAACAAATAAATTTATATTAGCTTAAAATCACAGATTTAAATTTGCCCATTGGCAAATATTCTCTTAAAAATAATAATAAAATGAGAAATAATATAGCTCGCTTTGAACACACTGGCTGATATTACAAGCTCAGTTTTTGGGTGTTTTAGTTCATTTGTTTAGTCCAGCTCCGATATTAGTTGAAACCAATTTTAAAACCGAGCTCGTAATACGGGTCATTGCTTACATAAAAATAAATAAATAAATGAAACACATAGAAGAGCTTTGAAAGAAAATGCGAATAATTTTCTCGATTTTTCTAAAATGTCACATCATGTGACAGAGAATTACGTTTCGAAAGTAACTTATCCTTCTCAATATCTTTGCAAATTTGAATATATTTTTAAATACTTACATTCCATATAAACATTGGTGTCCCCAACATATCCTTCGATATCAACAAAAATGTCATTAATCTTTTTCTTCGCTTTAACGAAAATCTGCAGCGGCGAGGTGACAGTTCGTGAAGCACCCGTCGAAAGTGGTGCGTCGGTGACAGCCGACATCACGGGGGTCGCCGAATTGCCATTGGTATGAAGTCCATCGCCCGATGACATCAGAGACGTAGAACGATTGACGTAGGCCGCCATTTGTGTGTTGTTTTGTTTATATTTTTTTTTTTTTAAATATCACCCACCGTCAATCAGCAGCAATAACACAATAATAAACACCGTTTCACATTAGTTCTCGTGCTCTTTTTCACGCACGCACTAAAAATTAATTTGAAAGTCACTAGATTTGAGTTTTCGTATTTTCGTAATATTCGGTTTTTAACAAGGCACAATATGGAAACTACGCATGCAAACAACTGAAACATAAAAAGCAAAAAAGATCACACAATTAATAGAGTGTTATGCATCTCGAACATATTTTTTTAATATATAGTTAATAAATATTTATTGTAATTGTAACAATTATTTGGAATAAATAAATCAAATAAATATAATGTATGTTAATCTTAAACTATCAAAAATCGTAATTTTCACTTTTTAGACAATAAAGTATAGAAATACAATTTCCAAACAGTCTTTAGCTAATTATAAAAAATAAATACTTGATATTAAATATAAATTTCAATTAACATTCAGTCGCAAAAAAGTACTATGTAGAAATTTAAGCTAATTTAAGACGCACTATCCTAATCTAAACTATTTAAGTACTTAAAACTACAGTATTTCAACAATTTTTATATTGAAAATTTATTTATAACACCAGGTAAAGAATTTATGTTCGAAATACATATATTGACTCACGCGTGCACTGATTCATGAATGGAGAGAAAAGATAAAACGTGTAATTGCAACAATAAAAATAATAAACAGATATAATAAATAGAGACCTGTTCTTTATTATGAGGCATATCCGAGTTGCAAATTCCGATAGCTGCACTTTTTCCGCAGTATAACCTCCAAAAATCGAGTTACATATTGAAGGAATTAACTTAACGATTAGAATCAGGTAGATAGTTTGTACACTTACCTAGAGATTCTCCAACTCAAATGTATAATAATAAATATAAGACTATATATAAAGCTTGTCCAAAAATAAACACACTGGCTGCCTTGTTTCGTATGTCAATGTTGTCTATTCATTTGTTCGTTGTCATGATCTAGCAACCAAACATGTACAATATTAACAAGATTAGAAGTATATGGGTAAACCCATATATAGACTACTTTGACATTTCTCGGAAAGTTGGCAACACTGTATTTTAATAATATTATAATTTATGTGGGCACTAGGAGATACTTTTCTGAAAATTTGATCAAAATCGAATAAATAATGTAGCCACAATGAATTTTTTTAAAATTTTGTGATTTTT
The DNA here is from genome assembly GCA_963966155.1 of Clivina fossor. NCBI lineage: Eukaryota > Metazoa > Arthropoda > Insecta > Coleoptera > Carabidae > Clivina > Clivina fossor. The sequence goes on from OZ014550.1 coordinate 23,785,423, forward strand.
TTCTCGATAAGTTGGCAACACTGTATTTTGTTAAAATTACATAATTTATTTAGGCACTAGGAAAAACTTTTATAAAAATTTGATTAAAATCGGTTAAACGAAATGGTCAAAATAAATTTTTAAAAATTTTACTAATTTTTTCTCGGAAAGTTGGCAACACTGTATTTTGTTAAAATTACATAAATTATATGAACACAAGGAGAATCTTTTGTGAAAATTTGAGTAAAATCGGTTGAATAACATGGCCATAATAAAATTTTTAAAACTTTAGTAATTTTTTTCTCGGAAAGTTGGCAACACTGAATATTAATAAAATTATGTAATTAATGGGAGCATTAGGGAAATCTTTTCTGAAAATTTGATCAAAATCGGATAAATAATGTAGCCAATATGAATTTTTAAAAACTTTAGTAATTTTTTTCTCGGAAAGTTGGCATCACTGGAAAAAACCAAAACCACATGACCATCTTGGGCACTAAACAAATTTATCCTGAAAATTTCATTAAAATCGGTTGAACCGTCTAGGAGGAGTTGCGATCACAAAATTTTGTCTGACGACCGAGCGAGCGAGCGAGCGAGCGAGCGAGCGAGCGAGCTGACGACGCACACACATACACCCTCATAAACTAAGTTCAGATTCGTCATCTACAGGCTATATGAAGGATTTCTATACAATTTTTTTTTTTTTTTGAAAATGTTACAGACACCGTACCAAACGCTTTACTACTTTTCCTTGCAGTCAAAGTAGTAATAATAATACTTTTACATAAAAAAAATATATTCAAAAAATTATATTTATATTAGGTCGATATTTCAACTTACCGATATGGAAAAATGAAAATTACGTAACAAACCATCATCTTGAAACCACACCATTAGTAGAACAAGACAATTTTATAGTATTCAAGCTGAAGTGAGTAATTATTTTTTGACAGCCGACAGTAGAGTACTGGTCGTACTGGTAGAGTATGAATGAGTATGAAGATAGACAAGGCAATTTTATAATATTCAAGCTGAAGTGAGTAATATATATATATATATATATATATATATATATATATATATATATATATATATATATATATATATATATATGTATGTTATAAATTAAATACACCGCAGAGACCGCAGATCACCTACACAGAATAAAAGAATACAAGGAAGTTTATCTTTTCTGTTGATTTTAGTCAGAATTTCTCGACCTTGAATAAAGGCAGCCATGTTCTTAGCTATAACCAGGACAGGTTTGGCTTCAGAAATATTAGAAAAAGCTATATAATTTATTACAGAGTTTAAAATATTACAATTAGACATGGTATATAACAGATAACATGACGTAATAATATTAAGTAAACATATCAAATAAACTTAAAAGAATAAAAGTTAATTTATATGCACAATATAAATTTCAATTAACCTTTTTTTTAATTATTATTTTGTTTTTACAATTTTTTAGATTTACAATTAGAAGTCACTGAGCTAAGAGCCAGTATTTTTAATTTTATTTATTTTTGATAAGTAAAAGATCATTTGTGATTGATAAAATAAATGACAACACTTTATGGGTTAATTTTAAACTTATTACTTATACAATCATATTTTTAAAACAAATAATATAATTCGTTTAAAAAAAATAACTTCTGCATTTAATTATAGGTTTTCTAACATTTCTGAAGCCAAACCTGTCCTGTCCATTACATCTAAAAACGTGCTGCCTTAATTCAAGGTCAATTTTTTAAAAAACATTGAAAACACGGTTAGAGTTAGATTTTCCGTATATTATTTATTCTGTGTCACCAATATACATCAGAAAATACACACACCAACCAGGGAGGACCTGACGTAAGCGTATATTAATCTATAACCTGACAGGACACCAACAAATACATAAACGCACATGTGAGCTTGATGAGTAAAATGGAAAATATAGACAAAAAATTTATGGAAAAAGTAGTAACAGACGAAGAACGGATAGCATTAGCTGCGAAACTTGATAAAGAATTAGATGATTTTATTAACGGATTAGAAAAGCGGCAATACACAGAAGGATGGCCCGAAGATCGTTGGGAGGAAGAAATGGAAAAACATCCATTCTTTATGACAAAACCTCCAGAACCAGGTGACGAATTGCATCCGCTTCTCCAGGGAATTCAACAATTAAAATATGATCCAGAAGAAAATACAGCAGAAGGTAAAATAATTTTGTAAACAGTTACAATATTTTAGGTTATATTTTTGGTTTTGTTGTAGAACTAGCGAATAATTATAAAGAAGATGGTAATTTTAATTTTAAACATAAAAAATATCGTCTCGCTATATATTCGTATACAGAAGGAATTAAGCAAAAACATAATAATAGCGAATTAAAAGCTATATTGTATAATAACAGAGCTGCGTCACACTTTTTCTTGGAAAACTTTAGATCATGTTTGCGGGATTGTGAAATAGCTTTACGCTTTAAACCTAATTATCTAAAAACGATAATTAGAGCTGCAAATTGTTGTTTTGAAATAAAACAATACGAAAAGTAAGTACCAAAATATATATTGAATCTTTTAAAAGAATTCTAACCAAAGTAATATTGCAATAGATGTATTCAATATTGTGATACGATTTTAACAACCGTATCAGCAACTAATGCAACTGTGCAAGCATTGCGTCAAAAAGCGGTGAATGCGGAAAAAGAATTTGAGCGAAGTGCTCGAAAGAAGAAACGCGAAGAGACACTTAAGAAAACTGTAGAAGATGCACTTCTTCATGAAATTCGTTCTCGTGGTATTAAAACCTTGGGATGTTTGCAACCAGTTGCACCACAATTATCGAACGGAGGCGCAGTGCATTTGGATTCGGAAACTGGACAACTTATTTGGCCGGTTGTATTTGTTTATCCACAATATGGAACGCTTGATTTTATCCGATCTTTTCCAGAAGAAGACAAGTAAGTATAAAAGTTTAATTTTTAGCTAATGAACTTATTTATTAACTATACATGCTCAGTTATAATTACAGTTGGAAATGTGATGTAAAATCGTTGTAAATTTTTCTCATACACAGTTAAATCATAACAGGCATTCTAATTAATAATATTTTCCAATAAAAGCTATAAAAAATATTCTAATTTACGACATATTTTTTTTGCCACATAACTAAATATTAACAACAAAGTAATTGTAATTCTCCGTTTTAACTGTGCAGTTATGGTTTGCGCAATTAAAAATTTATTGGCAAAAAATTTTAGTCAATCCAACATTTTGAACAAAACGTCAATCCGGTTTTCATATACCCGGTACAATTTAACTGCGTAGTTTAGATCTGTACAGTTAATTCTGCAATAAAGTGAGTGTGTATTGGCCGCTTAAGATTCACCGAAATATAAAATTAATGAAATAAAATCTCTCGTTATGATAATGACATGAAAAATTTGTCTAATTGAATCTAAATATGTAACGTTTTTATAATAAATTCTATATTATTTTTTCAGTTTTTATACGCATTTAGAAGAAGTACTTCGAGATCGAGCCGAATGGGATAAAAATCATCAGTATAAAGTAAACACTATTAATTTATATTTCGAACAATACCAAGATAAAGACGATACGAGTCCATCTTCAGCGCATTTATATCAAATTTCGTTGAAAAGTACATTGAGTTCAGTTCTTAAACGATCTGAATATATCGTACGACATGGAACACCGACGTTTTTAGTGCATTTAAGTGATACAGCAGCTGAAAAACAATTCCTGGAAAAATATCATAAAGTTTCTCTTGTAAAATAATATTGTGTAGTTTTTTTATACTTTTAAATAAAATTATTATTGTTGTTTATATTTTAAAACTAATGATCATCCAGTATCGTATGGTAATCTAATCTAATCACTTGACCAATATTCTTAATCTGCTCGATCTCTCCAACGAAGTAATTGTCACATAGAGTACTAATGGGGTACTTGTACAAGTTTGATTTAATTAATTTTTTATGAAAGATTGAGTAAATTGATTAACCTTCAAAAACTCTATGGATTTTGAAATATAAGTTTTTGAAAATTTTGTATTTCAATTTTTTCTATAACGTAACCAATTAATTAAAAAAATCCCTATCTATGATTATTTCTTTGGCAGACGAAATAAGTTACTACAGGTGTGTTTATATTTGCTTCTATTTTGAATTAAAAGTTATTTCTCGTAAGTAGAAATAAGAATAAAAATGAAACACCTGAAGAAGTTCAGCGCAAGAATGCAACAACTGATAAGGTTCAGGCAAAAACGAATTTGTCATTTATTTTATTTTTGCCCGGAACTTAAATTTTTGTCTCTACTAAACTTGCAACATTAAAAATTTCAATGCGGTCTGCAGGGCTGGGCTCTGTTGGTAATTTTTTTACGATTTTTGAAATTATATAGTGCTAAACATTTAAATTTGAATTTACCGCGATGTTATAGTTGCGTGCTAGGTGGCATGATGGTGGTTCCTGGTCGGTAATACAGTGGGTACGTTCCACTTAACGACCGCAACGCTCGTGCCCCACGACCACGAATTACCCATTCCACTAGCACGCAAACGCCACGGGCGAAAACATTAGTGGAACGGGTTTGCAAACTACATTTTAAAAAATAAAAAATTTAACAAACAAAAGATAATGCAAAAAAAAACTAATTTTGTACATGACATAATGTTAAAGTTAAAGAATATTTTAGATTTTAAAAACAAACTACATTTTAAAAAATAAAAAATTTAACAAACAAAAGATAATTAAAAAAAAACTGATTTTGTACATGACATAATGTTAAAGTTAAAGTATATTTTAGATAGTGGTAGTACAATAATTTTAACTAATTACGTATTTTTTAATTTTTAAATTTACATTCAATTTAGTTATATTATTGTACTATCACTATCTACAATATACTTTTACTTATATATACTTATTGATAATGTAAAATAAAATACCATTATCATTACCATTAGCTTAAAAAAAAACGCGCGAAATGAAGTACGACCACTCTAACCCACCTACATATAACGGTCGAAATGGGCTTAACAGCGGTCGTCGATATGACGTCAGCTATGACGTTTTCGATCACAACCGCAACGACCGCGGTCTTAAGTGGAACGTATTAAAGGGCATCGCGATCGTTGAGGGCTTTAAGTGGAACGTACCCAGTGTGTGTGTCAGAGTGAAGCAAGCTGGCGAGGTGTGCGTTTAATGGCGCGACATGTTAAATTTCACTACAACAATAAATCAACTAATATCTTATGTCTAGTGTTTTATTTCTTGGCCATCACTTACTACAGCTTCAGAAGTGGGATTATAAGAATTCAATCACCACGTTTATTTGTGTGTATTAGGGGAAATAGTGAAATTAACTCGAACCTTAGAACTGTGGATTAAACACGTGGTAGAAAAGGATAGTGAGATATAAATACTAGTGAGTGCGAGAGAGCACGATAGTGACGCGCTGTTTTGCCAACGATTTTATAAGTTTTATTTCTGATTATTTATTATGGGGGATGAACAGAATACAGTAACATTGATCGATATACCCGAGATCGCGAATAATATTAAAACTTCTCCAGCATCGGTAATTAAAGCATTACATAAGTTTATATTCGGAGTGACTGGCGATCGTTTAAATCGAAGCCGGTTACGTAAGTTTTCGGGATTTGAATTCGCTTCGGATTCTGAAGAATTCACACAGAAGGTTGAGTGGACAGTTCAAAATTGCTCTGTCGGTGATTTAACAGCCAGTTGTAATCTTTTACGAATAGACTATACGGGTACTCCTAAGGAAATCGCGCAAAGATTGTGTGAACATCTGACCAATTTAGATTTATTACAAGGTCGCCCCAGTGACGAAGACGTCGACACTGAAGACCCCGATGACGAAATCGACGAGGATCAAGATGAAATACGAAGTTCCGTAAGTCAACAACTTGTCAATACTAATGCCACTATAAGTTTTAGAGATATTGAAGACACAATTCGATTGTTCGATGGTAATAACTATCCTGTTAAATTATGGGTGACCGAATTTGAGGATAATGCAATTTTGATGGGCTGGAATGAGCTACAGAAATTTATTTTTGCAAAGAAACGCCTAAGTGGATTAGCTAAACTATTTATTCAGAGTGAACGGGACATCCGATCGTGGAAACTCTTACAACAAAAACTTATTGAAGAATTCTCGTCAAAAACAACTAGCGCACAATTACATAAAATGTTACAAGATAGAAAAATGAAACGCGATGAGTCGGTGCAAGAATATTTCTTACATTTGCGAGAATTAGCTTCAAGGGGAAGTATTGAAACGGATGCTGTTATACAATATGTTATTGACGGTATAACCGACGACCCGAATCGAAAAAGTATTTTGTATGGTGCACGTAACTTCAGAGAATTTAAGGACAAGTTAGAAATCTATACAAAGATTCGCGCATCATTCCATTCTTCATGGAAACGAACTTCGTCCGTTCCAAGCATTAGTCGATCGCAAGGAATTGATCGAAATGAAACAAGTAAGAAGCAGATGCCTGCCGAAGAAAAATCGAAGACCGACACTAACCATGTAAGATGTTTTAACTGTAATAATTTAGGTCATGTTGCAGCTTCTTGTCCCCGACCACGAAGGCCCAGAGGATCCTGTTATGGTTGTGGATCCACCGCACATTTGAAAAGAGACTGTAAACAAAATGGCAGAGAAGCACGTGGCTCCGCACCTGCTGACAATGATGGTCGTCAAACCGGTGAAACAAGTAATGCCTTCCATCTTATAGAATCTGCTCCAACTGTTGTGTTACCAGTTCCGAGTTATACGGTGTTACTTCAACTGGAACAAAGTGAGATATGTGCAACGCTAGATACAGGTAGCCCCATATCCCTTTTATTAGAAAGTAAGGTGCCCAAAAATGTGAATTTGAATACAAATGTAAAATCTCATAATTTTGAAGGTGTCAACAGTAGCAAAATTATTATATTAGGTCAATTAAAGTTAACTGTAATGATTAATGATATAGAATTATTAGTAAATTTCTATGTTGTACCAGATTGTACTATGAGTTGTTCCTGTCTATTAGGTAGAGATTTTATTATCCGAAACGACATTCAAATAAATTTTAGTAATACTGTTGAAATAATCAAAAAACCTGTTGTTAACATTATTGATAATTCGTGGGATAATGAGATTCTACATATTGCGACAGAAAATAATAACACAGTAAATTTAAACATTAATGAGAAAATTGATGTTCAATCAGGTGGTAAGGTTTGTGAGATAGTTAAAAAATATTATTTTGATGTTGAAAGACCAAACGAACCACAAACGAGTTTAGAAATGGAATTAATTTTAAAAAATAACTTCAAACCTTTTTATTTCAATCCTAGACGCTTGTCATATCAAGAAAAGGAAGCTCTTAAAGAAATTATAAATGATCTTTTAGCTAGGAAAATAATTCGACCGAGTAAATCACAGTTTGCTAGTCCGATTGTGTTGGTTTCTAAGAAATCAGGTGAATATAGAATGGCAGTCGATTACCGAGAACTAAATAAAATGACACAACGCGACATATTTCCGTTGCCAAGAATCGATGATCATATAGATAGATTAAAAGATAAAATATACTACACTCGTTTAGATTTAAAAGACGCGTTTTATCACGTTCGAATAAAAGAGAATTCAATACCTTTTACTTCTTTCTCCACGCATTTAGGACAATATGAATACGTAAGATTACCTTTCGGATTGTCTAACGGTCCTTCATTCTTCACTCGCTATATTTATGCTGCATTTCGTAAATTATTAGACGAAGAAAAAATATTAATTTATTTAGATGACATTTTAATAGCGACTGAAACTATAGATGATAATTTAAACATTTTAAAAGAAGTATTATTAACTTTGACGCGAAATCATTTAGAACTAAAATGGGTTAAATGTGCATTTCTGTTAACGCAAGTTGATTATTTGGGGTATCGTATTGATGCCAGCGGAATTCGTCCAAATCCAGAAAACATTGAAGCCGTGACACAGTATTCAATTCCTAGAAGTTTTCGCGAATTGCATAGTTTTTTAGGATTAATATCGTATTTCCGTAAATTTATAAAAAATTTCGCAACTTTAGCCAAACCGTTATATGATTTATTAAACTCTAAAACCGACTTTCAGTGGAATAATGAATGTTCAAATTGCTTTGAATATCTAAAACGCATTTTGATTAATGAGCCAGTTTTAGCTGTTTATTCTCATACGACCGATACCGAGTTACATTGTGACGCGAGTAAGCACGGTTATGGATCTGTTCTGATGCAAAAACAAACCGATGGTAAATTTCATCCTGTTTGTTATTTCAGTAAACGTACTTCAAAAGCTGAAGCAAACTATCATAGTTTTGAGCTAGAAACTTTAGCAATAATTTATTCTTTAGAACGTTTTAGAATTTATCTACAAGGAATTCCATTTAAAATCGTAACTGATTGTAATAGCCTTAAACTAACGTTAGAACGCAAGGAAATCAATCCGCGAATTTTACGTTGGTCGTTAATTTTGAGGAATTACAATTATACTTTGGAACATAGATCGGCGGAACGTATGCAGCATGCGGATGCGTTAAGTAGACAATTTGCAGTACTTGTTATTACGGAAAATAGCTTTGAGCGAAATTTAGCTATCTTACAAAATTTAGATCTTGATATTGTCAAAATTAAGAACGATTTAGAACATCGAGAAGATAAAAATTTTGAATTGCAAAACGGATTAGTTTATCGGAAAACAAAAAACAAATTATTATTTTATGTACCGAAATCAATGATAAATAATGTTATTAATGTTGCCCATGACGAGATCGCTCATCAAGGAACAAATAAAACCGTAGAATATCTCATGCGTGTTTATTGGTTCCCTGATATTAAGAGAAAAGTGCAAAATTATATTTCTCAATGTTTGAAATGCATTACTTATTCTACAATAGCTAATAAAGGTGAAGGTAGATTGCATTGTCATGATAAAGGAAAACAACCATTTTATTGTCTTCATGTAGATCATTATGGTCCCTTAGAAAAAACGAATCATCGTTATAAATACATTTTTGAGGTTATAGATTCTTTTACTAAATTTGTTAAACTTTATGCCACAACTAGTACTAAAGTCGATGAAGTAATTACGCATTTAAAAAGTTATTTTAACCATTATAGTAAACCGAGGAAAATTATTTCGGATAGAGGTAGTTCGTTTATGTCCGACAAATTTAAAGAATTCTTAAACAATGAAAATATTCAGCATATTGCTATTGCTAGTGCAACCCCACATGCTAATGGTCAAATCGAAAGAATAAATCGAAGTCTGACGCCAATGTTAAGTAAATTATCTAACAGTTTATCCACATGGAATACCACTTTAAGCGATATAGAGTACGCGTTAAATAACACTATAAACCGTTCGATTGGAACAACCCCCGCACAACTCTTATTCGGAATAAACCAGATCGGTAAAATTAAAGATGATTTAAGCCAAGCTTTATTAGACCAACAAGACGTTGATCGTGATTTAATTCAAATGCGGGATGATGCTTCTAAACAAATACAATATACTGCTAATCGTAATAAAAATTATTATGATCAACATCACAAACAGCCGTATGAATATAAAATTGGAGATTATGTTATGATCAAAAATGTCGATGTTACTCCAGGAGTGAATAAAAAATTATTGCCGAAATACCGTGGTCCTTATGTAATTAGAAAAGTTCTAGACAATGATCGTTATGTAATTACGGATCCTGAAGAACATCAGTTGACTCAAAAACCATTCGAAGGAATATGTTCTCCGGAAAACATGAAACTTTGGAAGGAACATATTTAATCGAATTCAAATTGTTATGAATATATTTTACTTTAGTTATGTTACTTATTATCTTATGTATAACTTATGGTTAAGAAAATTATGTCAACCAATCTTATGTATAACTTATGGTTAAAAAAAAAAAAAAAAAAAAATTATGACCAACCTTATGTATTTTAAGATTTTATGAATCATTTATGAACTTATGTCCTTATCAACAAATTTATGTATTTATGTATACTTAGATTATTTATGTACTTATGTCTTAACAACCGAATTCATGTATTAGTTATGTGTGAACCATTTATGTTAAGTGTTCCAATGATATACGAATTTTGTTGTTAACCTACAGATGATTAGGGGCAATCATTGTGTCAGGAAGGCCGAACTATAGTGCTAAACATTTAAATTTGAATTTACCGCGATGTTATAGTTGCGTGCTAGGTGGCATGATGGTGGTTCCTGGTCGGTAATACAGTGTGTGTGTCAGAGTGAAGCAAGCTGGCGAGGTGTGCGTTTAATGGCGCGACATGTTAAATTTCACTACAACAATAAATCAACTAATATCTTATGTCTAGTGTTTTATTTCTTGGCCATCACTTACTACAATTAAGAATTTATTAATTATTTTTATGCACTTATAAATATAAATATAACATATAATTTTATATGTGTAATATTTAACGAAAACTTGCTATTCTAGGTCCTGAAATTCTATTTTTTTTAGATTTTAGTCAAATTTTCTACGTAAATACATTCTACAATTTACAATAAATGACCATATTCTATTAAATCTAATACCAATTATTTACTGTCAGGGATGTCTCAACGCGACTGATGTGTTATTTTTAAAATTGAACATAGGAAATTTAAATGTAGTTCAGTTTATATGTTCAGAGATAAAAATATCGCACTGTATAAATTAATAAGTGATAAATATATATAAATATAAAATGGAGATCGTTAGTGAAACTGTGAAGTAACTGTAATATATTTCGTTTATAACAATATTTTGTTGTTATTTTTACTGATCATAGTCTTACCCTATGTCGAATCGTAAATGTAACAATATTCAGATTATTAGTTTAGTTAGTTTAATTTAATTTTATTTTATTAGCCGCCATTTCGAAAATAAATGTAAAAATTATACATTCTGTAGATCCCAACGAAAGTTACATGTGTTGTGTTACAAGTACTTACTAACATCAGAAATTCAGGAATGTAGAACGGGAGTTTTATCTGTCAGCATTGGCAAATCTTAATAATTTTGACGCCATTATTTTCAAGTGAAAATTTGACTTGTTTCGAAAATAAAAAAAAATAAAATAGTGCTGAAAACTTCAATAAACTCACTTTCCAACGAACGGAACGGTATACTAATTGTTATTTACTGTATTTGTTGTAATAAATCGATGCTACAAACGGGAAATGCCCCCTTAAAACAATACATTTTTGTTTACCTTCTGGATTAATCTACTAGCATTTATGGTGGTGATAGCTGTTGTTTGTTGTCTAAGTCTACTGCTATACTATAGTACTACATATTATTATTATCAGGATCTCCCGTTCCAGTTACCACACTCGCATATCATATAAATATACATGAATGTTGCTTAAAAACATAATTAAAATCTATCATTTCACTCATATGCATGAACACTAACTAGGTACAATATAAACATTATAAAAAAAATCAATAAAACTAAACATTACTGACAAAATCAAACGGCTTTAGGTTATAGGCCTGTATTCATATTTATTAATAATAGATGTTTCAACGAACTCAACGTACGTGTCTTCATCAGGGAAAAATGATACAAATGACATATACAATAAATAAACAAAACATAGCGAATTTATTAAAAATTATTTTAGACAGTTATAAATGCTATGAATTTTATTGATATAGAGAATACACAAAGTGCATTTTGCTTTAAAATACAGATAATTAATATTAACTATACGCGTCTGATCCTTAAAATGGAAATGCAAGTGTTTTAAAGTAAACAAATAGTACTGAATAGAAACATAGAACTGTATTAATATTTATTTATAATCGACGTTTCGACGAACTCACCGTCCGTCTTCATCAGAATAAATGATACAAATGACATTACAGTAAATGTCATTTAAGTAAATAAACAGAACATAGAAACAAGTTACTAGGTAACTAGATCATAAAATTTATAGATTTTTAATTAATGGAAGCCGACTGAGTTCGTCAAAACGTCGATTATAAATAAACATTAATACAGAACTTTAACCTAATGCAGTTTTATTTTAAAAGAATTAATTCTAAAAGATTTTTTACTATATTAAAAAATAAACTACTTTTTTTTTAATGTTTCCTACTTAATTTCCAAATCTATTTCCAGAATTCTCTTTTTCATTTTGAATTCTTCCTCCTCACGTTGTCGACGCAATACGGTATCTTTTTTTCAAGTTTTCTAATTGTAGAGAAACTAATTCATGCTTTACTAATGCTATATATAAGTATACTGTTTTGACAGTTTTTTTGAAAGTGGTAATACTGATGTTTCTGGTCGTCTTCGTATTATCCATTGATTCGTTTTCTTCATCTTTTTGTTTTTATAGATGATATAGTAGCACTTAGTTTTTTATGTAAAGGTATTCGTAAATGTGTAATTTTGTAATCACCCAAATCAAGATTATTGAGCTAAAATCAAAATATTATTATATTAAAGTAATTTATAGATATATTTCAAATTACCTGAATTTCTTCAACAGTTTCTGCGTCATCTTCAGGTGCTTTTTGATTGAATTATTTTCGAAATTGTTCTGTTTAAAAAATATAAATATAATTTATAGATAATTTACATATTATTTTACTTACATTTAGATTCAAACTGTCACCGTCATATGGATTAATAAATCCCGTTAGTTTTTTTTTTTTCATTTATAAGTGACAAAGCTAAATAATCAGTTGAATCGACTGAAGTATTCGTTTCTTCTCCTCCAGTTTTCAAAGTTTCAGTTCGACCATCAACTAATTTTTTCTTAATTCTTTTTTCCTATTTTCATAAAAAAAAACATTTTAAGAATTCTTTATTACGCGGTATCAAATTTGTTGCAACCACTACCAACATACATAATGACACAGGAACGAATAGTTTGATAACATGTTTAGCTCCGTATTTTAATTCTTCCACTTCGTCAACTAACCCAGACTCGTTAATTTGTTCTTGTGGATTCGGTGGAACTGCAAGTGGAGCATGAATTGACACTTCAGGAACTGTTACATTCGCCTAAAAAACATAAACCGAAATTGGTAGTGTACAGTTTATTATTATCGAAATGTAAACCATACTGTTCCGTAATTTACATGATTGGTTGTATTGCATCTGGATTTTCGTCGTCTCGATTGCAAATCATTACTGGGATCTGACATACCATCGTTTCTTGCTACGTCCGCGTTCATTAATCTAGTATTTTCGGACATATATTTCATAATATCCATAGAACCAAAAATGATAACAATAGTTATAGTTTTGAAAGATTGTTCATATTTCTCAATATTGCTGTCACAGAAAAATGTGAAGTTAGCTTCTAGTTCCTACTTTTATAGATACTGATCGGAAAATTTGTATTTGTTATTTATAAATTTATAATTATACAGAAATTATTATTATAATATAAAATATATATTTTTATAAATATAATTAATTCTTTATCTATAAATTTTATTTTTAATAAATTGTAGATGGCAGCACATTCATCTATCTTCAAACAAAATCGCGCGTATTTCGTTTGTTTTGTGAAGCTTTTGCAAAACATTGTGCAGAAATTTTAAAAGACTTTTTAAAATACATAAACGCACATGTGAGCTTGATGAGTAAAATGGAAAATATAGACAAAAAATTTATGGAAAAAGTAGTAACAGACGAAGAACGGATAGCATTAGCTGCGAAACTTGATAAAGAATTAGATGATTTTATTAACGGATTAGAAAAGCGGCAATACACAGAAGGATGGCCCGAAGATCGTTGGGAGGAAGAAATGGAAAAACATCCATTCTTTATGACAAAACCTCCAGAACCAGGTGACGAATTGCATCCGCTTCTCCAGGGAATTCAACAATTAAAATATGATCCAGAAGAAAATACAGCAGAAGGTAAAATAATTTTGTAAACAGTTACAATATTTTAGGTTATATTTTTGGTTTTGTTGTAGAACTAGCGAATAATTATAAAGAAGATGGTAAATAATTAATTTAAATTATTTAATAATAATCAAAAATATTGAGATTTTAAATTTGTTCAATGTCCTAGTATTAAATTATTTAGTTAAGTCATATTTTTACTGCAGATTAATGAAAAAAACTATAATTGTAAATAAAATTGTAGCAATCTAATGTGTGATCATGTTTTAAAATACGATTAATAATGTAATTTACAATTAATATGAAATCTTCCTAACATTTTTTATAAATTCTTATAAATTCGTATATAGCATATATATAAAACATATATTTTATTGTTTTTAGATGTGCACAACCATCGTTTTCCAAGACCGGAAACCGATATGGCTCGATTCACTGTTTGGCTGCACAATTTAAATATGGTATTTTGTTTGGCGGATGCACTTTCCATTTGGAAGAACAAGCGCGTTTGTTCTGCCCATTTCGAGAACTGCTACAAAAGTCCCGGAAATCCTCGTTTATTTCCAAATGCAATTCCAACATTGAATTTACCAGGTATGATTAGAAATTTTAAAATATTAACTTTTATAAGCATAGTACAACAAATGTTTTAAGCAAATTGTATGATGATCCTTTTGTGTATAGTTTGATGAATTAATTGGCAATATGGATCGGTTGAAATAATTGGAACAGTAAATGTTTACATTTTTTATTGAACGTTTATATGAAAATATAATATGTTTTGTCAATGAAATTACATTATAAAACTGAATCAGTAAATTAACATTTGTAGAAGTGAAGATGGTTAAAATTAAACAAGATTAGAAAAATCTTGTTTATTATTATATTATATTATATTTTCATAATTCATCGACGATGTACATTTTAAATATTTAACCTAAACATGTGACACTTTCGAAAAATTTTAAAACATGCTGAGATGGCTAGGATTTCTAGCCGAAACGTTCAATAAAAAATGTAAACATTTACTGTTCTAATTATTTCAACCGATACATATTGCCAATTAATTCATCAAACAAATGTTTTTTTGAGAGATTATAATTTGTATTGGTAAACTACTTATGAATGGACATTAAAATAATAATTTCGTGCGTTCATCTATTCCTGTGCTAATTTTTCTGTTTTCATGTGTATTTGTGTAGTTGCAAATGAACTTTTACAATAGAATTTAATTTTTTACAGGTCCTGCAGCACCGGCACCACCTAAAAATCCCAATGTTATTGATAATGATATTGAAGGTATATATTTTCATCTTTTCTATAATTTTTTTCTTTTTTCAAATACAAAATAATTTTGAATTAAATTTTTTATAGGTCCTGCAACACCAGCACCACCTGAATATCCCAATGTTGTTGTTAATGATATTGAAGGTATATATTTTTATCTTTTCTATAATTTTTTTCTTTTTTCAAATACAAAATAATTTTGAATTAAATTTTTTATAGGTCCTGCAACACCAGCACCACCTGAATATCCCAATGTTGTTGTTAATGATATTGAAGGTATATATTTTCATCTTTTCTATAATTTTTTTCTTTTTTCAAATACAAAATAATTTTGAATTAAATTTTTTATAGGTCCTGCAACACCAGCACCACCTGAATATCCCAATGTTGTTGATAATGATATTGAAGGTATATATTTTCAACTTTTCAATAATTTTTTTTTTCAAATACACAATAATTTTAAAATTTCACAAGTTAAATCGTTCTAAATAAAAACATTTTTTTTAGATGATTTTTAGAGATTTGTTATACAAATTAGCTAAAAATAAAAGATTAGAAAATGATCTACTGTGGCGAAATTTAAATAAATACGAAAAATGTATGAAATTAAAAATAAAATAAAATTAATTACTTTTGTATTTTATTTTCCATATCCCGATGCATTTTAAAACAATTATCATATAGATTTCACAAGAAAAAGAAACAATAAAATGTGTTTCTTTTTCTTTTGAAATCTATATGATAATTGTTTAAATTTTTGAATTTTATATAAACCTGAAATTCAAAAACTTTTCGTTTCTACCACCAGGAGCGCTGAAAACATAGTTTCAACCGTTTCAACCTTACTATTGCAGTTTCATATCTATAGTAAGAATATATATAATCTATGCTGCCAAGTATGATAAGGATACGTGAAATAGTTTTAAAGTACTGGGCAAAAATCGTTTCTAAATTTTTAAATGGAACATCCTGTAGCTCAGTAAGGAGCCACATTTTATCTAAGTGATTTGCGTTAAATCTTCATATTCTGAGCCCAGGATACTCCAGTTAAAATATTTCCAATTACTAATAAATCACCCTGTATATAGATATGAGCTATTCACTGCACAAATCGATTAACTCCAAATCATGACAGATTTTATAATTGCCCGAAATATGCTATGATCAATATCTTTTAAAAAATCGATAAATCAATCAATCATCAATGCGTGTTTGGCACACGCAATTTATAATCAACTATTTAGGTCACAGCACAAAGTGTCTGACACAGTTGAAAACAGCTGGAGAGTTCAATGAACTCCCCCTTTAAGTTCAAGGTCAACTAACAAGTTAAATATTAACAATAAAATCAAAACTTAATAAACTTCTGCAATAAATTATTTTTTATTTATTGGCCAAAACAAATTTTGTCGTTTAATTGGTGGTAATCATTATTATTTGAGAAATTTATTATAAATATGAAAAACTATGACTGAATCAAGTGCTGCTTTGACTAGAGATTCCATAATTATGAAATATAAAAAAAGGACACTTCAAATTTTATTTGAAAAAAATTTTTTTTTTCTTGGGGTGTGTATTTCTACTTTAATTCTAAGAAAAAATTAAAATTATACATTAAATTCTAATAAAAAAAAGTAATATTTATAAACAAAACATTTAAATAAATTAAACATTGAAAATGCATTTACATTAATGAAGTTTCAAACTAATTGTTGCACTGGAAATAATAGATACACATAATTTAAATGAATTTACTAAAATATTAGGTTTATGATTAATATTTTATATAAAACGGGACATTTTTATGTTGAATCGCTTTTTGTAGTTCATTTAATTGTTCTATAGTAGGATCTTCAGTGATCACATAATGATTTTAATTTAATAAAAGCCGCATTAATTCCAATATTCATTATGACACTATTATAAATCTGCTTTAAAATTGTCAAAATCCAAAATAATAAACATAACCTATAAAATGGGCTTAGAAAAACAAATCATAATTTCAGGGTCTTCAGGTGGAAGGCCAAACTGCGCTGCTCATGGCATGCGTATCTATTAAATTTGTTGGAATATTTTGTGATATATATTGTATTTAATACGATTTTTTACTGAATTAATTATTTCTTATAATTATATAATATAATATAAATATTACTATAATAAAAGTTTTGAATTTGATATTTTGAAGTCTTACCTGAAAGACCCACGTATTTGAAATATATTTGCAATATTTATTTAATTTTGAAATATATGAATACTTAATTAACATAGATTGATATTAC
This sequence comes from Clivina fossor, assembly GCA_963966155.1. Classification (NCBI taxonomy): domain Eukaryota; kingdom Metazoa; phylum Arthropoda; class Insecta; order Coleoptera; family Carabidae; genus Clivina; species Clivina fossor. Next base: position 23,802,943 of record OZ014550.1, read on the forward strand.
GTAATTATATCTTAAATTGGTAGATTTATATTATTTTTAACAGTTTATTATATTGGATATAATAAAAGGGATTTATATATTTTAATATACTTTTTATTTGAAAACAATGTAATACATAAATTCACTCATAAATTTAGACAGCTCATTTAGGAACGTTATACCTATAAGTGCACTATATCGAAATGTCGCATAAGTTTTCACAATATGCAACGTTATTTTTTTTGTAGAATTCGAAGTTATTATTAAGTACTTGAAGAAGATTCGTCGATACTTGGATCTGACGAAGAATCAGAACTATCACTGGATTGATTAGATCTAGATGTCGATTTATATCTAGGTCGTTTTATAGATTTTGAAAGAGATCTGGATCGTCTCCTGTCACATTTCTTATGTCTTATCTCTCGTTTCACTGATCTAGACCTTGATCGATTTTTTAATCTTAAACTGCTATGCTTCGGACTATAATTTGAAGATTTAGCTTTCGATATCGATCGATTACGACCGCGATGTTTATAATGTGATTCCCTTGAACGTGAACGAGATCTCGATCGACGATAATGTTTCTTTCGTTTCCAATTAGTTCCCGAATCCGAATCGGACGAACAAGAATCACGCCTGTCTCGATGATGATGGGGATATTTTTGTTTTTTCATACTTTTTGCTATTACACGTTTTTGATGATCCAGTTGTGGGAATAAATCTAAAATTTAGCAAATATTTTGTCCCGTATTAATTCAGGAATAAAAATAAGATCAAAATGCGTCGTATAAGTGTCAACAATAAAACGAAATTGAAATGACTTTATAAAATGCAAGTTAAAAAAAAAACAAAACAAAATAGATTCTAAGAATAAAAACTAAATAAAGCTTGATTTACATTATACTAGATTCGGCTAGAAACTTTGACTAGTTTACATACTTAATAAACAATAAATGGCAGAGAAATAATTTTCGGTTTCACTTTCTAGATTACCTTGCGATATTTCGAGAGCCTTTTTAGCTGAATTCATTTCGGCTTGCTGTATACTATGTCCGGTAGCTTTCGCTAAACGTTTTCCACGAAAATACACAGCTACAGTATAAACTCGTGTATTTGTAGGTCCTTTGCATTCAATTACCCTGTAAAATAAAAGGTATTCCAATTTAACAAGATTAGAAGTATATGGGTAAACCCATATATAGACCACTTTGACATTTCTCGGAAAGTTGGTAGTAACACTGTATTTTAATATTATAATTTATGTGGGCACTAGGAGATACTTTTCTGAAAATTTGATCAAAATCGAATAAATAATGTAGTCACAATAAATTTTGAAATAATTTTGTGATTTTTTTCCCTCGATAAGTTGGCAACACTGTATTTTGTTAAAATTGCATAATTTATTTAGGCATTAGGAAAAACTTTTATGAAAATTTGATCAAAATCGGATAAATAACGTAGCCAATATGAATTTTTAAAAACTTTAGTAATTTTTTTTTCGGAAAGTTGGTATCACTGGAAAAAACCAAAACTACATGACCATCTTGGGTACTAGACAAATTTTTCCTGAAAATTTCATTTAAATCGGTTGAACCGTCTAGGAGGAGTTGCGGCCACAAAATTTTGACTTACGACCGAGCGAGCTGACGACGCACATCCATACACCCACATAAACTAAGTTCAGATTCGTCATCTAGAGGATATATGAAGGATTTCTATACAATTTTTTCTTTGTTTTGAAAATGTTACAGACACTGTCCTAAACGCTATATCACTTTTTCCTTGCAGTCAAAGTGGTAAAAAAAATGAAGTTAAAAATAGCAAATATTTACTTATAAACCGGAATATCCGGTTCTCCGCCATCCATTGTACGTAATGTAAGACAACATTGTTGCAATTTCGATTTTGGATCGTTCCAATCCTGATTCATAATAAAATCTTGCAGACGTGGGAATAATGTTACTTGACAAAAAACGCGACAATATTCTATACCCTATATATAAATAAAATGATTACTGAATGATAAATAGAATGATAAATGATAATGAAATATACTTTATCAATGTATAAGGCACCGACGAATGCTTCTAATAAATCAGCTCTGTCTTTTGTTTTTAATTCGGCTTTCGGATTGTTATAAACGGCGTAATTTGCCATACCAAGATCATCGCAGACTACCGCTTGGGTGCGATTATTTACCAGTGAACTTCTTAATAGCTAGAAGAATTAGAGAAAAATCCATTTTACCGGCCTCGAAATTTAACAAATCAATTAATTAATTCATTATTCGAATCTTTCATTTACAATAAAATTATTAGAACTGAAATATTGTATAAAAATAATTATAAAATTTGGACTTTTTTTTAATCCAAAAGAATTAGTAATAGTTGATTAATAAAATTTCAATATATTAAATTAAAAATTGATATAATTCATAAATCGAAAGATTATGAATTTTTAATAAAATAGCCACGCAATGAAGTTACGTCATGAATTCCTGATTCAATTTACGGTAACAAAGTTATGTTTCATCTCTTTTTATTATATAATAGTTGGATTGTGCACGTATTTATATTCACGAATAATACATAGAAAATCACGCCATATATCCACATGGATGTGGCACAAACTCTTTCCATTATCTCGAAATCCGTTTCCCCTCCAGATATTCCTATTTAGACAAGCAACCTTTAGCTTCATCTACATTCATAATTCCTCTCTTGCTCTTCTATTCCTACTATTTGGAAACTTCCACTCACACAAAACACTTTCAATAATTATTGACGTAATTTCATTGAATGATTATTTTTAGTTAAAAATCATAATTTATTCTTAAAAAATAATATTAAGTTGAATTTTTTTTTTATGTTGACAAATATTACAATAATTGTTGTGTTTCATATATTTTGTAATGTTATTAGAAATTGTGAAACAAAAACAACAAATAACTTACCGAGAGATGACCTTCATGATGTTCCGGAAAGAATTTATATAAATATTCCGAAGCGATAAGTTGTAGAACTGTATCACCTAAAAATTCTAAACGTTGATTCGATCCTAAAGTTAAATTTGTATATCCGATGCTTCGATCAGTAAATGCACGTGCTAATAAACGTATATGATTAAATTTAACACCGATCGAATCTTCAAACCTTGTCAATTTCTGCAACAGTTCAAAATTTGGAATCCATTGTCGATCACCAAGCGGTTCCTGTTCTTGTAAAGGATGCAGGGGAAGATTCTGCCAAACTCCCAATAACATCGGATTGTATTTAAAAAAAGTCGTTCCGAATACTTGATCAGCAATCTTAAAATATTTTCATTCGTGTATGATTATAAAAAAAAATTTTGATTAATGTATTGATTAGACTGTGCCAAAAAAATCGATATTTTTTGTTCCCGTTTATTCCCCGTTAAAAATCATTCAGATTCCCAAAATTTAAAGCCAATCGGACAACATTTCGAGTCGAAAACGTGTTTTTAGAAAATTTTAATCATATTTTTCCAGATGTTCCGATTGTGTTGTGCTTTAATCGCGAGTTTGACGTATTATTGCATTCAATAAACAATGTATTGGATGTGTTTTACATAACAGATTAATTCTTTGAAGTTTATTTTGAAGAATTAAGGGCAAATAAAAGGCTATATTCAAAAAGGTGGTGGGAATACAAAAAAGAATAATTTTACATTCGATTTATTCGTTTAATACTACGTATTTATGTACAACTAGTAATTTAATAATAATAATATATATATATATATATATATATATATATATATATATATATATATATATTTACAGAATTAGCATATAAAAAAAAAAAATCAAATATTAAATTGTCAATATTTTCTTTGTTTATTATTATTTTGATTTCCAAAAAATATTTATGTTGTTAATTGTTATTATAGTACTTATATATTAATTTCAGAATTTTTGTATGTGTAGTTTATTTGTAAAAAAATAATTTTCATCATTTTCCTTGAAAAATGCGATTTTCTCTTATTTCACACATACATTTTATTTGAAAAAAAAATATGATTAATCTTTATTATAACTAACAACATATATATTTTTTGGAAATCAAAATAATAATAAACAAAGAAAATACTGACAATTAAATATTTGATTAATTTTTTTTATATGCTACTTCTGTAAATATATAAAAATTGTTATTAAATTCTGAATTGTACATAAATTAGCTAATTTTTCTAATAATTAGTTACCATAAATACATAGTATTAAACGAATAAATCGAATGTAAAATTATCCTTTTTTGTATTTCCACCACCTGTCCGAATATAGTCTTTTGTTTGCCTTGAACTATAAAAAATATAGTTATAATATAGAGTTATTCAAGAAAGAAACTGAAATCACTCTTTCGCTTATGAAAAATGGGTTAATTCTTCAAAATAAACTTCAAAGAATTAACCTGTCATGTAAAACACATACAGTACATTGTTATTGAATGTAATATTACGTCAAACTCGCGATTAAAGCAGAAATACCATTAAAACATCTGGAAAAATATTATTAAAAAATCTCTAAAAACACGTTACAATTGTTTTTTTGTCATAGTCTAGTATTGTTTTGTGATACATACCTTAATACCACCATCCAAAAACAATGCGCCCATTAGAGCTTCGAAACAATTTGCCATTGCGTGTCGTAATTCTAAATCGTGGCACAAATCCGAACCGTGAGCGTATAGCATGAATTGATCTAAGTTTAAAGTTCGTGCCAGAACAGCTAAATGCTGATTTTGAACAATTGCTGCCCGGTACGTGGCCAAACCACCTTCTTCCAAATCGGGAAACATTCGGAATAAATGGATCGACGAAAGAAATTCAACGACAGCATCGCCTAAGAATTCCAATCGTTCATTGTGCGTTATATTCGATTCGGTTTCGTGTTTTTTACCAAATCTTGACATAATGTTTATTAAAGTATTAATGCCTGAAAGAAAACTGAAAGATTAGTTCAAATTGACCAAAATGGTTTATTAAGTTATACGATAGATAGCCTAATACAAAGAACAAATTTCAAATTATAATATAGATAATAAAGAAATTTACCTCGTTTACGAGTATTCATATAATGAATGCGTCGATCGCCATATTCTGGTTGTCGGATTCCGCAGTTTGTTAAACTGTTACGGGCATGATCTGGATTTGTACCGAAATTCTCCCGATACGATGGATGCGTTAATGCCAATTGTAACAATGCTCGATTGGTAAATTTATAATCGATACATTGTTCCAAGACGTTTAAAGAATGATGGAATCTTAAGTGACACACCAAAACTGGTATCAACATTGCATGCTAAACATAAGAATATTAATTCAGTTGAGATAGTCGATCTCCAAATGTAGTTGAGTTAATATGAGGAAAAGTGTAAGGATTTATTTAAAATCAATAAAAGACAAAAACTACACTGTTCAGAATAATCTTTAAATGATAATTTATCCAGATCGAATCGGAAAAACTAAAATACTATAGGAAGTTAGCAAACTACAGACCTGAGCATTCTAAAAATCGATAAAGTTTGGGAATTTTTTCAGGTAGACAGAATAAAGCACATGTTCCGTGGTTTTTATATGTTTTTAGAGCTTTATTTGGTCTAGAATTTAGAAAAGTTTCAACCAAATTGGTTGCAGTGATGAGCTGTAATTCGCTCATTTGTTTAAAAAAACATTGGTCCTGGGCAGCACTCAAACATAAAATAACATTTTTGGTTACTTTGCCCAAAAATAAACTAAAAAAATCTAGGATGTAGTATAGTAGGATTATTTTGAAATTCATAAAATTAACAAAATGGCAGCATTTTAGAAAAAGGTGTTTTTTTTTATATATATAAAAAATAAGCTTTGAAAGCACATAAAAAAATCGAAAAAAGTAGATATCAAAAATATCCTACTCTACATTTTAGAGAATTCAATTCTCTTTTTCCTAGAGAGAAAATCAAGTCAATTAGTTTCCAAGATATCTTCTGGATAACATGGTTTCCAGAAAAACGCGTTTAAAGTTTGAGATACCCTATCTACCTGCCCTGACACGACTTTGTAAAAATCGCTGTAACTTCGCAACAAGTTTTAATTTCACATTATAAGCTTTTAAAAAATAGATTTTTTGAAAATTTTAGGGTGGTGTCCTCCTTTAAGAATCATGCAGAAGATCGTGTTCGATATAACACCTTGAAGAATCAGCAGATAAATCAGTTTATCTGCTGATTCTGATTCCGATCAACAACTGTAGTTTTGCTATTTTCTGTAAGTAGTATTTTAGTTTTTCCCGGTTCGATGCTGATAATTAAAGATTATTCTGAACAGTGTAGTTTTTAGCTTTTAATAAACCCTTACATTTTTCCTCATATAAATACATAAATTATTTAATCAACTTTAATTTTAATGATACTTGTCTTAACCCTATATTTATAAAACTTTTCATTAAATAATAAATGTAAGCATGTAAAATGTTTTTCATAATTATTTTAACGATTTGTTAATTTCATGAAAAGTTTTATTTATTCATAATTAATGAATGTCATCACTGTTATAACATTATGGAAAAGAAATAAATGAAATATATTTGTTAGAAATGTACTTATACAAGTATTTGATAATGAAAATTTTCTTACTTGAACAATATCACACATGATACCAGTACGATAAAATCCTTCGGCTGATACAGCCACCGTTACATCACGTTTCATTTTACTCTGCGTTCGCATCTCTTGTAATTTATTTTCTTTCGCTTCCAGTTTTCGTTTATCTTCAAACGTTGGCTTCGACATATTCGCTAATAAATGGCGGAATTTTACATAATCTCGCCACGCCTTTTGATATCTACAATACAAATTAATTAATTAATCAAATATTAAAACATATAAATTAGAAAAATACTCGGGATTTCCAGCGTAGCTTAATTGCGGCGGCCGAATTCCAAAATGAACAATTTCGGGAAAACGCAATTGTCCTGGTACCTGTAAATCACTGTTACGATCTAATTGATCTACACGAACGGAACATGGTTTTTTTCCGGGATATGTTACAACCATTCCCTAAAAAATTATTAATATATTATTATTATTACCGAATAATAATTTATAAATTTTATCATCTTACTTTAACTTCATCAGCCAAAAATTGCCATTCATATTGTGACATTTGTACCATTAATGATAGATCGATTTTATTTATTAATAGCTTCGAACTATCCAATAAATATTGTAAAACTTCTTTCATTGAAAGTATTTCGCGGCCATTATCTAAATAATAAAACAAATAAATTATTACATAATGCAATTATTCAATTACCAATTATTACTTACCAGGTAAATCTCTAACAAATCGAGGCATAAAATGAAATTGTGAACAACCATCTATATCTCCTGCAGCCTTGAAGTCTAAATCTACTAATTCGAGCAGTTCACGAAACAAGAAATCATCTATAAAATAATTTCTATTATTATTTCAATCCTTTATAAACGCATGCATTAAAATAATTTAACTTACGAAATAGATCAAGTTCGCGAATAGTAAAATTATCGGGATGTTTTTCTTCAATGTATAAAATCGTGTATTCAATATTGAAACGAATAACTTTACATGTAGGCAATTTGAAGAGTGGAAAATGTGAAAACATTGAAAAACCTTCGAAAATAAATTCGTGTTCATCGTGTTTGATAATTGTCGGTGTTTTCGTAAGAAAATTGGTAGGTGGTGAAATAGTTATTCGATAATGATATAATTTATCGGCATTATTCGTATCTTTATCGCAAACTTTTATGAATTTTTCTCCAGCGTAGATTCCATGACGAATACCGGATTTTCGTGATTTTAATGAGCAACGGCACAGAGGACCGTCGTTCATTTCACCGGGATCATTATACCTGGAGAAATGTTTCATTTGTTATATTGCACATTATACTTGGTTGAAACTTGAAACTTTATACAAATCAAATAAACGAAAATTAAAATTTATTTAAGCTGTTACATAGGTATGTGTAAATGAACCAAAACTTTGACAATTAATTCAATAAAAAGTTGTCGACAACTGCCGACGGTCTTATTGCATTTCAGAAGGTCCTTCACGGCAGACAGCAGAAGTCGCTTATTTCTTAACCGATTTGCATACGATTTTTTTCACATATTCTTCTCACATGTTTTCTCTAACTTGTCCCGATCCAAAGCTTTTTTTAAGTAATTAGGAACAAAATGATGACATTTGAACGAAAAAAGTCGTATTTTATCTGTGTTTTTAGAGCTTTAACAATTAAATAAACAACAAAAACATCAAATTACAAAATATCTGAATCGATACAAGTTAGAGAATACATGGATAAATATGTGAAAAAAAAATTGTATGCAAATCGGTTAACAAATAAGCGAGTTCTGCTGTCCACCGCGAAGGACCTTTCGGAATGAAATAAGACCGTTTTTGTCAGAACTTCGGCAGTTGGCGACCTAACAATTTGTTCTCCAAGACTTAATCTTTTCAATAAAAAAAACAACCGTATTTTAATCTAATGACAACTTTTCATTGAATTAATTGTCAAAGTTTTGGTTTATTTACGCATATGTAACATCTTAAATTATTAATTTTTAAATCTATCTGTAAATATTTATAATTGAGTTTACAAAAATAATTATTCTTAAACAAAAAGTCTAAAATTATATATGTGTAAAATCAAGAATCATTATTAAGAAAATTTTATCTAATTATTATATTACTATCTGTATTGATTGTTGAGTATAAATTTTTGTGTCACCAATGTTTAAAAATAAAAATACTTACCACATTTCTGGATGTAATCTGTCAGGATGTTGTTGTTTCCTAGTTAATTCTTCCATGATGTTTTCTTCCTCTTCGTCGGTTAAATTATCTGAACTGCTATCGGAATCTTCATCGCAATGTTCAGCTACATAGAAAATAATACCTAATTAGAAAAAGTAAAATCTTATTTAGAAAAATCTATTTCTTACATTTATGTTTGCAAAGTCGCGTTCTTTTTTTCCGTTGTGGTGGCTCATAGATTGGTTTCCCAGCATTAACTTTTTCCGTTCGAAGAACAAGTTCCTCATTGAATCTACTACAAACATCTAAAAGTTTATTGGTTCCTTGAATTATTTTCGGATTATTTTCATCTCTAGTGTAATATAAATCGGCCGGTGTTGTTCGAGTCCAGATTAGTTTTTCTTTCTCAATGATTTCTTCTTGACTTAATTTAAAATATTCTTCAAGTTTCGAAGACATTTCTTCAGTGGTAGCGCAATAATTCTTTCGCCAACGATCCAAAATCATTTCTCTTTCGGTTGGTGGTTTCTTCTCGGGATAGACTGGTCTCGTAACAGTTTCTTCCTTTTTTATGTGTTTAATGTAGCGATCTCTGCTCCTCCTGCTTCGATTTAATATCCTGCTGCTATGACTTGATTTGTAAGATCTAGCTATAGATCTTGAACGAGATCTAGACCGTGTTCTAGTTCTAGAATGATTTGAACGTCTTCTATATTTATCATCACGATCCGAATCTCTTCTACTATATTTTAATTCTTTATTATTTCTTTTAAACGCTTCATTGTCTCTCTTATAGTCATCCAATGATTTTTTATAATCATTTAGATAAGTAGCTGTGTTACTAGTTTCATAATACTGACTAACAGTGTATTTAGAATAAGTGGCTGATACATTTGTTTCGTTGTAGTTAATATGAGTCTTGTGATCACTGTAAGTTGAAGGCGGACAAGAATCATACACATGTTCACTTGGTTGTGGAATCTGTGAATACGATGGGGGTGGGTAATCATATCTTGGATACGGAGTTTGCAGATGTGAGGTTACTTGATACGGAGTTGTCAGATAGTTTTCGGAACCGTATCGCGGAATATTTGTGTTTATTTGAGGTGGTGGATATGAATATTGAGGAGGTGGTTGTGTTGGATCTGGTGGAGAAAGTGGATATCCTGGATCTCGAATAGGATACTTGTAATTGTTGTCCATTTTTAAAATTTGTAACTGTTATAACCTATATCTACATTTTGTTTACAGATTGAAAACCTTTTGATTAAATTCTATTTATTTTTTAAAACAGTAAAAAAATACATAAAATTTTACACATTTGCAAAACAATTGTTTAATCAAACAATATTAAAATAGGCTATACACTTGATAATAGGTTACATGAATCAGAAGAAGTTGACAATTTGCAATATTTTGTTTAGTTCACAAATCGCCGACAGAGGGCAAATAAATGCAGACTATGAAAAAAATAAAATTACGTATTTGATATTTGCGTTACTTAAATATAATTTTCTTTATTTTATTAGAAATAGCTAATAAATAATTAAGACAAATAGATCATCTCCTCTTTCATATTACTTTAAAATTATAAAAATATTTCTGTTATTAATAAAAATATTTTTTGAAAATCAATTGCAAGATATACTGTTTAATAATAGAATCAAAAGATAATAGATATTTTCACGTTATTATTCGTTTATTTTTTAATTTCAAAATTCTAAATTGGAATAGAGATTAGATAATACCATAAAAAAATGCAATTTGAACTGTGTTCAATTTCGAGTCGATAACCAATCGGAACTCATTCAAAACAGTCACTTGATTCAAATTTAAACATATTTTAATTATTTAATTTGATCTATAATTTTTAAAATTAGACTTTTATTGTCTTCTCGTACTTGCTTTAAACATTAGTGAATTGGCGCGTTATAGTAACGAGGTATGTAATTCGTTTTAAGAATTTTCCTATTAGCTACAACATTTTAAAAATTTCTAGAACTCTCTAAACCTTCCGAAATTTTCCTAGAACTTTCTACAACATTTTTAGAATTCCTAGAGCCTTTTAAAACTTCCTAAAATTCCTAGAACCTTTTAAAACTTCCTAAAAATTCCTAGAACTTTTTAAAACTACCTTCAAATTCTTAGAACTTCTTACAACATTTTAAAAATTCCTAGAACTTTCTAAAACTTCCTAAAAATTCCTAGAACTTCTTTCAATATTTTAAAAATTCCTAGAGCTTTCTAAAACTTCCTAAAAATTCCTAGAACCTTTTGAAACTTCCTAAAAATTCCTAGAACTTTTTAAAACTACCTTCAAATTCCTAGAACTTCTTGCAACATTTTAAAAATTCCTAGAACTTTCTAAAACTTCCTAAAAATTCCTAGAATTTCTTACAATATTTTAAAAATTCCTAGAGCTTTCTAAAACTTCCTAAAAATTCCTAGAACTTTTCAAAACTACCTTAAAATTCCTAAAACATCCTACAACATTTTAAAAATTTCTAGAGCTTTCTAAAACTTCCTTAAAATTCCTAGAACTTTTTAAAACTACCTAAAAATTCCTAGAACCATCTAAAACTTTCTAGAACTTCCTACAAAATTTTAAATCTTTTTAAAACTTCCTAATATTATCTAGAACTTCCTACAACATTTTAAAAATTCCTAGAACCATCTAAAACTTCCTAATATTTCCTAGAATTTTCTACAACCTTTTAAAAATTCCTAGATCTTTTTAAAACTACTTAAAAATTCCTAGAACTATCTAAATCTTTCTAAAACTTCCTAATATTTCCTAGAACTTCCTACATTTTAAATTTTTTTAGAAATTTTAAAAAATTCCTAGATCTTTTTAAAACTACCTAAAAATTTCTAGAACCATCTAAAACTTTCTAAAACTTCCTACATAATTCTAAATCTTTCTAAAACAACCTAAAAATTCCTAGAACCATCAAAAACTTTCTAAAACTTCCTAGAAAATTCTAAATCTTTCTAAACCTTCCTAAAATATCCTAGTACTTTCTTAAACTTCCTACAAAATTCATAGTACTTTCTATCGCTATCTAAAACCTTTCCAACCTTCTTAAAACCTTCTCGAACATTTCGAAAACGTTCTTAACTTCTTAATTCAATTATCAACCTAACCTCTCTCACTTCAGGTAACAACAACCTACAAGGAAAGCGGCAGCGACACCGAAAACAAAGAAACCGCCGACCTTGCCCTACGTGGTCTTCAACTCCTCTCCGAATGGACCTCCGTCGTCACCGAACTCTACTCCTGGAAGCTTCTCCATCCCACCGACCATCACCAGAACAAGGAATGCCCCCTCGAAGCGGAGGAATACGAACGTGCCATCAGGTATAATTACAGCGATGAGGAGAAGTTTGCGCTCATAGAAGTCATTGCAATGATTAAAGGTACAACATTGTATATAGAACAAGATTAGAAGTAGATATGGGTAAACCCATATATAGACCACTTTGACATTTTTATGTGGATGTATGGATGTGCGTCGTCAGCTCGCTTGCTCGGTCGTAAGTCAAAATTTTGTGGTCGCAACTCCTCCTAGACGGAGTTCAACCGATTTTAATGAAATTTTCAGGATAAATTTGTTTAGTGCCCAAGATACAGGTCATGTGATTTTGGTTTTTTTTCAGTAATGCCAACTTTTTCCGAGAAAAAAATTACTAAAGTTTTAAAAAAAATTATATTGGCTACATTATTTATCCGATTTTGATCAAATTTTCGGGAAAAATATCTCTAATGCTCCCATTAATTATATAATTTTATTAATATTTAATGTTGCCAACTTTCCGAGCAAAAAAAATTACTAAAGTTTTTGAAAAATTTATTATGGCCATGTTATTTAACCGATTTTACTCGAAATTTTCACAAAAGATTTTCCCAGTATTCATATATAATTTATGTAATTTTAACAAAATATAGTGTTGCCAACTTTCCGAGAAAAAAAATCACAAATTTTTAAAAAAATTTATTGTGGCTACATTATTTATTCGATTTTGCTGAAATTTTCCTCAAAGTTATATATTATAATATTATTAAAATACAGTGTTGCCAACTTTCCGAGAATTGTCAAAGTGGTTTATATATTGGTTTACCCATATCTACTTCTAATCTTGTTTTCATAGCTATCTAAGTTTATTTATATATCATACATACATACATACATACATACACAATCACGCCATGTACCCAAAAGGATGTGGCACAAACTCTTTTCATCATTCCGAAATCAGTCGCCTCCAAACATTTCTATCCAGCACAAGCAACTTTCGCACTTTCATCCACATTCATAATTCCTCTCATACATGCTCTTTTATTCCTACTACTTGGAAACTTTCGCTTACGCAAAACACTCTCAATCATACCACTCCAACTACTCATCGGACGTTATTTATTTATTTAAGGTCTTCAAGTCCTAATGGCTCGTATGGAAACCGTCTTCAACGACGCAATCCAGTAAATCCTACGGGAACCTCTGCGCAAGGCGATTAAAAATAAGAAGGACCTGATCAGGAAGGAGTATTATCATGTCGGTGCGTGAGACCTGCGCGGATTGGCAACGCGGTATGGAACCACTTGCTGATCCTGCGCTCAAAGGAAAAGAGATCCCGATAATGGATTTGGGATTAAAGTTCCGCGAAAAAATGTTGGTCCTTCGTCGACTCAACTCTATATGGTGAGGACGATGCTGGAATCGCTGATTGCGGATAAATCGGGTGGGAAAAGGACCCTGAGGAAGGATATTGATGGACAGTATTTGACTCAGATTGATCAGTTTCATAAAGTTTCGTTCTATTGGAATTATCTGTTGAATTTTAGTGAATCGTTGCAGATGTGTTGCGATTTGTCGCAACTATGGTAGGTTTTTTCTTATTTTTTACAAGATTTTACTAGTTTTTACAAAGGTTTTCATGTTTTTAACAAGATTTTTCATATTTTAACAAGGTTTTCATATTTTATAGAAGATTTTCATATTTTTTACAAAGATTTTTAATATTTTTCATACATATATACACAATCATGCCATGTACCCAAAAGGGTGTGGCACAAACTCTTTTTATCATTCCGAAATCAATCGCCTCCAAACATTCCTATCCGCAAACAAGCAACTTTCGCTTTATCCACATTCATAATTCCTCTCATACATGCTCTTTTATTCCTACTACTTGGCAACTTTCGCTCACTCCAACTACTCATCGGACGTCCACTAACAAACGTATACCATCAAAATCATTCAAATAAATCTTTTTACACCAAACGTTCATTAGACGCATTCGCTCAAGATGGCTCCGAACCATCTTAACTGACTAATACCAACTTTTGCTACAACATTAGTTTTTCGCAATTTAACACTCATCATACACTAATCTATTTCGTACCCGATCTCTCCTATAGTTACACCACATACTCCACGTAGAAATCTCATTTCGCACAGCAATCATTTTCCGTTTATGCTTTTGCAACCAAACCCAACATTCACTACCATACATCAACGTACGCACCAAAACTGCATTGTATATACTCAAAAGATTTGAATATTTTTTAAAAAGATTTGAATATTTTTAACAAGATTTAAATAATTTTTAACAAGATTTAAATATTTTTCACAAGAATTTTAATATTTTTTAAAAAAATTATAATATTTTTTTTTCCCAAGATTTTAAATATTTTTAACATGATTTTTAATATTTTTTACAAGATTTTAATATTTTTAACAAGATTTTAATATTTTTGTCCAAGATTTTAATATGTTTTAGAAGATTTTAATATTTTTCACAAGATTTTAATATTTTTAACAAGATTTTAAATTTTTTTACAAGATTTTAATATTTTTAACAAGATTTAAATATTTTTCACAAGATTTTTAATATTTTTCAAAATATTTTTTAATATTTTTAACAAGATTTAAATATTTTTTAACATTATTTAAATATCTTTAACAAGATTTAAATATTTTTTAACAAGATTTAAATATTTTTGTCCAAGATTTTTAATATGGTTTTTTCTATTTTATTATTATTATTATTGTAACCTAACCTAACCTAGAACAACTTGTGTTCCAGGTATCGGTAATTTTATCTGGAGATGACAATGGGAAGAAGGATCCAGAAATGTACAGTGCGCCATCATCATAATGAGGAGTGCAGTGATTTGATTACAATGGAAAAAAGGATTCAGTTTCCCATTGATATGTCCATGCCATGGATCCTGACTGATCATATCCTGAAGACAAAGGAACCTTCCATGATGGAGTGAGTCCATGATTTTATTTTCTGTTTTTCTCATTTCATATTTTTACCACTTTGCCTGCAAGGAAAAGTAGTATAGCGTGCGCGTATGGTGTCTGTAACATTTTCAAAAGAAAAATTGTGTATAGAAATTCTTTATATAGTCCCTAGATGACGAATCTGAACTTAGTTTATAAGTTGGTGTATGGATGTGCGTCGTCAGCTCGCTCGCTCGGTCGTAAGTCAAAATTTTGTGGATGCAACTCCTCCTAGACGAGGTTCAATCGATTTTAATGAAATTTTCAGGATAAATTTGTCTAGTGTTCAAGATACGGGTCATGTGGTTTTTTTTTTATTATTAAAGTTTTAAAAAATTTATTATGGCCATGTTATTTAACCGATTTTACTCAAATTATTACAAAAGATTCTCCTAGTAATTATATAATTTATGTAATTTTAACAAAATACAGTGCTGCTAACTTTCCGAGGAAAAAATTATTAAAATTTTTAAAAATTTATTACGACTACTTTATTTAACCGATTTTAATCAAATTTTCATAAAAGATGCTGCTAGTGCCTAAATAAATTATACAATTTTAACAAAATACAGTGTTGCCAACTTATCGAAAAAAAAAACACAAATTTTTTTAAAAATTTGTTGTGGTTACATTATTTATTCGATTTTGATCAAATTTTCCGAAAAGTTTTTGCTAGTGCCTACATAAATTATAATATTATTAAAATACAGTGTTGGCAACTTTCGTAATATGTTATAATATATATATATATATATATATATATATATATATATATATATTTCGTGTTTTGTTTAAAAAAAAAGATTTTGGATATTTTAACACTAGCTTTCGTTGTCTACTCTTTTATCCTACTCTTTGTACCAGACACTTTTTTTTCCTGTTTTTCTTTAATTTTTTATTCTCCTTTTTCTGATTTTTCGAAAAGTTGATAAGGGGGGACCATTGGCATTTTTTTCGAAAATCAGTTTTTAATTTTTTTCTCCTAAACGAAGTATCGTAGAACAATGATTTTTTCACCGAATTATAGAACTCATTATTCCGCATTTTTCGATACCATTCCCGTTTCCCAATGTTATAGCTCATTTTTTAGTGGTTAACCCTGTATATCGTAAAATATTAATATTTATGTAAAAAAAATGACTTTATACCATGCATTTTCACATTTTGAACAAGTTTTATATTTAAATATTTGCTCTAAAGTCAATAGGGAAAGAGATACAGCCGTATTTAAAAAATAATATTGAAATCCCTATGGTTCACATTTCATTTCTACACCCGGTATATATATATGCATAGTTTTTCTATTTTGAATATTTTTTATTGTGTCTGATATTATAAAATTATAAAGCAATTAGTAAATAATTTTAAGTGAACGTTAAAATCACGTTTGTCAAAAATTACTTTTAAAAGTGAGTTGAGAATTGTGTTCACATTGTAATTTTATAAATTCGGAAGTTTTCCAATTTAATGTACTTATACCGTAATCTTATCGTATGGTTAGATTCTTTATGTTTCCATGTTTTATTTACTTGCAAATTTTACTGTTATGTATATGAATTTATTCAACAAATTAACCGAATGATAAGAAACAATTGAAGTTGTCTCGCAATATTAGCGTTAGAAACGTCAAATTTCGACTTGCGTTTTAATGTTTGTGTATATAAGTTAATTTTTTCTTTTTATACAGTCGTAGAAAAAATATTGCAGAGAACTCGTTCATAAAATGTCTTTTTTTTTTCATTTCTAGGATTGCCACCCTAGCCTATAGCTTTTGCAATCAAACTTTCTATTCGTGAAACAAACTATTTTTTCGTTGTAGGTATTTTGTCGACTGTTCACCTTGGAAAAAGGATATCGAAAACTCAGTCTTATTACAGAAGTTATTCATTTTTATAAAAAAAATGTTCAATGTTTCGTGCTAACCATAGCACTTTATCAGGAGAATTTTATCTTAAAAGATGTATCCTGTTTCTACATCTTTTAAGATAAAGTTCTCCTGATGAAGTGTTCTGGTTAGCACGAAACGTTGAGTTTTTTTTTTATAAAAATTAATAAATAACTTCCGTAATAAGACTGAATTTTCGATATCCTTTTTCCAAACTATTTTTTGTACTAGTATAAATTACTACTGCAAACTATATACATCTATGTAACATTTTTGTATTTAAATGCATTTGCAATTCTATTTTCATACAATTAACCAACTGTTTTCAAAACCAAGTCAAGACGTGGAAAAATAAGGCATTTTTATTAGTTAAGGGCATTTCAAGGCAAACAAAAGGTTATATTCAGACAGGTGATGGAAATACAAAAAAGGATAATTTTACATTCGATTTATTCGTTTAATGCTACATATCTATGGTAACTAATTATTAGAAAAATTACCTAATTTATGTACAATTAATAATTCAATAACAATTTTTATATTCAGACAGAATTAGCATATAAAAAAATTAATCAAATATTAAATTGTCAATATTTTGTTTGTTTATTATTATTTTGATTTCCAAAACATATACAGGGTGTAACAGAATAACTATTCCTAATTTTCAGAAATGATAGAGGGCTCATAAAGAAACATTTTTTATTAATAAACTAGTGTCCGGAATTTTTTTTTTTTTTTTTTTTGGCAGTCGATTGTAAAAAAACACAACTTTATGTTATAATCCGAGAATTAACGGAGATTTATAATATCCGTTAAGACCATTTCATTCTACTCAAAAAAGTGCCTTAAGAATGTGAAAATTATTTTCATCTAATTTAAAAAACCATCGAGATATCGCCATTTATCAAAATACGGAAAAAGCGAACTTTTCGCCATAACTCGAAAACAAAAGACGATAGCTAATTTTTGTTTTCATAATTGAGTTTCTCTCAAAAAAAGCGATAGAAAATGCGCGATCCATTTTTCCATATCTCTTATAGTTTCCGAGTTCCCTTATGAAAACGTCCAAATTTGCCCACCCTGTACATCGTTACAACTTGTGTATCGAAAATGGTGGTCGTAACTTCGAACAATTTTTATAAAGTTTAATGCACTATTATTTCTAATAAAATGTTCCTTAACTTAACTACTCTTTGACGTTGTAATAATTAAAATTGTTTTTAACGATATTTAGTGTATCTTGGACACCGAGAAATTTTCGGACACTAGTTTATTAATAAAAAATGTTTTTTTAAGTGCACTCTATCATTTCTGAAAATTAGGAATAGTTATTCTGTTACACCCTGTATATGTTGTTAATTATAATAAAGATTAATCATATTTTTTTTTCAAATAAAATGCATGTGTGAAATAAGAAAAAATCGCATTTTTCAAGGAAAATGATGAAAATTATTTTTTTACAAATAAACCATACATACAAAAATTCTGAAATTATTACATAAGTACTATAATAACAATTAACAACATATATATTTTTTGGAAATCAAAATAATAATAAACAAAGAAAATATTGACAATTTAATATTTAATTAATTTTTTTATTTGCTAATTCTGTCTAAATATAAAAATTGTTATTAAATTTTGAATTGTACATAAATTAGCAAATTTTTCTAATAATTAGTTACCATAAATATGTAGTATTAAACGAATAAATCGAATGTAAAATTATTATTTTTTGTATTCCCACCACCTGTCTGAATATAGCATTTTGTTTGCCTTGAACTGGCCTTAATTTTGTTGCGTTACCGCTTTTAATCTAACGGTCATAAAACAGTTCTAACCTCCTTCATAATCTTATAAAAATTTGACTTATTTTAATTTACATAATTGTGAAAGAGGAAAAACTTACATGTAAGTTAATTAACTAGTTAAACATCATCTAATAACTGGAAAATATCGTCGGCTTTAAGTCAAAATCTCGTATCTCAATTTTTGGCGGTATTGAGATTATGTTTATCTCAAACTCTTCATATGCACTGCATGTACTGAAAAAACTCGTAACTCGTTTGTAAAAATTAAACAGTTTTTATCGCTTTCTGAAAAATGATGGTTTTAGAGATACATTATCCAATCGTAATGCCGAAATCCGTAATTGAATTGAAAAACTCCGAATCAGAAGAATCTGAAGATAGTAATGATGTAATTGTAGTTTCAGTTAATCGAGAAAAATCAAAGCCGTTAGAATTTCCTACTGAAGAAGAAGGTGCTTGTTGTCTACCTCAAACTGTCTCAGGAAGTGTCTCAGGAAGTGGAGTACATAATCTAAATATGGAAAATAAGATGAATGTAGATGATAATTCGGAACATCGTAAGTTTTATTATATATTAGAGATGTTTCCTAATATTTGTACGATGCATTTGCGAGATTTGTGTGCAAAAATAAAAGATGAACATCAAATCATTTTGATGTTATTAACTGGTAATGTAACAATTAATTTATTTAAATTTTAAATCGATTAAGTAAAGCTATTTGATGGTATTTAGTAAAACTAGTTTTGTCATATAAACTATAAGTTGTTTCTGCATCTAGTTTAAAACCTAGAAAACTAATAATACTACATTTGTCATACAATAGTGTGTTTTGTCATTATTTAATGCCAGAGAATCGGATTTATTATAGTAAAGTAATTATTTTTCGCTTTCGAACTATATTACGCGTATATATTTTAGGTGATTATAAAATGCGTAAACGTCTTAGTTCGAAGCTTCAAACCGATTTTAATGAACAGTACAAAACTCTCGAAGAACTTTTTCCTGATGCAGATCCAACATTTTTACAATCGAATTTGGAACGATTGGTAGATCAGCCAGATGAACTAAGAGATTTTGTTGCTCAAATGATAGAACGAAAAAACTATCCAACAAAAACTGACTACTTAAAGTATGTGTGTGCTATTTTATCAGTTATTTTTTATAATGGAATTATCCGGTAAATTCTAATCTTGTAGTTTCTCTCTCGAAAATTGTATATTTTTGTTAGATAACTAAAGTAATAAACAATGGACATTTCTAGGCGAATGAAACTAACAGCTCAGGAAAAACAATATACTACAGAATTTAGTATAAAACATTTTTTAGAAATCTTTCCAAATCCAGATGAATATTTTTTGAATCCTGAGAGGAAACAAATTTACTTAGATAAAGTCGATCGTAAATATGTGATGATATTTTTAAAAAATCGTTATACAAAAATTCCAATAGCTACTATTACTCAAGTATTTAAAAGTAAAAATTACAATATTGTAGAAACATGTGATATTTTAGACAAATTGCAAATATCATTGAAATCAAAACGAAAACCTTATCCTGTTTCCAGTTGTAAGAATATTCCACTATTACAGGCACTTGCTTATATCAATCATAAAACATCGATCATTAATTATAGAACAGAACAAGAAAAATTAAAAATGGATGCAAGAGAAGAGGCTAGAAAAAATGGCCTAATGAAAACATGTCAATGCTGTTATGATGAAGAGGTATAGTTAATTTTCAAATATTGTTTTCACGAAATTATTAATCAGATCATCACGCATAAATGTTAATAAATATTTTATTCTCTCAATTAGGTTATGCCCGATGATATAATAATTTGCGGAAATTGACATACTTTTTGCAAAGATTGTGTAGAACGTAGCGCTGAAGTGTTAATTGGTGATGGAAAATTGGAATTTCCATGTTTGAATAATTGTGGTACTAATTTGAGTCTACAAATTTTGCAAGTAAGTCATTTTTTTTTTACTAACAACAATTTTTCTTTTTTTTATGTTAAATTAAAAGCAAAAGACTTTTGCAGTTGTTTTGAGATTTTTGAAATAATTGTACGATTAAGAAAAGAAATAGAACAATATTTAAAACCAGTTTAATCAATGCGTTCGATTTTAACGTAATGTTAAATTGTTTATGAATATTTCATATTATTTGTTTGGTTAATTTTTTTTTTTAAATAACTATTTTTTGTTTTTGAATTGTATGAATTTCATGTTTTTGCTGATTAGTGTTAAAGAAAGTAATTGTTTCATGTTTTGTGCCAGTATGTTGGCAACACTACCAACTCAGTTGGTAATGCACACACACACACACATGCAGTAGTGTCGTGTCCTTGTAGTTGTAAGTAATGTCGTATCGCTTGTTCTGTATAATAATATTACATTTAATAAGTTCATATAATAAATACAATATAATCAAACTTATTGGCTTATTACAATTAATAACCCCAACAATTAGTCTGTACTAGATCCACAAGTATTTTGTAAACGAGCATGTCGAAAGCAATTAGAAGAAGTGAAAGCAGCCGGCATAGAAGATTTAGAATCTTGTCCATTTTGTGATTTTGCAACGATACCTGCACCTGATGATAAAATCGTTCGCTGTATGAATAATGATTGCATGAAAGAATCATGCCGATTATGTCATGAACCGTCGCATATTCCATTACGATACGATGAAGTCGAAAAGGATGAAAATATCAAAGCACGAACTTATATCGAAAATAAAATGAGCGACTCGCTTATTCGGTATGTTTATCTATTACTTTTTTAACATTCACTTCAATTTTTGTAAATCAAATTAAAATGAGAATTTAGCACAATGGGGTTGTATCTTTCCAAAAGAAAAAAAAATAGAATTAATTTTTGAATTATAGTGTTAATGTTTCTAGAAAAATGCATTTGTTTTTTTAAAAAAAAGACAAGTAAATAAATATTGTATATTTATTATTTAGGAAATGCTACCAATGCGGTTTGAAATTTATAAAAGAAAACGGCTGCAATAAAATGACATGTTCATGCGGTGCTATGATGTGCTATGAATGCAATCAACCTGTTAAAGACTACTCACATTTCAATGGACAAGGAGGAGATAAGTTTCATTTGTAAGTATTGATTTTGATAAGTTTGTGAACTGATTTGTATTTTAGTAACTTACGTCTGAATAAATCTTGACTTATAATATGATTTTCTGGATACTTTTAACAAAATTTTCCGGATAAAAGCGCGGACAATTAAAATTTAATTCATAGGGTTAACAAACTGAAAGAAAAATGACGAATATTGATTTGCTTTATAAGTTCTTAGTATTTTTACAAAATAATGAAATTCAATTATAGTGGACAGTTATAGTTATAGGTTATAGTGGACAATTATATTTTAAAATAGATATTTTTGGCGTAGGTGCCTGTTAAACTCCATCGAGATGCTGTAATTCAAAGTGCTGAAAATGCAAAACGTGAATTAGGAATTCATGGTGCTAATAGTAGCACACTTAAAATTGATCCGACCGAAGATCTACAGAAGCACTACAAAGAAATGGCTGCCCAAGCGAACCAACAAAATCCCAATCAGCCACATCTGGTTTTGATTAACCAGATTCACCTCCACCATCATAATCATTAAGCCATTTTAAATTTAGAATTAGTTTTTTGATTAAAATACAAAATTCTATTTATATATACATAAAAAAAAATTACAAATACTATTTTCAAATGTTAAATCCCAAAAATCGTATAATTTTCTATATTGGATACCTGAATGTATTTTTAATTTCGTTTATGTTTTCTTTTTAATTTTTTTTGTTAAATATTTTTTGTCTGATTAGACAAAAAAAAGATAAGAGTGATTAGTTTAATATTTTGGTTCACTCGCGATACGTGTTAAAATTAATTTGAAAAATTATTTTAGAACTCAAACTAAAATAATGCACGTTTACAAAAAAGATTGCAAATTTGAAAGTTATCAATAATTATTTAATATTAATATTAGATCTGTAAAATCAGTAAATATTTCAGTTCTAGATTAATATCTATAAAATCAGTAAATATTTCAGTTCTAGATTAATATCAATTATTTTGAAATTATTTGATTCTCTTATGGCTTACTTTATATAATATTTAATAGTTACCGATTAAAATTGGCTGATATAAGTCATTGTTGTTCATTAAAATAAAAAATATTGTAAATTTTATAGTTTCCTGTATTATTATTAGTAAAATATATATTTTTCATCAATTTTTTCTAAACTTGTATGTTTTTTTAAACTATAAATTTTTGCCATCGTATGCAACCCGCACATTTCATAATATATCTGTCTCTCTCTCTTCGATCAGTTCTGAAAATGTTATGTTTGGTAATTTTGTCTAATACTGCTAATTAATAAGTCCCATATAAAATTTTCTGTTTAAAAAATTGAAATAATATGACTTGCGTATATTTCAGCTTAATTTTAATTATGACGTTATTACTGATTTTGATTTTTATTGTTATAATTAGAGGATTTGTAAATATTAGATATTTTAAATATTGCTTTCATAAATTAATTTAAATTTAAATAAACGTGCTTACTTTAAAATGTAGTTTAATTAATAGAAAGTATTCGGGACGACCGGGACGACTGCGACTTGCAAAATGATAATGAGATACGCATAGATGACTATTTGAGAATTACTGCTAATTATATTATGTTATTAAAAGATTAGAAAATGATCTACTGTGGCGAAATTTAAATAAAAATAATATTATAAAAATAATATTAAAGAAAATCCCAAAACCACACTTAAATTAAAATAAAGCTAAATACGTATTTCGGAAGCTAAGCTTCCATCTTCAGTAGCAAATAAATTTACAAAAATCTTACCTGTGATCCTAGTACATGAACACTTAAGCACTTGTCAAAGGTCACTGTGACCTTTGACAAGTGCTTAAGTGTTCATGTACTAGGATCACAGGTAAGATTTTTGTAAATTTATTTGCTACTGAAGATGGAAGCTTAGCTTCCGAAATACGTATTTAGCTTTATTTTAATTTAAGTGTGGTTTTGGGATTTTCTTTAATATTATTTTTATAATATTATTTTTATATTATGTTATGTTCGCGCATGCGCAACTAGAGAGAGCAAATTTCACTAGAAAAGGATAACCTGCTCACTTTGAGTTTTTATTTGAAATATATTTTGGAACTTTATTATTCTTTATTTTAAAAATAAAAATCAATGTTAAGAAATATATTCTTTGCTTGATGTTCATCCAATGTAGTGCACTAACATACTATTTACATTTGTATATTTATTTACTTTAAGTATACATCTCATAGCTCTATTTTGAATCTTTTGCAGCTTTTGTAATTGGTTTTTATTACAAAGAAATAATATAGTGGCACAAAAATCTATATGAGGAGCTATTATAGTTTTGTAAAGTTGCACTGCTTGCAGATAATTTATTTTATTTCGAATTCTTTGCAATAAGTAACCATTTTTTGCCATTTTTTTACATACATAATCAACATGGTCATAAAAGTTAAGTTTATTATCTATAAAAACTCCTAAATACTTAATTTTATTAACCTGTTCAATTTTTTCATTATTAATTTTTATTGTTGCATTATAATCAATTTTTGAATTAATTATCATTAATTTCGTTTTTTTCACATTTAGTTTTAATTTATTTATGTTCATCCATTCTAATACATTATCTAATTTTTGTTGAATTATATGAATTCTTTCTTGAACAGAGTCAACTGAGAGTCAACAATAAAGTATCGTCTGCAAATAATTTTAATTTACATTTACTAACAACATTAATAATATCATTAATATATATAATAAATAACATTGCTCCTAATACAGTTCTCTGTGGCACACCGATATTAACATCTGTTTGTTTTGATATACAATTATTAACTTTAGTTCTTTGTTTCCTGTTCTCTAAATAGCTCTGAAACCAATTTAGACTAGTGTAATCAAACCCGTAATAATTTAATTTTTTTAATAATAAATTTCTATTAACCGTTTCAAATGCTCTTTTGAGATCAAGAAATACAGCTATAATGGTTTTATTATTGTCAATGTCATTTTTCCAATCGTTTACTAAAAAATTTAATGCACTTTCACACGAGTGTTTTTCTCTATAACCCGATTGTTCATCTATAAGTATGTTATTATTGAACATAAATGTTTTTAATTGTTGAAGCACACAAAGTTCTAGAACTTTTTCAATTAAACTTACGTCATTTATAGGTCGCAATTCTTCCCATTTGTTCGTATTAGGTACTTTTTGTACTGGCACTATTGTTGAGCACTTTAATACATCTGGCACTACACCATTTTTTAATGAATTATTAATTAATATTAGTAACTGTTCACCAATTATTGGGAAAGAATCTATTAGTTTATTACTATCTAAAAAATTAGGGTCTAATTTGTTTTTCATGTTTTTTTTATAATGTCATATAGTTCATTTAGTGTTATTTCACGTAAACTAAATTTTTTATTATTTAAACACTTATTTAACTGTTTTTCATACTTTTTAACTTTTACATTATCTACTTGCACACTAGCACTAATTTCTTCTATACTTCTGATAAAACACGTATTTAAATATTCAGCCATTTCTTGATTACCTTGTATAATCTTTCCGTTAACTTCTATATTATTTAATTTATTTTGCTTTTTATTGCCTGTTAATTCTTTCAGAATTTTCCAAGTCTGTCTTTGGTTACCGGTAGCCGATTCAAGTCGTTTTTTTAAATAAACATTTTTTGCTTTTTTAATATCTTTAGTATAATTATTTCTATAATTTCTGTAAATCATCCAGTCCGTTATTGAGTCGGTAAATTTTGCTTTTTTATATGCAAGAATTTTGTTGGTCTTCATTTCTTTTAATTTGTTATTCATCCATTTCAAATCATTTTTGTTTTTTGAGAAAGTTGTTTTTCTTTTAATAAATATATCAATACTTTCATGTAATTCTTGAATAAATTCTGACATTGTATTCATATTGTTCCAATTAATATTTTTTAATTTGTTAATAAATATTTTTGGATTGTATCCTTGAATATATGTTTTTAATTCTAATTGTTTTGCAGATTTGCATTCAAATATTTTTACACCTATTGATTCATGATCTGAAATTTTTTCGTTTTCAAGTATTTTATATTTTAATTTTTTTTTTATTGTTAGTGTAAAGATGATCTACTAAAGTCTTTGTTGATGATGTTATTCTTGTAGGTTGTTTTATAAGTTGTTGCATGCCTATATCATTCATTATTTGTATCATTTTTTTTTATAAACTGAATTGTTTAATAAATCAATATTAAAATCCCCAATTAATATATTTTTCTCGGATTTTTCTAAATTTTCCTCACAGATTGGTTGAATAAAATCGAAAAATTTTGCTATACTAGTACTAGGTGATCGATACACTACGCCCAAACCGCATATGCTTTTTTCAAATGTAAATTAAATGTTAATCATCCAAAATTTCATATCAACATGATGTGTCGATATTAATTTGAATTTAATTTTTTTTTTACAATACGCCGTGACTTCTCCGGTGTGTCTAGAAGTTGACAAAAGTTTACTGAATTTTTCAAAATTTTTTGAGCAAATTTTGAAGAAAGTTTTTTTTCCAAAATAAAACTTTCTTCAAAATTTGCTCAAAAAAATCTGAAAAATTCAGTAAAATTTAGAAAAAAATTAGCTACATAATAGCTAAGTAACTTTTCTCTCAAACTCTTATTGATTTAGCAGAAGAAATTATTGAAAATTTTAAAAAACATTTAAAAAAAATTCTAGCGTCCAAACGGTACATGCTAGCAAATTAAAACTAAAACCAAATTATATAACTTTTTATTCCTTATCGAAAAGTATTCTAAGTATTTCTCCGAATTTTACTTCAGAAAGTAGTATTCTGCATATTATCGAAATCCCATGTTATTGCCCTATATCAACTAAGCGAACGAACATCCTGTGCAACCATATGGATAATCGAGAGCCTACTGTATTATATTATTTATTTGTTTACTGAAAACGAATTTAAACATTTATTTGCCCGATTTAGTAAACAATATTATTTTAAATTAATAATTATAATAATTTTAAATGTAATATAATTGGCAAATTGTTATTTGCGTACAAATTGCGTTATATTTTTATTGTAATTTATTGTCTATATTATTATTGTTTATTAAAACTGTAACATTTCTTGTATTTGTTTTTGTCTTGATAATGATTCTTTAAATATCAATTTTAAATACGGAATACGTACTAAAGAAATTTTTCCTTTTCTTTCTTGCTTAGAGGTAAAATGATTGTTATTTACAATAATACATTTTTACAACGTAGTTTTTTCAGAAGTTGGGGTAAATATTTTTCTTATATTAATTACGCATTTAAAATTGTTAAAAATAAACGAGTCTGGCCGCCTTTATTGTTTTATTGACTACTTTTTCAAACATTTGTTTTTGTAATATTCAATGGACGTCATTATAAACATATCAATATATAAAAACAAATTAAAATATTTTCATTAAAACTAGCATTTAATCTAGCGTTATTTGATGAATAAACAAATAAAAAAAATATAAATTAATAAATTTTATAGAATATATTAATTTTTTTTTAAATTATAAATCCCGTGTCCGTTTTTGAAAGCAATACTAAGGAGGCGTATTTTCTAGAAAAAAAAATATTAATTTTTATTGTTATAATTTTGTTTCCTGAAATTAAATAAATATCAAACTAGCCGTGTGAAATACCAACAAAGCTGTTACCATGCTGTTACTAATAAACAAATTCAGTTGTTTTTTTTTTCTTTCGTTGTATCGTGCACATGTAAATATTTTTCGTCTTCAAATACTAAATTTTAGTACCTAATTATTCTTCAATGTTATGTTAACTATTTCTCTCTCTCGGATTATTTAAAATAAAGTAAGTTATTCTCATTATTTATTATATTTTGAAGCAGTTCTTTTTATTTCAAAATTTTATAGTAGAGGTTATACATTAAAAAAAATATGCATTTTTTTAATGTAATATATCGATATGTTTATTTCAAAAATTTCTATTATAAAATTCTTTTCCGAAAGATTTTGTATAAAAAAATAATAGCGTATTGTGGATGAAAATTTTCAATAAATTTTAGCTCAGATGTTGTTTTTTTTTTTTAATAATTTCTAATTTATTTGATTATTTGCGTAGATTGTCCTGTATGCGCTGCACCTTGTTGCATATTGTTGAAGCAACAGCAGCAGTACAACGAGGATCAGCGGCGGCATTAACGTCGACGACGGAGACAGATAACGACGACAATGCCACAGTTGACGGCAGCAGCAATTCGCCTTCAGACTAGTCAACACCAGCAGACAACGCTTACACCGTCTGCGTCTGTCATGAAGTCCGTGCAAGATGCCGATGCTGCTAGTATTGCGACGATGGCAGCAGCAGCGACGCTCATCGTACACAAAGATACCGAAACATGAAGCAACGATCTCGCTTTTAGTATACCATCAAACTCACACCCCATCCTCCTCGCTTGAAAAATTAGTTCTTGTCTTAATCGTGAAATGCACAATGGCTGACAAGTCAACGAAAACTGACGAATCACTATTGAATGCCGATTTGGAAACGACGTCTCCGACGAGGACGAATGCAGCGACAGTTATTGCACGAGAAGCAAAACGAAACAGGACAAGAACATGCCGATGACGATGGCTCCGTTTACTGTTTGTGAAGTTTATCATTTCACTGGCAAGTTTGTTTTATATTAATAATTATCTGAGAAGCTACTAACGTTTAATTTTAGATGAACGAATGAAGTAATGTGTGACGATTGAAAATGTATTACAAAGTTTGCACATAATTTCTTTCATCGGAATTACATTATTTGCATAGTTTTTCAATTCTTCCAAATGTTGTCTGATTTTGATATTTCGTTTCTCTTCCTTATCAATTAATTTTACGAAAGAATGCATCGGCCAAATATCTTCTTCGCGGTTAAATGATACAGTAGGTACTTGGACATTTTTCGGAAGATTATCACATTTGTAGATATTGGGTGAAACTTGTCGGTCCAAACTTGCATAAGGTATGCTTAACAATTGTCTGATACATTTTCGAATCTCGTTCTGACAAGTTTCAATCGTGATTATTTGTTGTTGATGATTATGATCATTATTATGCAATGATGAACTGCACGAACTCATTGTTATGATCGCATTATTTATAAAATATCGTATTTCGTTGATCTGTGTAATCTGTGTAAAATCAGTGTGCAATTTAGTTTGAATAAGACGATCGGTGCCGAATGGAATTCGGTTAATTCTGTACTGTTAGATAGCGATCCACAAGATCCACACCTTATGCAAGTTTGGACCGACAAGTTTTTTCCAATATCTTCAAATGGGATAATCTTCCGAAAAATGTCCAAGTAACTACTGTATCATTTAACCGCGAAGAAGATATTTGGCCGATGCATTCTTTCGTGAAATTAATCGATAACGAAGAGAAACGAAATATTGAAAATGTATTAAATTTCTACGGGGAACAATATTCGCATTGAATTCTTTTTGCTCTTGTGGTTCTTGTTCTTTCAACTGTTTCTTTTTCATCCCGGTAGTATCAACGAGAATATAGTATTATACTATATTCTTTTTGGTGTAGTAATAAAAGTATCGTTATTTATTTTTACCTAATAGAATACGTTCGCGTTTGGATAACTTTTATTGAAATGCGTGGAAAAAGTGGACCGGAATAAAGCAGAGACAGTTAAAACAAGAACGGCAAAAACAAACTTAGGTAATTTAATGCAAATATTTGCCCATACATATTTGAGATATTGTTTTTATTCATCGGATATTACTTCATTCGCATCTAAACTTAAACGTTCGTAGCCCATCAGCTGATTTTGAATATCGAACGAACTTTCTACTGAAACGATTTACTTCGGAAATAGTAAACGGAAGCACCATCGAAGAAAATCGCAATGTACCATGATATTGAGTGCGTGCCTTCTTTAACTTCCGGTGTACAAATCAATCACTTTGCAAGAAATGTGCATCTGTATTCGATTTGCTAATTTCAAGATTCCATTTATTGTTTATCTGTATGATTTATGATGTAATGTTTTAAATTTTATCTATGTAGCCTCCAGCCAGTTTTTTTACTTAAATACTTTATGAAATTTCCTTATATGATTTTCAATAAACAATATGATAACAAATAATATTTAGTTTTTCTCATTACGTTTTGGACAATAGAAACAATGCATGCTGCTGTTGTTGTAGTTTTCCTTTGGTCGTTCCAATGGCCACCCTACACCTTCATTTTGCGCAAGTGCTTGATGTGGACCATGTGGAGAAGGCCTACTTAAAACGACTCCGACTCCGACTCTCCACTAATGACAAAAATGACTCCGACTCCGGCTCCTCTAAAAATTACCGACTCCATGACTTACAGCCCTGCTTTGAACTAACCTAACCTAACCTAACCTAACCTACCTTGTTCTGCACAAGTGCTTGCTGTGGACCATGACGGTCTCGCTGTTAGCTCTTTTTTTATCAGTTTATATAATTATAGGTAAATGCTAATATTTTTATTAGGTCAAAACTAAAAAATTCATAACCAAATAGACATTACGATATATTTTTATTTTGAAATATAAATTTTATTTTTTATTAAGAAAAAAAAATCTCTTTTAACTATTTTTATTTTTTGCATTAAACACCATTAATTTTATATTTATTTATCTAATTAAACATTAGACAATTTTTAAATTAAAGAAAAATGCATTGGTGTTTAATACAAAAAATAAAAATAGTTAAACATTTACACCAAAAGAATTTATAAAAATTAAATGTCTTTTAGTTCAAAATTATTTTATATATTAAGTTATTCAATGTTAATTTTTACTACTTTGACTGCAAGGAAAAGTAGTATAGCGTTTGGTACGGTGTCTGTAACATTTTCAAAAAAAAATAAAAAATTGTATAGAAATCCTTTATATAGCCTGTAGATGACGAATCTGAACTTAGTGTATGTGGGTGTGTGTGTGTGTGCGTCGTCAGCTCGCTCGCTCGCTCCTCCTAGACGGTTCAACCGATTTTAATGAAATTTTCAAGATAAATTTGTCTAGTACCCAAAATGGTCATGTGATTTTGTTTTTTTCCAGTAATGCCAACTTCCAAAAATTACTAAAGTTTTTAAAAATTCATATTGGCTACGTTATTTATCCAATTTTGATCAAATTTTCAGAAAAGATTTCCCTAATGCTCCCATTAATTACATAATTTTATTAATATTCAGTGTTGCCAACTTTCCGAGAAAAAAATTGCTAAAGTTTTAAAATTTTTATTATGGCCATGTTATTCAACCGATTTTACTCAAATTTTCACAAAAGATTCTCCTAGTATTCATATAATTTATGTAATTTTAACAAAATACAGTGTTGTCAACTTTCCGAAAAAAAAATTAGTAAAATTTTTAAAAATTTATTTTGACCATTTTATTTAACCGATTTTAATCAAATTTTCATAAAAGTTTTTCCTAGTGCCTAAATAAATTATGCAATTTTAACAAAATACAGTGTTGCCAACTTATCGAGAAAAAAAATCACAAAATTTTTTAAAAGTTTATTGTGGCTACATTATTTATTCGATTTTAATCAAATTTTCAGAAAAGTATCTCCTAGTGCCCACATAAATTATAATATTATTAAAATACAGTGTTACCAACTTTCCGAGAAATGTCAAAGTAGTCTATATATGGGTTTACCCATATACTTCTAATCTTGTTTTATTTAAATTTATTCAAAATTGCAAAAAAAAATTTGAAGCTTTTTACAATATTAAAAATGCCTATTTTTTACTAAAAATTTATCAGCAGCGAGTTGATTTTTATTTTGAAAAGGCAACAATTTTCAAAGAAATATTGATAATTTTTTATTCAAAAAAGGAAACAGCCAATGAAATAAATGTTTCTATTTGAAAAAAATCTAGTTACGATGAAAACAAAACAAATTAATATTTCGAATCGTTTTTAGTAAATAAATTATTGTTGCTCACTCAGTTGAACGTATTTTGTGTTCGGTCATTTCACTCACTGTGCCATTTCGGGCTTTTTTCAAAATTTTCGTATTGTGCTATCCATTCTCTAAACATACTAAAATGTGGTAAGTCTTTAAATTTCGGTTTTTAAAACCTACAAATAATTTTGTTTCAATCATCATTTCGATTATCTGGTTGATTCTTTGCTGTATTTATGATGAATTTTTATTTTTTGATAATAGTTATTGCGGTTATGGCGGTCATCCTTGCAGATCTAATATGCTAATATCAAACCAACAATTCTGCTACCTTAACCGTGCACCGGGATGTTATGGCTGCGGCCCCTGTAGCGATTTTCTGCATATGAACAATCAAGTTGGTAAGTCATTTTCTATGCATCAAAATTTAAAAATTGTGTTTAATATATTTGGCAATAATATTAAATAAATACGTAAAATATGTGTATTTTCATGTTGTAAATTATCAGAATTGTAATTTTGCATCAAAAACTATTGCGTTTTTGAAATTATTCGGCAAAGAAAAATATTGATTCTTTTATCATAAAATAAGAAAATTAAAATGGTTTAAAATAAAAATATTACAGTAATTTTGATGATTTCGTTAATTTTCCATAAAAATTTAGAAGGTTAAAAATATTTAAAAACGTTACATTTTATAAAAATATTTCATAGTTTACAAGGATTTTACATTTTGATATGTTTATCTGAAATTTGATTGGAGAATAAAAATATTAAATATAAAAACAGAAAGCTTAGCTTATTATTGAAATTAATTTTATTTGAAAAAAAAAAACAAAATAAAAAATAGTAACATGTGTTAGTAAAATTTATAAATAAATTATTATTGTTCGATCCATCGTCGAATTCACACACGTTTCTGTGTTCTCCGTAAAAACAAAATAAAAAAAAATGTGTTTTAGTTTTTTCGTGTATTTAAATGGATACTTGTTAAGCTACGGTTTGCTTTACTTTATTGTGTTGCTGCTTGAGTTGTCAAAGTGGACGTATTTTACTGCTTTGTTTCAGCTCTCAGTTTTGGTCCAAATTTCCTCTTTGAAATGAAATAAAGCCCCCGCCGTGAAGAGAAATTCCTTTTGTAAGTTTGAATTTTGTGTTTTCTGTTTGCAGTTGCTACCCACCATGGGTAATCTCTAATCCCTGCCCCATCTGCATACCGCCAACAGTTCTAGTGCCAATATGTCCCCCATGATGTCTGCCTGGATGATGTCTGCCTGGAAACTCGACGTTCACCATCGACTGATTCATCTAGGGGCTCAATATCTAGATGAAACAGAAGTCTGGAGCATAAAATCCTAAACCATTTTAAAACTTTAGGTTTAATTTAGATTTAGTTATTGTTGTACTAGAATGAATTAAGTTAGGAATATTATTTACATTTTTTATAGTTTTCAATATTTGCATTCTTACAGTTTTGACTATTTGTATTCCTATAGATTTTAATATTTTCATGTTCATATCGAGCAACAATCAATAAAAAAAACATAAAAATACCAAATGGCTTTTTTTTTAAATTTTAGTTTCTTAGAAAAGTTAAAACTAAATTGCTTTGAACCTATTTAGAAAAAATAAATTAAAATAAAGTATATTTTTCTTTATAAAAATATCATAATTGTAAAATTCTATTAAAATATAAAATACATATTTTTCATATTTGTTCATTTAAAGTGAACTTAAATTATATAACAGACATTATAATTTTATTTTATAGTCAACTTTCATCAAAGTCGTGCCTTAATTATGTTTCGTCAATAAAAATTTTCTACTAACAACTAAATACAATTATTATTGATAATTTTATATTTATAAAATATTTCAATTAAATATTTTATTTTTATTTGAAAAGTTTTAATTATATGTTTTTTGTTGTAAATATGTAAAAGAATGATAAAACATATTAATATATTATTAAAATACACAAATTCGGGACAAATTAACGTCCCAAGAGAGACAATCACGAGACACCGGAACTTACACCTCAAAGCCGTGATAATCCCGGATTTCGAGGATGTCTGAGAATCCTAAATATTCCAAAAATTTAAATAATAGTAAAAAAGTTTGTGCCACATCCTTCTTGGATATATGGCGTGATTGTGTATGTATGTATTAATTAAAAAAAGAAAAATATAAGATACTTAAATAATTTATATATTGATATATGTGTAAGAAAATTAGAATTAATATAATTAATAAATATCAAATGTAAAACAAAAAACATTTTTTAATCGAAAAAATACAGACAGCTTTGCGACAATAGTCATTCTGTAGATAATTTAAAAATGATAAATTAAATTTGCTACTTAAAATACACTAATGTAGAGATAATATATGAATATAATTATTAAATATAAAATGTAAAATAAACATTTTTTGAATTAACAAATCCTACTGTTTAAAAAACATTATATTGCTTAGTTTATATTTTTTATTTTTATATAGATTTTGTTCAATATTACACTTAAATAATAAGATAGTACATAATCGAAACAAGTAATTGTAAAATATAAATTATATGTTACAGTTTAAGTGTTGATATTTATCAGTAATTAGAATTAGAATTATTGATTTTCAGTTTTGTGAAACACATCGAAAAATACAAAAAATTAAGTACATGTTTGATGTTAAAAATACAAAAATAGTTTTTATGAACTTAACAGTTATATGATGATTTTTTAAAATTAGACTTTCAAAAAAAATCTTAATTAAAATAACAAATAAACATATATCACAGTAATTTCTTTATTATGATCAAAACATAGCAGATTTCAGCCAAATATAATGATTAATATTATCACAAAATGATTTCATGTATTTTTCTTTCTTGTGTCTTTCTAAAGCAGCAGCACGATATTTTTCAAATGTCAGTAAAATAATGAATAGGCCCCCGATTTAAATTTCATTAGCTGGAGTGGAGGAATCTCGTGCGAATGAATCTTCTGCGTTATCGACTACAGCGACTGGCGCTACGATTTCTGCCTCGTCCACGACGTCCACCGCGACCTCTTCTGCTATTCTGGTTATTACTCCAATTGGAATTATTGTTGTTATTTGCATTTGAAGAATTACAGTTGCTATTTTGATTTTGATTCTGGTTGCTACTATTGTTCCAATTGGAACTGTTCGAGTTACTGTTGTTCCAGTTTGGATTAGAGTTATTATTACTCCAATTGGAGCTGTTATTCGCGTTATTGTTGTTGCTGTTGTTCCAGTTGGAACTGTTCGCGTTATTGTTCCAATTGGAACTGTTATCATTACTCAAGTTAGAATTGTTATTCCAACTGGAGGAATTTTTATTATTCCAGTTAGAAGAATTGTTACTATTTCTGTTATTACTTCTTTGGTTCGAACGATGCGATGATTTCATCAAATTCATGAAATCCGTCAGCAAATTTCTCTTCTTTTCTATTGCACCAAATTGTACTCCACGGTGAAGCGATTGTGCAACAGCTTTTTTAGCATGTTCGGCGGGCACATTACATTCGGTAATAACATAATCAGTTATTGCCTCTTTACTTGAACCTTGATTATCTTGCAAATTCTTGATAGCGCCAACAACCAAATTAGCTTGTTTTCTTTTTGATACCAACATTTTCATTCTTCAATCAATCGAATTTTGCAAACAAAGTATAGCAAATAGAAGCAGAAGAAATACAAATAACTGAAAGATAAAATAAAAATAAATATTCAATAATTTACTGTTTACATACCCATAGTTAATGAAAAACTGATACGTTATTTGTTTTTTCTTCCCTTTTATAGACTTAGACAACAATGGTACAAAGCAGTCTGGATTCATGAAAAATTAAATACGGTTCTTTATTTTACATAGCTTGCTTCTTACAAGTACATGGCTTTTTCTAATATTTTAAAAAATTACGATTTGAATTTATTTATATTAAAAATTGTATTATTGTTATTCAAAAGGGCTAATATTGTTATGTATTTACCAAACTATTATTTAAATTTTAGTAAAAAAAATAAATTAATCTTTTCTTTAGAAATGTGATGATGTAGGGATATTTGGAAACAGTTATGTTGTTCTACATTAAATTGACTAGGCTGTCAATATTGATATATGAATTTATATTTTGAGTTGTCAATTATATAAAAATACGTTGTAAAATAAAGTATCTATGTATCAAGAATTTAATAATGACAATATTCACGAAACCTCTGACGAAACCTACAAATAAAAGATTAATATCATATACATTTATATACAATCGTTCGAAAATGTTCTTAGTAATTCTGGTTGAGAACTTGTAAATAAGTTATTTTGTCACATTTACGATGTAAAAAAAATAGGAAAATTCGGTAATGTTATGCTTTCAATTATTTAATAAAAAATTCTTTGTTATATTGATTCATATATTTCCTGCAGAAATGTTTATCATTTTTGGAATGTAAAATAGAACAAAATTATTTAAAAAAGTAATTAATCATTCTAGTATAACTTGTCAGAACTTAAATTTAGTTATATTGTTGTATCTATATTTACGTTGTCTATAGGTTTGATCGAACAAAAAGTAGTTTAAAAGTTTCATAAGCATGCGCAGAGTAAATTCAAAAAATTGTTAATTTGACTAATTTGAAAAGAGAATTATTTGTAAGAATCAAAAACTGATTTCAAAATTAATTTAATGTTATAGGTACTTACCGCTTTATAGTCGAGAAAAATATCTTTAAAAATTAGAAAATCTGTAAATGTAAAAAGCATTTCAAAAATTTCACCATCAAGATCATTTTTTCGAGTACTGCAATATGAAAAAAACAAGACATATTTAATTTTAAAATTCAAATACATTAATAATTTACTCACATTAATTCGCCAATGAATGATTTCATATTAAAATCTTGAACGTTTTCTAACAAATAATTTTCAATATAATTCTCTATTTTTGCCTGATATTCTTGGAAGATATCCATATATATGAGTTTATTTTCTTCTGATTCTTCAAATTCTTGCCAATACTTATCTAAAAAATTATGTTGCATTTGCACAAATTCTTCGTTTATTAGCAAATCTTCAATTGTACCGATAGTGATATTAAATTTTAAATCTTCTGAATTATCACAGTAATATTCCGATTCTTCACCTAATAAAAACATTGTAAAATTTACTTGTGAAAAATTCTGGTTAAAATATTAAATTTTTATATTTTCATACTTAATTCATCGCAGAAATTCGAAAAATTTACTTTGACTGACATTTCAACAAAGACAACATAACCGTTTTTATTCGTTGCTATAGCAACAATAATCAACACTGGTAATATAATTTTTAAATTAATATTTTATGATTTTTAATATTAAATAATATAATTATTAAATAAAATGGTTTTTTTTCAATAGAATATATTAATAATTTCATAAATTTGAAAAAAAATTACAATTTTATTTTTTTAAATGAATAAGGTTAATTTGACTTTTTGACACTAGTTAGCGCTGTATATCAAGTCTCAAAAATTTTGTTTAATTATTCGATTCAAACTTCAGCTTGTTTACACCGATTTTGTTTTATTGTTTTATTAAGCAAGATATAAAGTACTAATATTGTAAAAATGGCTGTACCAGCAAATTTATCTGAAGATGATTTAAATAAATTAGGACAAGAAGATACGGCAAAGTTATTAGCAGTACCAGAAGAGTATAGATCGGAAACAATAGCTTTAGCTAAACGTATGATGCAACATGAAGCTTTTGGTAATCCCAAGTAAGTTGAGTAATTTTTTTTTAATAATGCCCGTTTTACACGACGCAATTTTCTGTGCGATTTGCTTGCGCAACAAAATTGCACAAGAAAATTGCGCAATAAAATTGCAAAAATATATGTATGTTTAACACGATGCAAGAAAATTGCATTGCGATTTTGGTTATTTCATTCCAAAATGCCAACTAATTGATAAAATAACCAAACGTCAAAATATAGGGTTTCTTGAACGATGTTATATTTCTTAAATAATGGCATATATGGGCCTTTCAAATAAAAAAAGAATTTCGTTAATACCTCACACACAGCTTATTTTATTCCATTTCAACATCTACCCGCCCTTATTGAAAAACCCTATAGGTATATCATAACTGTATAAAATACTTAAAATACTTTTGCACGAAGAAATGTAAGTTATTAAATGTACTTATGATTTACTTACTTCAAAATAAACACACGAAATATATAAAATAAATAAATAATTTTTATTGTTATTTATTTTTTAATATATGACACATATATACAGCGCCGTCGTTTGGATTTTAAGGCCCCGGGCATAAATATTGAAGTGGGGCCCCCAGTAAATAAAAAAATTGAATAAACAAATAAATTCTTTAATTTTTAATACATACAAGAAAGGAACATTTGTATAAAAGAAATATAATATAATAATATATTAATATAAAAGAAAAGACAAAATTAATTGAACTTCATTTTCCTTGCTTTAATTTCAGCAAATTTATCTATTATCTCACTTATATTTAAGTCCTCGCATAATAAATTTATTTTCTATGGAAAGCAACGCTAGGTTGGATAGTCTTTCTTGTGCCATTGTGGATCTTAAATAGTTTTTTATTATTTTAAGTTTTGAAAAGCTACGTTCGGACTGAGCAGTGGTTATCGGAATTATTAATAAAATTCTTAAGATTATACTTAAATTGGGAAATTCATTTCCTGTTTGGTAAATTTTTTTAAGGTATTCTAATGGTGACCAATCACATATGCCTTTACAGAAAATGTTACAGAACACTTTTATTTCTTCATAGAGATCATTTCCGTTAATGTCTTCATTGGAGACATTAACGGAAATGATCTCTATGAAGAAATAAAAGTGTTCTGTAACATTTTCTGTGAAGGCATATTATGTGATAAGTAAATATATAATTATTGCATACTCGCTTGATTTAATACATTTGAGGAGGTAACTTTCAAAACGCAGTATTTGACAAAAACCTGTTTTTCTGTAAATCCTTGCCCTTACGTTATTAATTCGAATATTTTATTTTTTAATGTACCAACATGCAATTGTAGTAGAATGATTAACAATGACGCAACATTAAGAAATCTATATTTGAAAGTTACAATAAGGCTATTAAAACAGAAAAATAAAACTAAAATAAGAGATAAATAATGCGTTTTAAAAGTTACCTCCTCATTTATTGTTTTTGCGCATCTTTGACGTTTGCAAACGGTTTCAAATCGTCTGTATTGTTGATTAAAATAAGGTGGCTTGGTGGGGGACCCCCCTAGGCCGTGGGCCCCCGGCATTCGCCCGATTGACCGACGCTAGCGACGCTACTGCATATATATATATATATATATATATATATATATATATATATGAAAGTTGGTAAGACTGAAAGTTACTAAAAAGTAACTAGAAATTGCAAATCCATGCAATTAAATTACAGCATGTTCTAATCCGTTCAACTCGTCGCCGCGACAAAATTGCTTGCACAATTTCTGTATTACACGAGCAATTTTCTTGGGCAATTTTGTTGCGCAAGAAAATCTTACAGAAAATTGCGTCGTGTAAAACGGGCATAACACATATATTGGCCATAGATACAGCCAGCAACAATTTTTAATAAATATCAAATGTATTTAGACAACACAAAGACATTAAAAACAATCATATACCATGCGGGATTCAAACTCGAGTCCGCATTTAATATGATATATAAGTATGTATGTAATTGAATGTACTTGTTTTATACGGTATCTTTTTGAATAATAATTATTTTCAGTTATCAGTGGAGTCTAGATGATTTCGAATTAGCAAACCGGTTAGGACGTGGAAAATTCGGAAGAGTATTTTTAGCTAAAGAAAAACGAACTGGTTTGATATGTGCAGTAAAAACATTAATTAAAAATGAAATAATCAAATACGGTGTTGAACAACAAATACTACGTGAAATAGAAATTCAAACTCATTTAATGTAAGTAATTATTTGTATTTTGATGATGTTTTGTAAGTTATAACTCAAAACTCACCGAATTATTTTTGTAGGCATCCAAATATTCTACAATTGTATAAATGGTTTTCTGATGAACACCGCATTTATATGGTATTAGAATATGCAGCTCAAGGAGACTTATATAAACATTTAAAGAATGCACCTAATGGCCGATTCAGTGAACATTTGTAAGTGTTTGTTATTATTATTTGTTAATATTAAATTATTATTTATATTTTTTCCCTATGTTATCCAAAATTTTTGAAATGGTTGTAGAAATGTTGCAGTGAGATAATTATTGTAAGCACGTGTTAATACAAATATTTCAGTTTAATGTCGATGATTGATTCTCGAAAAGTGTAGGTTTTAATTCTCTAAATTATAAATTATTAGTTTATTTTTAAAAATGTGCCATTTTGTAAACAGCAAAATAGTTAAAAGTCTCTAAAAAGATCTATATTGAAAATATGAAAAATTATTTTAAGAAATTGTAACTGGAAACTGCAACGTCTTGTTGGACCGAACCTTAACTAAATTTTCAAAATATAAAATATGTAGTGATAACTCCATTCTTTGACTCCTAGACTCGACTGCACATCAAATTAATTTATTATTTCATTTTTAGATCAGCAAAATATACCTATCAAGTGGCAGACGCATTGCATTACTGTCACTTAAATAATGTTATACATCGTGATTTAAAACCCGAAAACTTGATGTTAACTATTGACGGTAACATTAAACTGGCGGATTTTGGTTGGTCTGTTCACGCTCCAAATTCAGAGTACGTAATTACCTAATTATTAGTAAAGCTATTTTAGAAATTAAAATTGAGAAATGTTTTTCCTTTTCAGTCGTCGAACAATGTGTGGTACATTAGATTATATACCGCCCGAAATGGTCGAAGGCAAACATTACAATGCAAATGTCGATAATTGGTGTTTAGGCATTTTGTGTTATGAATTTTTAGTGGGAAAACCGCCGTTTGAAAGCCAGGATCAAGCGGATACCTACAAAAAAATTAAGACTTTGGCTATGGAATTTCCTAGCCATGTGTCGCATGGTGCTAGAGATTTAATTTCGAAGGTAGGTATTTATATTTATAGTATGTCTTTTCTTCAAAGAGAAAAATGTTAATACAGTTAATAATAATATAGCAATTAATCTGATAATTTTGACTTTGTTAACAATTTAATGTAACATCATTTTCGCAATGTCTAAAATGTGGGAAGTATAAACTTCCTTAGAAGCAGTCCTAGAAAATAGTATATTTTGTAACAAATGCGTGAAGTTGAAGTTTTTACATGAGTTTACGAAATGAGCCACAGGCGAGTTGTACAAAACTTTAGCTTCACGCATATGTTGCAAAATATACTATTGTTTAAGACACCAGTTGCTTCATTTAAGACCTTTCCATAACACTACTGTTTGTGGTCGTGGTACAATTTACGCATCGGTGAAGAAAATTCTATTTCATGCACTGCGTTTGGAGAAAAAAATATTTTTTATTTTAGTTTTTTTAATAATAATTTTGAATTTTTCAAAATAAATATGGATCACATAATTGTAGAATAACTCCGTTATGTAAAAAAATTTTTATTGTATATTTTTTGTTTTATTTTAGCTTCTACAAAAATTTGGTGATGCACGAATTTCTTTACCAGAAGTTATGAAACATTTTTGGATTGCTAAAAATAACTAATTTATAAACATTACTTATTTTTAAAAAAAGCATTTTTAAAAGTAGCATAATTATGCTATTTATGTTATTTGTAATATTTTTATGCAGAATAAACTTTTCCATATTGAATATGTGTTAATTTTATCTCTTTTAATTTATACTATCAGTCAAACTAGCTTCCTTACTTGGTTAAGTTGACTGGCACTGATTTCGAATAATTAATCTCTCAATTCTGTCACTTTTTGTTTGTTCAACATCCGAATAATTTCAATTTAATTTGAGGTATCTCGAATGATTTTCATAATCTATAATTGCTGGATTTGTAAAAAATATGCGGTAACCCCTTGCTGGGAAAGCCTATAGGCAACCAGTTTAACATCGATTCATTACAAGAATGTATAAGTTAAGAAGGTTTTAACGAAATTTGTATCAGGAAAGCGAAAAATGCAAAATTTGTGTCAAGAAATGAAACATTTTGACAATACACACCTCGTTTTCTTGATTAACTTTTTATCACAGTTTTGGGGATTGCCTTAATTAAGAAGGGGGTGTCGTAGGGGGTTGATTTTTGGATATGTTGTAGTACGGCCATAATTGACCAGTATCTATATAACGCGGAAAATTTTGTTATTTTTGCGAAATTCCCAGCCGTTTTCGAGATATTTGCGATTAAAGATTTTTTTGCAAACATTAATAATTAATAGCCGAGGGCTCGTACGGGGTTGGGGGTTGAAAATGTTATAGCAACACAAGTAAGTAAAAGTAAGGGGGTTTTAGCAAAATTTGAGTCAGGAAAACAAGAAAAGAAAAATTTAAGTCAGGTAAACAAGAAATGAAAAATTTG
The DNA here is from genome assembly GCA_963966155.1 of Clivina fossor. Taxonomy (NCBI): domain Eukaryota; kingdom Metazoa; phylum Arthropoda; class Insecta; order Coleoptera; family Carabidae; genus Clivina; species Clivina fossor. The sequence continues at coordinate 23,845,268 of OZ014550.1, forward strand.
TGCCAGGAAAACACGGTGTGTATTGCAAACAATCATGTTATCCTGATAGTTATTTTGATTTTTTCACAAGGTTAAAAATTTTAGATGAATAAAGATTAATAGTAATTAAATAATAATTAATAGTAATTAAATAATAATTAATAGTAATTAAATAATAATTAATAGTAATTAATAATAATTAATAGTAATTAATAATAATTAATAAAAATAAGTTCACCCAAACTGCTAAAGAACGCCACAAGTGTTTGTTAAAAATTTTGACAACTTTGTGGCACTTTCTGACGGTTAGGGGTAAATTAATTTATGGAAATGGGAAAAATAAATACAACAGCATTTGTTTAAGGATTTTATTGAACAATAAAAGATACATTTTCTAAAAAATTAAATGTATATATATATATATATTAAATTTAACAATAATTATAGGTATACATTTTGTAATTATATTTTTTTATAAACACTAGGAGAGAAACAAGACAAAATTACGAATATGTTTAAGTTAAATATGGGAATATTTAAGCAATTTTTAATAGTTCTATATGGTTCTATTTATCGTGCACAGGTTCATCAATGTTTTGTTCATCTTGAACTGGTTCCAGTTCATCATCAAACATTATTTGAAAGATATTTTCAACTATTTTGACTGGTTATTATCGCTAGTTGTTTGGAAATATTTTCTCGTTCGATTGATACTGCATCGATACGTTCACGCAGCAGATTAGCAATAAACACTACACTATCATTTGTTTGTATATATTTTTAGGAATCTGTTCGATTATCTCACTTAAGATTGTAATAATTTCGTTGGTGTGTAATCTATTTGATTTAGTACAGATTACTTTTATGATATCTTCAATTACATCTTTAACACAGGCGATTATTTCTTCTTCAGTTATCTACAAAAAACATACCAGAATGATTAATTTAAACAATGATTTAAACCAGAAGTTGAATTTATGTGTTTCCAAAATTTATTTTATTAAATTCCATGTATTATATTTATATTTATTCCCGTTTGTAGCATCAAGTTTTTAATTGTTTTTCAACATTAGTTTTTGTTTTGTTTTTGGGAACTTTTACAACAAATACAGTAAACAACAATTATATCCTTGGAAAATGTATTTAGTAAAATTTAGCGAATGTATTTTCACTTAAAAAAATTAGCGTCAAAGTGATCAGGTCAAAATTCGGATTTGCCAAATGGTGGCAGATAAAACTCGCGATCTACATTTCTTGAAACAAAAACAAATTAGATGTTAGTACTTGTAAGACATGTAACTTTTGTTGGAATCTACAAACTGTATAAACCAAAGAAAAGGTCAATTTTAGGCACTTTCTTTAAGAATAAATGTAAAAAAATATACATTTTCGCGATTCCAACGAAAGTTTCATGTCTTACAAGTACTAAGATCTAATTTGTTTTTGTTTCAGAAATGTAAAAACCCGAGTTTTATCTAGCCCAACTATTTGACAAATTTTAAATCACTTTGACGCCATTTTTATTTTTTTTAGTGAAAATTTGACTTTTTTGGAAACAAAAAATTATACCGCTGAAAACTTCAATAAATACACTTTCCAACGATATAATTGTTGTTAACTGTATTTGTTGTAAAAGTTCCCAAAAAAAATTTGAAAAACACCTACAAAATCGATGCTGCATATGGGAATGCCCTCTTAATATTTCATTTATAATTACAATTGAGCAGCAAACTTTCAAAATGCGTTTTGTCCAAATATCATAATTTTTAGAAAGAGGTAAAATTCATTGACAGAAAGTGACACATTTTTCGATTAAATCTGAAAGTGCATTGAACAAAATGCATAATGAATGTCCGAGTAACATTCAATATTTATTTCAGACGGGGCAATATGTGTTTCGAACGTCGAATTTGCCTTAAAAGACGCATCTTTGCGCATAGAATGTAATACCATTATTAACTAAAAAAATTACATTTTGAAAGTCTGCTCCTCAATTTATCTTGTGTTGAATGTTGATAAGTGCAAAGTATTAGTTTTGTGTTTTTGTGAAATTACGCGAATCTATTCAAGCCTATATTAATAACTGCAAAATCTGCCAAATAACTAAATATGACCGAAACCCACTAAAATTAAAGTTTAATTTAACACCAACAGCAACAAAACCTTTCGAGATTATACATATAGATTAGTATAACACTTGAAAGCTTTAAGTTTTTAACCATAATAGACTCTTTTTTTAAATATGCTCAAGCATATAAATTAAAATCGGCTCAAGGTATTGAAATTGCAAACAATTTACTAAAATTCTTCTCACATCATGGAACCCCAGAACAAATTATCTCTGATAACGGACTCGAATTTAGAAACTCAGTAGTTAAAGAAATTTTAGAATTGCACAAAGTAAAAATTCATTTTATATCCTCACAACACCCAGAATCTAATGGAATTATCGAAAGATTCCATTCGACTTTAATAGAACTTATTAGACTTTTTAATAATCAGCCCGAATACAAAAAAGAACCCGTAGAAAACAAAGTAAATTACGCCATAATAAAGTATAACAATACCATTCATTCGGCAACAAAATTAAAACCATTTGAAATTATTTCCGGTCACCTAGACACAAAATTACCTTTCAATATAGAAATAGAGAAACAATTAATTAATAATTATGTTGAAACCCATAAAAATAAAATGAAACTTTTATTTCAAAAAGTAAACAAAAACCTTCAAGAAAATATAGAGAAAAATTAAATTATCAAAACAAATCCCGCGAAAATCTTCCAAAAATTTCACAAAAAGTATTTGTAAAAAATAGACAAAACCAAAGCAAAACAAAAAATAAATATAACGCCGAAAAAATCAAAAATATAAACAAAAACTTGCAAACAGCTACAATCGAAACCCGTCACAATAACACTACCGAAAAATCCATCTTTCCAATATAAAAAAGCCCCGAAAATTTGTTCATAAAACTTCCGATATTTCAGGAGCTTCCACCTCTCGTCCAACCTCGAGACAGTGATAAAGGACATTACTACTAACCCTGGACTACTGATGTTAAATTTAGGACCAGTAAAACTACAAAGAACAAAACATACGCTCGTACATTACTATGACTTACAACCTATCATTAATCAATATCAACGCTTAAAAAATCAATACACTTGTTTACAAAACACTATTAACCGTGATGCACACATTTCTAGAGATTTCGAGAATAATAACAAAATTATTAACTACATTATAATAAATATAAATAGTAAATTTAACCATCTTAACATTCATTCAGAAAACTTTAGACACAAAAGAAGTCTAGTTAACGGATTAGGTTCTATAATTAAATCTATTACCGGAAACCTAGATGCCAATGATGAAAAAAGATATTCAAAAATTCTCAATCATTTGCAAAATAATCAACATAAATTGAACGATCAACTAAAACAACAGTATTCAGTCAGTAATCAATTAAGGGGGGAGTACACTTTGACTTTTCAAAAAAATGCATTTTTTTTTTTTTGGCTTAAAATGTTCCTTGGGATGTATACTTTAATTTAGAAAAGACTCCAAGTCCGCCAGAATATTCCTTACCGCTTTACGAAACGATTTCCTAAAAAATGTATGGAGCCGGCATAGCCGATTGAAGGTAAATACTTTTCCACGAGAAAAATGAACGCCGTTTATCTCGAAACGAGGTTTTTCAAACTGGTGTGGGAAATAACTCTAACCAGTTATCATCAAATTTGGATATCGCCTAGGTTTTCTTATTCAGAATTAAATTCTGCTTAGAAATACGTATCCACATTTTTGATTTTGTCAAAAATGGATTTTTAATCCACGATTTTGTAAGCATTTTTAGGGTGAAAAAATGGATTTTTTTTCCTAAGGCCACAACTTTTGAAAAAATCAATTTAAAAAAAATCGGAATACGTATTTCTAACCCAAATTTCATTACTAATTAGGATTTAGTTCGATTTATGTACCAGGATCACATGGGAAGGAGTATTTTCCCACACCGTTTTCCGACTTCCGCGCGAGGACGTCTGCGCGACCTGGTGCACCGGCCACGGGGGGGCGCCGATCGAGTTCAAAAAAAATACAAATTGTAGTTCGAAGGATGAGTAATAAATGGGTTATAACATATTTGCCCTCCCTTAGTGTTTTATTGCTTAAAAAAATTAACGAAAATGCCTTACTTTTTGGACGTTCAAAGTGTACTACCCCCTTAATAGAAAATTGTAATACAACAATAGAATCAATTAAACACAACGAACTACAACTAAAATTAAAAATTGAACAATTATTGCATATTGTTATCGGTGGAGCCAAAAACCAAGATAAATTCTTTATTCACGACATTTATAATCAGTTATCTACTCTATTTTCACTAACTTTAAACATTTTTCAAGATATCGAAAATTCTCTAACTTTTTGTAAAATATATATCACGCATCCTAGCATTATCAAAATTAATGATCTCCATTTTGAATTGAATAAAATTTATAAATACTACAACAATAAATTTCCGCTAAAACCCAATACCGATAACATGCCAGAGTTCGAAAAATTAATTACTGTAAATTGTAAACTAAACTCTTATAAAATTATTTACTTTCTAGAAATACCTATAAACTATGAAACCAATTTCGAATTCCTACACCTTATACCTATTCCAACCAAACATCAATCCGAATATGTGACTGTCATTTCTAATAAACAATATTATTTAAAAACTAATGACAATAAATTGAAATCTCTAAACGACGTTTGTACTCGGGGAACCGAATTTCAATGCCCAAACAATATCAATGAAGTCAGTAATGATTCATGCGAAAGCAACATCATTCTCAACAACGACAATAAGAACTGCCAATACATAAAAATTGACATAAACAAAATCATATTAAAAAATAAAACAAAATAAATCAATATTTTCGTATATTTCCGAAGAAAGAAAAAATTCACTTAACATGCGACTTCGGCGAGCAAATCAAACAGTTACAAGGTATATTCCTCATCAAACAAGATCAGTGCAAATTGAAATTTAAAAACCAATATCTAAATTTCGAAGATGAAACCTTTGGAAAACCAATCGTCTTGGAAAATTTCAATATTCAATTGCACAAAAGCCAAGAACCAAAATTCACCGTAGAACTCCACAACATTCATTACATTCTTATCGTAAACACATTTAGAGTGTTAGATAATTACATTTTCTTATGTTAGTTCAGATCAAGCTTTACATTTGTAAACATATACTTATTCGCTATTGTAAAACTTAATTTGTATTAATAAAATAAATATTTTTTAAAAACAATTTTACGTTTTACAAATCAATAATTTACGAGTATATATATCATCGTTCGAAAATGTTCTTAGTAATTACGGTAATAAATAATCATATAAGCAGATAATTAAAAATATCTGAAACTAAACAAACCTTTCTGTAACAAATTTCCTTAGTGTAACCATAATTTTCTGATTTTTTTTTAAATATAAAATAGAAAGTAAAATAAAATTTTCGTTCAACAATAAAACGGCACACTAACAGAAGTTTTTACAATCTACACGGGCCATTCGGATATGAAAAAATTCGGATACTTAAGTCTTCTAAATGGCTTAGATCATTTGCCGTATTGGAAAGACAGTCCATGTAATAATATTATGGTGAGCGAAGGATCGTTTTTCCCTCCTAGACAGCACACGATAGATGACATAGTCTACGTTTACGATAAAGATTTATGTAGAATCTTGCCACTAAAATATCGGAAACCCATTGAGAAACAAGGAATCAAAGCCGACTTGTATACACCTCCGAAAAATGTATTCAATTCGTCTCTTTCAGATAATAAATGTTATCATAATGGCGGATACGTATGCACACCTAAAGGCTTACAATATATTGGACCTTGTCAATCAGGTATGTGCTTTTTTCAAAAAAATCTAGTAGATGTTTCATTCGAAAAACTTCAAATTCTTCTTAAAAACTAATAGTTTTAGTTACATCAATAAAATTATAAACTCATAGTAAACACTTTTAAAATTATACTGACATAGACGTAAGATAAAGAAATAAATACAAAAATTGATGAATATTCTAATAATTTATACAAAGCAGACTTCAAATTTTATATTTCGATTGCGTTAAATGTAATTATAACAAAGACTATAATTTGAAATAAAAATACTTTTATTATATACTATTATATATTTTTTATAATATTTTATAGATGCTCCAATTTACTTATCCTAGCCACATTTTCTGGACGCCGATTCAAAATTATTAGAAGCTGTTGAAGGCTTAAAACCAGATAGATCTAAACATGAGACCTTCTTCAAAATTCAACCGGTAAATATGTTGCATAACGTATATTTCATTATACTATATTAGATTTCTAGTTCAATTTTCGTTAAGAGTTCCGTTTAATTTTTATATCATAAATCAACATTCGACAAAACATAAAATGAAACTTAAATTAACTTAAAATAAGCACAGATACTAAGCATGATTACACATGACTTTATTGAATCAAGTATAAAACTCAAATACAGCTAGTTGTATGAATGGAAATCGAACGAAACTCGAATAAAAATTAATGTAGAATTGCGTAGATATTCTACTACAAACTGAAACTAGAATCTATACAAAGAAGTATTATGTAATTTCAATGTCGATGATAATAAAATTAAATTTCAGAAAATTGGCGTACCAATCGAGAGCAGAGTACGAGTACAATTAAACATCAAAGTGGAAAGAGCCAGAAATGTAGAGACAGTGAAGAATTTCCCTAGAATAGTTCATCCAATTATGTGGTTAGAAAAGGTAAGTTCATTACATTCATTTGAAAATTCAATTATATTTATTATATACCGGGTGTCTACTTTTTTTTTGTTACATAGGGAATACAATGCTAAAATTTTCATTTGGTGATAATTTTTCCCCTAATTATTATAGAACAAAAGTACAAATACAAAAGTTGTTTAGAATTCAAAAATGCATCAAATGATGCCAAATTTATCAATATAGGATGTTCCGATCAAGAATTAGAAGCAAATTAAAATTTCCATTTTTGCGCTCTTTACATCAAAGTGCCATGGAAATTAAACAAATAATTTCATTTCTTCTGGAGTTTGAGTTTGACAGATCGTATTTATTTTATTGTTACGTTCTGTATTATTATCATTATTATTGAAAATAATGAATAAACTTAAGGTAAATGAAAAAGTTCAGTGCGTAAAATGGTATTTTACTGGAAATTCGATACGACGAGTAAGAGATTTATTCAGCGCTTTCTTTGAAAACCGTCCCATACCTTCCGCTATGACTATTCGTAGGATAATTAAACAATTCGAAGAAACTGGAAGTGTGTTAAAACGTTGTAAAAATTGTAGAAAAATCAACGCAGAAGATCAGGAGGAGAATTTAAATCAAAATGCAATTAAAGAAAATACATTGAATATACTTTTGTGTGTAACGGAAAACCCAAATGTTAGTGTGCGTCAACTTGGTGCTGAATGAAATTTGCATCCTTCAACAATACATAAGGTACTAAAAAATGAAAAATATCATTCTTATAAATATTCCACGCACCAAGAGATATTTGAAGCGGATAAAATGGCTAGAAGCGAATTTAGTAACATTATTATGGAAAAATCCAATTTAGACAGAAACTTCTTGAAATCTATTTGTTTTACTGACGAGTCTACGTTTACTTTACACGGCGAACCTAATACACAAAACTTTAGAATATGGAGCCAAACAAATCCTCATTTAATGGTAGCAACACGTACCCAATATCCAGAAAAAGTTAATGTATGGGCTGGAATTTTTGGCAGGTGTATAATTGGGCCATTTTTTATTGAAAATAATTTAAACAACGAAAAATATTTGGATATGTTGCAAAATCATATTGGTCCGCAGTTAGAAGAGTGTGCAACTCAAGATAATGTTGTCTGGTATCAACAAGACGGATGTCCGGCACATTACAGCTGCAACATTAAATTATATTTGGATCAATGTTTTCCAAATTCATGGATTGGTAGAGGTGGTCCAATTAATTGGCCAGCTAGATCGCCCGATTTAGCACCGTGCGATTTCTTTTTATGGCCATATTTGAAGGAGAAAATTTATAAACGACATATCAAAAATCTTGTTGATTTGAAAAATGCCATTGTTGAAGAGTGCAATAATATAACACAAACACAATTAAGCTCTGTACGTCACGAATTTTATAACAGATTAGGTTATTGTTTGGCAGTTAATGGCGATTTATTTGAACATTTAATTTAAATTGTTAGTTTCGTTTTTGTTCTCCTATATCTTGTATTCATGAATTTTTCTGTTTTATAGGTATATTGAATATTGTAATAAATAAAGAAAGTTTTACGGAGTTCAGCTATTTACTATTTATTAAACTCTTATCCGACGTTTCACTGCACAACTTACAGCATCCTCAGGGATAAGTTTAAATTATTATAATAAATATATTAGGCATAATGCCAGTCATCTAATTCAAATGTATTGTTTTTATAACTTGAAGTTAATAAATAAATTAAACAATTACTTAAAATTATAATGGAGACATTCACAATTTAAAACCACAGCTAGTACGTAGTGTACAACCGAGTAAAATACCCTTTCATTGTAATAAATAATAAATACTTAATACTTTTTATACTTAATAGCTTTTCATTTACATTAAGTTTATTCATTATTTTCAATAATAATAATAATAATAATAATAATAATAATAATAATAATACAGAACGTAACAATAAAATAAATACGATCTGTCAAACTCAAACTCCAGAAGAAATGAAATTATTTGTTTAATTTCCGTGGCACTTTGATGTAAAGAGCGCAAAAATGGAAATTTTAATTTGCTTCTAATTCTTGATCGGAACATCCTATATTGATAAATTTGGCATCATTTGATGCATTTTTGAATTCTAAACAACTTTTGTATTTGTACTTTTGTTCTATAATAATTAGGGGAAAATTTATCACCAAATGAAAATTTTAGCATTGTATTCCCTATGTAACAAAAAAAAAGTAGACACCCGGTATATATATATATATATATATATATATATATATATATTTCGTTCTGCTCATTTAAGAAACCACACATCTTTTTTTGCGAATTTAAATTCCAAATTTTGGAGTATTTTTTTCTATAGTTGTTTATATGTGGTTTATTCTTCTAGTTACAGAACATGAGGTGGAAAAATATCATAAAGTTTCTCTTGTAAAATAATATTGTGTAGTTTTTTTTTTAACTTTTAAATAAAATTATTATTGTTGTTTATATTTTAAAACTAATGATCATCCAGTATCGTATGGTAATCTAATCACCTGACACCTGACCAATATTCTTAATCTGCTCGATCTCTCCAACGAAGTAATTGTCACATAGAGTACTAATGGGGTACTTGTACAAGTTTGATTTAATTAATTTGTTTATAAAAGATTGAGTAAATTGATTAACCTTCAAAAACTCTATGGATTTTGAAATATAAGTTTTTGAAAATTTTGTATTTCAATTTTTTCTATAACGTAACCAATTAATAAAAAAAATGCCTATCTATGCTCATTTCTGTGGCAGACGAAATAAGTTACTACAGGTGTGTTTATATTTGCTTCTATTTTTAATTAAAATTTATTTCTCGTAAGTAGAAATAAGATAAATAGAAAACTTATAAATTAATTTGTATAGCATGTGTCACTGCAATTGATTTAATGAAACAATACATTTTTCTATACAAAATTATATATATAAAATATAGGTATAAAATTAATACGTTTTACACGATATAGAATAAAAATTCGAGACGTATGTGAAATGATATTTTAAAAATTGACAATTTATTTATATTTAATTGCATATTTATCAATTACTGCTTCAACTAAACAAGAAATTAAAAAAAAACTGTACACGTAAATATGAATTGATGATAATATATATAATTTAAATGAAAATTTGACGTTTCTAATATTATTGCGCATTAAGTTTCGCATAGAATCTGCATGAAAGATAGAAAGTGTTCTAGTTCTAAATGCATACATTTTTCTTATAGACTGTTACAGACTAATTGAGCATGCACGTGTATAAAATATTCTGTAGAGGTTATTATTGGATCGTGTAATTCAGAAAACTACTTTTTTTTGTATAGAAAAATGCTTCGCGTAAAACCAGCATAATACTTGACAATGTCACATTTCAGTCCGCCAACTATTGTTTTGTAACATTTCATAAATAACATAGAATTAAATTCATGTTTAAAATTGAAATAAAATTGTTTTTTCATAAGTATACAATAGAAATAAGATAAATGTGCCATTGCAATTATTTTAGTGAAACATACAATATTGTTACTATTAGTTGACGTCACATTTCAGCCCATAAACTGATTTCAAGAAAATTATGAATGAAAAGCATGTAAAAGTTTCTAAATATGAATAAAAACTTAAACACTTATTTTTGGAAGGTATGTGAAGGTATTCATTAAATTTAAATGTCCGTAAATTAAACATCAAAACTTTTTAATTTTTTTTTTCATAAGTTTTGTTAAACATAATCTTTTAATTATATTAATATTATAATGATTATCAAATTGATTTATTTATCACTTTTATGTACGTTTTAAAACGTACGTATAATTATATATTGCAAACAAAATTAAGTCAATATTCAACACAATATTACAATGGGGAAGTTTAGCGTGATTGAAGTTGCGTGTAAAATTATTTTTTCTCAAATATACCGGGTGTATACTTGGTTTATGCAATATAGGAAAAACAATGTTATTTTTTTAACATCGCAATTCCTGCTTCCCCGTTAGTTATAGAGAAAAAATATAAGAAACAAAAATTGTTTACAATTAAAAACTACATTATTTATGCTTAAAATAATTGCGATATTGCGTCTCAGTAATTAATTATTAATTAAATAAATATTAACAGTTTTCGGCAATATCAGACAGCCATGGACGAAACGCAAATGTATTTTGTCCATGGCTGTCTGATATTGCTGAAAACTGATAATATTTATTTAATTAATAATTAATTACTGAGACGTAATATCACAATTATTTTAAGCGTAAATAATGTAGTTTTTAATTCTAAATAATTTTTGTATCTTATAATTTTTCTCTAAAACTAACGGGGAGGCAGGAATTACGATGTTAAAAAAATAACATTGTTTTTCCTATATTGCATAAACCAAATATACACCCGGTATATATAAAATATTAACAGAAACTGTCATTAAAATTTCTAATAATTGTTTCATTTATTTGTTATTAACAATTTTTGTAAGGACATTACTGAAGTCACAAGCCTATTGTGCGCAAGCGCAGAAGAGTTGGTGAGATATAATTTTGAAAACGTATCGCGTAGTAAATGTTGATTTTTGTTGATTCGGTTACGCCCAGCCAATAGCTTGTATCGGTAACCATGGCAATACATGTGCGTCTGATTCAGAAATCGACATAAGTTTTGCGATGGCATTACTGACGTCATCACGACATGTTTTTGCATTTTTTAGGAAATCTGGCCATCTTTGAGAAAAATGATAAATTAAACATCACTTTTTAAGCCATGTTCAACCAAATAAAGAAATAAAAAAAATACGTTAAACTTCCCCATTATTAGTTTATAAATTATAAAATTTATAATTACGGCGTCACAAATGAAAAGGGGAATACTGGCGCGGAGTGAGGTGGTGCAGGTGGAGGCACATCATTCATTTTTCCTTCCGAATTGTTAAGTTGATGATGCGAATGATGATTCGTCATTAAACTCGAATACGAACTACTAATTTGATTCATTTGATGCTGCTGTTGACGGTAACTAGATATGGCGGTCGCGTTGCTTGATATAATGTTGCTAGTACTCGTATTCGAATTACTGCTTGACTGATGGTGAATAATGGCGGATTGTTGATGATGATTGTTGTTGCTATGGTGATGCTGATGACGTTGCGATTTTGAAAATGACGATTTACTCGGTGATGATGGCCATGTAGGAACTGGTGGAACAGTCTGTAAATAAATTATTTTTAATTATTAATTGTTATTTCTATAATATCTATGATAGTCAAAAGTGTAAGAACAAAAAGAAGATAAATTTTGAATTAAAATGAAAATAAATTTTTTACAAATAATTTTTACTTTGATAATTATAAATATTCCAATACATTAATTAAAATGACAATGTTTTACATAAAAAACATTAGTCTTAAATTATCACACTTTCGACATTTATATTATAAAATTATGTCGAGAAAAGTAATTGTTTCAGTCACACTGATAATAATATTAATGCAAAAATTAAAAATAATTACTTTTAAATAAAAATTACAATATTAATTACAGTAAATTAACTTTAATAATTTTCATTTGACAAATTTATAATAGAAATGTTAATAAAGTTATTTCAGTTTGTAATTTGAAACTTTCCTATTTAAATTCAGTAAAAAAAAATGTCTATATCTTTATATTTGAAATAAATTTCTATATAGAATGCATTTATAATTTACATTCATTCACAATCAGGCCATGTACCTATTCAAGCAGAAATTAGTTTCCGCCAAATATTCATATATACAGACAAACAACAAGTTCTGTTTCAATTACAACTCATAATATCTCTCATACATGCATCATGCTATTTTATTGCTGTTGCACCATTTGCAGCATATTCGCTCGCAGCAAAACACTTTCAATCATGCAGATGTGTACCTTCAAATATTTACAGTATTATGTAGTTTCGTAAGAAAATTATAGATAATAAGATTGATTCACCTTGTTGATTTCGGGAAACAACGAACACAAATTGAAATTAGGTAACGACGCGTTGCTGGTGACTTGCGGTGGTGGTGGTGGTGGTGGCGGCGGTGCATTTGTTAAATACGATGATGAAGTATGAAAATCATCTGGTAATAATGGCGATGCTACGGCTCCCGATATCGAGAGAAAACCAAATTCGGGAAACGATGACGACGTCATATCTCTACCTCTACTTCGCGACGAAGATGAACTACTACCATAGCGTCTTTTGTCATTACTAGCATTCGTATTATTATTATTGTTGTTGTTATTATTATTATTATTACTAGTATTATTTGTATTATTATTAGTATCCGACGATGTACTAGTTAGATTGGGTAATTGATAATCAAAAGTGGATTTGCTGTGAAAACTATCAAAGTTGGCAGCACTCAGTAACGCGCTAAATTCCCCGGGAACGTGATGACTTAGTGGAACGGGTGGTGGTAATGGCGGAACATTTGAAATATAATTTTGTTGCGTCTGTTGTTGCGTTAACATATCGTGTTGTTGCGATTGTATTTGATTCGTATTAGTTCTGTGCTGATTATGCTGATGTAAGTTATGCTGTGTATTCTGCAACATATCTTGCTGTTGCTGGTGCGTATTACGATGCTGTTGATGCTGAGCATTATTCTGTATATGTTGTTGATTTTGAACGTGTTGTTGATAATTTTGCTGTTGACGATTATGTTGATGATATTTTTGATGTCGATTTGATCGCATCTGGGTCGATTCAATGTTACTGCAATGTTGGCGATGTTGTATATTTGCTGTCGATGTTGTATATTGTACTGAATCACCAATTAGTGATTCAGCAGTGTAGCCAGTCGGACACGAATTGGACGCTAAAATTTTACTATTATGACTATCTTTCTGATGTCTTTTCTGATAATGCTGTTGTTGTTGTTGTTGTTGTTGTTGTTTCTTGCTGTAACCGCTTGATGTTTCCTTGCCATTGTTGTTCGTTACCAACAACGAACTAACAGATAAAAATGGTGCAGATGTTGTTAGTGGTGGAACAGGCGGTACGGGAACAGGGGGAACACTTAAGGCTAAATCGCCGACTAGTGTCGGTAAGGCAGGACGCGCGCTATTAGACGAAGACCATGAAAATGGAGAATGATCGAAGTCAGTGTTGCCAATTACACCGCTAGTATTGTTGTTATTATTATTATTATTATTATTGTATACATCGTTAAATGTTGGTAGTAAATAGTCAGTTGTTGTTGTTTGAGTTTGTGATTGATTTTGATAGGAATATGGACGGATATCTGGTGACGTCATCCAGTTGACCGGTGCTCTAGGTTGCTGCTGTTGTTGTTGTTGATCGATCTGTTAAAATGATTTAACGTTAGGCGATTCTGTATCTAATGGCTAGTATTACACATAACTTGATTAATAAATAAAAAGTTGAATTTAATACTGAATTCGCCGGCCGGTATGATCGAGCGGTTTAAGACGGGTATCTTACACCGCTCGTACCTTTTTGGGCCCGGGTTCGAATCACATTTGGGGCATGGATATTTGTGAATGATGTTTTTGTATCGTCTAAAATACACTTCAAAAGTCATAACAAACAATGTTTCTAGCTAATAAAATATATATATTTTATTAGCTAGAAACATTGTTTGTTATGACTTTTGATTTGCAAACATTTTTATTTACTGTGTAATTGATTATTCTAAAAATTAGATAATATATGTGTAATTACTTATTCATAACAATTTGTATGTAATTTAAAGAATTTACATACAAATAATATATATATATATATATATATATATATATATATATATATATATATATATAAATACAAATTTAATAAAGAAATATATGTGTTGCTTATTGTTATATATTATAGATTGTTTATAATTTTATTCAAATAAAAAATATGCAAGAAAATACAAAAAGATCGAAGTTTTTCAGGAAAATAATTATTTGATTAATTTTGTAAATTCTGTAATTACATAAACATTGTTATTGAATGTGTCTATGTAAATAATAGTAATTAGGTACGGGATCCCTATAGTTAATATTTTAAAAAATATTAATATTGCTGGTTGATATATAAAACATTTTTATCAAATAAATATCACTGAACCAGAGACAAAGTTATCAATTTTTGTTTGGAAATTATTTCTGTGTTAAATAAAATCAAATACCTATAGTCCATTCATTTTAAGAATGAAGCGTTATGAAATTACATTTTTCAGCTTGTAAATACATTGAAAAAAAAAATGAAAATTTTACTCGCTAAATTTATGTTGAATTTGAAAAATATGATTTTTATTTTTGTCACAGAGTATTTTATGTTTTAGGTCTACTTTGTGATATGTACGCATTTTGCAGCGCCAACTACTTCATTCTTAAAGTGAATGGAGTATATGTATTATATTTACTTACAATTTTCGTTCGTTTGCCACTTTCCGAATGATGGTTGTTAATTTTATCTTTCGCCAAGCAACTTGTAAATATTGTTGTTTGATGTGACTGATTCTGCTGCTGCTGTTGTTGTTGTGAAGAACGTGTTTGAGTAAAAATTGGTTCGGAATAAGCATTATTATTGCTGTAGGTTTCGCTAGCAACGATTGTTGAAGAACGACGCGATTCATGTTCGTATAAACATGTTTGTGGAACTGATTCACTAGAAAACATTAATATTATTTTAATCAAACACCAATAAGCCCACCCCACCTCATATTCTCACTTCATTTTGTGTAAAACAAGATTTGAATCATATGGGTAAACTCATATATAGACTACTTAGAGAAAAATTCTACAATAATAAAGTTTTTCATTAAAATGTTTTGGAAGAATTCTTTTAAAGTATTTCAAATAATTTCGGTGTTTGTGGATAAAATGTATGCATCTGTAATAAATGGCTATTTTATCTGTTTGTTTTATTTAGTGTTGGTTCGAACGGATTGACTTGCCTTATATGTATAATAAATTATTAAATCATAAAATACTTACGTTTGTACATTATTATTACTGCCATCTCTCGCATTATTAAAAAACGTAAAATCAGCTGATGTCATTTCTTGCGAATGTGTATTCGCCCTACACTTATTATTATTATTTGAATTTAAACTAGTCATAGTTCCGCCAATCTGCAATAAAGTTGTCGGTGTTCCTTGTCTTTGCTCATTGTCTTCGGCTGTTACGTTTGTTGTTCCCGAACTATTATTTCCACCGCCACATTGTACATGATTTTCGGAAGATCTACCATTTGTATTGCCGGCCCCACCGCCCCCAGTAAGTGATGAAACCAGCGGAAAAGATAATAAGAATGCAGCTGTAGGCGACATCGATTCAGTATGTTGCCCGCCTGGTTCACCATGCAATGTAGCGAAAATATCATTCGATAATTCTTCTGGGGGCGGCGGATTTGAATTGGCTACTTCGGAAACTTGTGGCGGTGGCGGTAAATTACTTTCATTTTCATGACGTATTTGTTTTGATGTAATATTTACAATTTCTCGATTTAGTTTAGGTTGATTTGATTGACAAGTTTCCTGACTTATTTCTTGTTGTTTTTTGACAGTTTCCGATTTATTGACAACCGTAGGTACTGAAGGCGTTATAGAAATTTTATTTAACGTACTCAAATTTATATTAGACGAATTAGTTGAAATTGTTGAAGAAACATTTTTATTGGGTTCCGAATTTGTAAGATTTGTTGAAGTTTTTGTAGTTATTGTTGTTGATATAGATGGTGTTACTGTTGTTAATGATGGTGTGGATATTGTAACAACAGTTGTTGTTGTAATTGGAGTGGAACTTGAACTATGCGCATTATTTTTGTCAATATTATTTGATTCCGATTTGGAAGATTTATTTTCTTGATTATTTAATGAATCTTTGTCATTTGTTTTTGATATGATGTCTAAAGGCTTTGACGGTATTTTCGATTTATTCACTAGATTATTTTTATGTATTCGTCTTTTAACAGATAGTCGTGCATTTTTCAAAGATGGAATCGCAACTTTTGCCGTTGAATTATGACGCAAATTTGATGATGTTTTTGGACGAATAATGCGGTTGTTGATTTTAGTAGTATTTGTAACAGTGTTGGTAGTATTACGATGCATTAAAATTACAGGTTGCGACGGTGATAACACTGATGTGTTTGTAACCGGCACGATATGAACACGTTGTAATGCTGGGGCTGGCTGGGCCGGTGGTGGGACTGGAATTACACTTCCGTTGCCGAGAATTAAAGTTCCTGGACCTAAAAGTATATATTAATTGATTTAATACTTTATTTGGAAAAAATAAATTAAACAAATATTGAAACAGAGTTAAGTACTTAATGGGTTACGCACTTAGATAAGGCATAGAGGAGTAAATAACCTTAGTATTTAATATCATTATCATCTGTTTTTTGGGCATCCACTGTTTTGGCATATTACTGTTTTTAATTTATAAAAATTCATTAAAAATATTTTTAATTAATAATGTTACGAGTTCTTTGAAAGATAATTTTTCAATTATTTAAAATAAGTTACACACATACAAAAATACGTTTTTAAATGTAATTTTAATTTAATATGTATAAATTAAAATGTATTTTTTTGTTGGAAATGTTTCAAGAAGTATTTTTCTAAATACTTAACAGCTACTTGCAGCAATGCTTATAAACAGATATAAAAATTTTAAAAAGGCATATTCATATATTTTATGTTTCATGTATTGAAAGGGATGTTCATGTTTTGTTGTTTTATTAAACAAATTTTTAAAAATATAATTTTTTTATTTGTTTTTCTGTAATATGTAGACTTATACGATAACAGTATTTAAAAATATTTATAAACGTGGAAATGTATGTTTTTTCATGAATTTTTGCAAACTACATTACATAAACAATAAATGTTTGACTAACTATAAAGAAACATAATTTAACTGGTCGATGCCCCAAAATCAGCTGCTCGGGGCAAGCAATTTTAAACCTTAACTACTACAGATCTTTCGACAATTTCTTTCAATGTTTATTAGTATAGGCCTAACCAGTTTTTCCTCCATACCTAGTCTATGGTTAAGCATAGTTCGTAGGACACAATAGTCCATTCATATTAAGGGATAATAACTACTCGATTAGAAATATCCGTAAATTTAGTCGTAATTTTAAAATATAAGTCAGGAAAAACCAATTTATTGATTATTTAGCCTCTATCATTTCACTCATATTAACACTATATATAACATTATAAATAATAATAAAAACAGATATTACTGACAGAACATTACTTTTTATAGCGTAACTTTACATTTTATAGTTCGAAAAATAATCGATGTGATTAAAAAAAATTAATAATAACAAAATAGACATCGGACATAAAATAGCATATTTTCGCCCAGTGTAAACTTGGATCTGAATAGTAGAAATAAATATTTTATAAAAATTTTGGTGTGTACGTGGTAGGAATCGTTTGACATGCTACCAATGTATGATGACTTATTATATAATAAATATAAATAATAGAGTAACTAACCTAAAACAGCGGCCACTTTCGCTGCCATATTATTGGCAGCAGCAGTTGGATTTGATGTTCCATTCGTCCGCAAACGTTTTCGCTGTTTTTTATTTGTTGTTACTATTTTGGAAGTTGCTGTATTAGCTGATGTCATATTATTTGATTCACTATTAGAAACTTTCTTTTTCGGTGGTAACACACCATTAGATGGTTGTTTTCTCTTTCTCCTTTTCACTTTTTCATTAACCTCACTTTGTTTTAATTGTTCCGCTCTTTCGCGACTTATTCTTCCGCTCCACATTCGTGGCGGACCTCGAAAAGGGATTCCAGCACATTCCGATGGAATACGAAGTCCTGCAGCACGTAATAAACCTACTAATTGTTCAGCACGTGAACCCAAACGCCTCACTGAGTCTTTCAGCCGTTTTATTTCGTCATGTTGTGCATTTGAAGCTGACTGAGAATCGCCTAAAAGTAATTCTTTATTTTTTTGCTGTAGTTCAACGATATAACTAGATGCACGTTGCAGTATTTCGAGTTTACTTGGTGCGGCCGCGGGATCGTAATTTGGTAATAGTCGGCCTAATGCTGTAAAACATGTTTTTAAACGTTCTCGTCGTTCGCGTTCCCATTCCCGGCATTTACTAAAACCAAATAAAATTGAAAAAAAAAATTGCTGAAATAATTTGGTATATAACCTGCTATTATATACATAGATAAAACTTTTTTCAAATTGTTTACTTTATTTACATACCTAGCTTCTCGTTTTGGCATAGTATACTAGCATAACGCATTTTTATTATAACTTATTTATTTTGATGCATGGAACTATGAATACTAGTTTTTCTTATTTCAAGAGTTTGATGTATTCTTCTGTCATACGATTTTGACATGTCCAATTTTTTCTTATTTCCTTCTAATTTCAGCGTAAAATTTTAAGATAATTGACATAATATAATATAAAATATATAATCTGTAATTTAGTTTTAATTTAATTAATACTAATAAAAATGTTAGAAAATATAAAAATTATATGAAGTGTTTATGTTTGACTATAGTCATACTATAGTAACACAGTTTTGCGCCATAATAATGCCTTAACTCGTTCCTAGATGTCACGAAAATGCATTTTTTTTATAGAGATTTTTTAGATCTCGTTTATGTGGCTGCAGAGAAATTATCTATGCAGAGAAACAGGGACGACCGGGATGGCGCACTCAATGATAAACAGGCATGACCATGTGACGTCATCAAACAGATACTTTGTACCAATTCCGCTCTGCTTGCTTTCGTGTGGCGCTAGTGTACATTTTTGAATTTTGCGCATTTATTTAAATTTAAATTTAAAATTATTACAAAGTTTACATTTAATATATAAAACTTTATTAACATACAATGTTCAGTGTTACAGTACAAAAATACAAAAAATAATATAAATATAAATATAAAAATATAAAATATAATATAATGTAATAATATATATATATATATATATATATATATATATAAAATATAAATTGCACATTTTACAAATAAATAAATAACAACTTGAAAATATTCATTATTAAAGTTAAGTTATGATACTTGATTTATGAAATAGTTGATGTATTCCGATCTCACTAAAAAATTGCTATTACTTTATTTATTTTTTTAAAATTAGAAATATATTTTATAATTTCTTATTATCTCACCAACCACTGGTTAAATAAATGGATGCAATTTTTTGGCTAAAAAATTCTGTTTCATAGAGTTAATAAAAACCTATATACACGTATGAATGTAAAATAAATAAGAGGAAAAAATTATATATGATCTTTTTAAAAATTATTTCTACAAGACACTCGGTCTCATAATAAAAATATGTTTCTTATAACGGATTTCTTCAATCTAAAAACTCGTATAGTTGAAGGTGCATGCATATCCATAGAAAATAATATTGTATGTTAAAATTGAAAAAGATATTGTTAAATCATATGTTTTTGCAATAGTAATATTTGATAGAATACCGAAACGTTTTATAGAATAGAATAATATAATTCAAGTAATTTATAGCAAACATAATTGACACGATTGTCTCAAACAAACATCATAATAAACAACTTTCTGAAAGATTTTTAATATTTTAAATATATCAAAATTTGCCACATCTCATCTTATGATAAGTTCCCTGTGTTTGTTGGGCGACTACAATTAATTTCATTCATTCAATTTATTTAACAAAATAATTGATATGAATATAAACGGTGTATATAATAACAAAATATTTTTTATGTTTATAGTAAATATAGAATTATTATTCGTTCTTTACTCATATGTTCAAATTTTATTTATGATTTTATGCATTATGCATTGTTCGATTAAAATGAAAATATAAAATATAGAGCAAAAAAATAGATAATTCATATTTTTCATTTAGTTGTTACAATATAACCTTACCATAAATAATATAAAAAAATTCCGGATTTGGAAACCGACATTTCCTTTGATTCTGGTACTGGACGCAAGACGGTACGCAACAAGAATATTGGATCTATAAAAAAATATTATACATTACAAAATTGCCATAAGATACATACAGGGTATTAATTTCAATAGCTTTTTTATTCATATGCAGTAATAAAATGTTTAACTTACCTTCCTAAATATCAAATAATATTCATAAAAAAAAGCCGTGTACGAAAGCGCCCAATTATCGTCAGTAACCAAACATAAATCAGTTGAAAATCCAAATCAAGTACCAAAAACACAGCCAATGATAAACCAAATTATCCAGTATTCCAAATCCAATTTGATAATCGCAAATAGAGGCAGGGTCCAAATATTTTAAAAAAAGTATCACGATCGCAAAACTCAGTTCGCACAATAAAGACAAATTTAAGAATAAAATAATATTTCGTTTTCCAACATGTACATATATTTTCTACCAAGGTCGTCCCTGTTTCTACCTGATAAATTTTTGACATTTCTAAACAAAAATCGTCTTCAAATCTTAATTGTTTTAATTAATTTAATTAATTAGTATAATTAAGCTAGTGACATCTAGCGAATACAAAATCATTTAAAAAACTTGGCGCGCCATCTGTCGGAATCGGTTCAAAGTTTTTCACGGTTTATGTTCTGCTATTCAAGTGAAAACTCCCGGTCCTCCCTGCAGAGAAACAAGCAGCGGTTTGCGCATAACCATCGCATAACAACTATCTAAATTTGAAAAAAAATTTCTATCGCAAATTATAACATTAATAATTATTATTATAGAAACAATTATTGTATAGAACAATACAAAATATAAAAAATATAATTGGCATACTATTTTTTTTTAAAATTATAGCGATAATAATAATAATATTTGAAAGGTCGAAAATAGTCTTTGCAAATTTTATAAAAGCAATTAAATTTTGTAAAAATTATGAAAATTTATGTCTTTATTAAAACAACATTAATTTGAAATGTTCATAAAATTATTTAATAAATTATTATTAAGAAAAATAAATGATTTAAGAGTGTATAAAACTTATTCCTTATTGAAAATTTAACAAAATTTATTTTATTTAATAAAAATGATTTTCATAATAGTATTCATAATTGCGGTAAGTATCTTTTTTTAAAAAATTCAATATATACAAAAATAATACTTTTTTAATAATTCACAAAAATATATGTAAAATTTTTCGAAATGTTTATTATAAATTAAGAATATTATTTTTTTATCAATCGTACTAATTTAAAAAAAAAAAATTTTATCGTTTCGTATTTATAATAAATTTACAGTTAGTGCATTGTGATGAAATATCGGAGCAGGAAAAAGAAATCTATTCAGTTATGAGATCAGATGAAATATCACATCTAAATCAACTTAATAAGTCCGAAACAGAAAACAGAAATACTGATTTTATTCTTACAAATATGGATACAAATGAAACTGTTACTCTTTTTCCACAAGATCGGAACAAAAATTCAGAAGAAATTTATCAACTTGCTTCATCTTCCATTAATAATCAAAAAGATACATTCAATGAAAATGAAGAAATAGTTTTAAACAAAACTCTTGTGGGAAATCTACCCAAGTATATCAAAAATATTAATTTTGATACTACTGATATTAAGAATTTAAATCAGTTTAGTTATTTCCTTAATAATGAAGATAAATCTGAGCAAAATAAAAAAGTAAATCGAGATTCATATAGCCAGATAAATTTAAAACAACCTGAAGTATTTTTCTACGATGATAAAAATAAAACTAATATCTTGAAACAAAGTAAAAATACAAATATTAATTTAATTAGTAATTTGAATAATTCTTTTTTATTTGAAGAAAGTAGAAAGAGATTTTTAAATGCGGAAGATTTTCTAATTGATACGAAAACAGAGGCTAAAGCAACTGAAAGAAACACTTTTAGAAAAATAAATTCGGGTCTACCATTTCTTTACACTGAAAAAGAAAAAGATATTTATAAATTAGTAAATAGAACAAATTTAAATGAAAATTATAAACTCTCACCATTGATTGATTTGTTATCAACTGATAAAATAAAATCGGAACAATCTACGGTATTACCGAATGAATCAAATATGTCTGAACATAATAGGAACGCAGCTACTATACCAACACGTAAAACTGGCACATTTTATTTTTCTGCAGTGTCAAATCAAAAAAATGTTAGCAATATTAACGAAAATAAACAAACAGATACAAAAACTCTAAATCAGAATGTAGATAACAAACAATTTTACAATCCGTTAATATTTCTTCTAAAATATAACGATTTCGATAAGAAAACAAATTTAAATAAATTAAATCAGGAAATAAAAATTCCAGAACAAGCTGATTTACTTGAACAAAACAAAGATATAGTCAATGATGTAATAAACAAAACATGTTCAAATTTTTCAGTTTCTGATTCAAGTGAATCATTTGATAAAGAAAATTTAAATCATTCTTCATTTTTTAGGAAAGAGTTCAATGTAAATGTACAACATTATCCTTTTTCTAGCCAAACAGATATGAAAACATTTAACCAAAACCAGAATTTAGAACAGGTATATTACAACAATCCTCTGTTTTCTTCGCTTTCACAAAAACGATCTGAGTTACTTGAACCAAAAGATAAAACAAATGGAGATGCACACAATAAAATAAACTTAAATCCACAATTACTATTTCCATTCAATGTGCAAAGAGTAAATAAAGTACCTTATTTTAATATAAATGTTAAAACAAATTCAAATCCGAGCGTTCTACCTCCAATGTATATACAATATGAAAAATCAAACTGGGCTGTTAGCAATTTAACACAAATTTACACTGATAGAACTATATCTAACCTTCAGCAAGAAGCTGAAATATTTAGCCAAAATACTAATATACCAAATGTGTCGATATTTCAAGTAACAGAAAAACCTCCAATACCGGAACAATATAAAAATACACATAATTTTTATTTTTTGAATTTACATGATAAATTATATCTAAATCAACCTTATATTTCTTCATTTAATCAACAAAACGTTGCCCCGATTTCTTTACAACTTAATTCTGAAATGGTATTAGCAAATAGTAAAACAGATTTAAATAATTCTACTTACACAAAAACAAAAGAATCTTCTGTCTTTCCAGTAGATATTCAGAATAAGACTGGAGTATTAATTGTAGATTCAACTATGCATAATAACCAAATCCATCAATTTTATATTTTACCAGTTGCTTATGAGGTCCCTAATTTATTGAATTTAAGTCAATTTAAAGAAACAGTTATAAAGAAAGAACAAATTACAGATGCAAATACTGATTTAAATAGTAAATCAATTTCCAATAATACTAATAATATGACTTTTGTTCCAAAGAATTCGCAAATAACGCAACAGTACAAAGAGTTAAATCCAATTTCAGTTAGTAATAGAAATTCAAATTTTTCATTTGTTGACAAAGAACTGGATAAAAAACTTAATAAAATTTTAAATTTCTTGGACTGGTTATCTGAATTTAAACCAAATATAACTAATTATAAAACAATTAATATAACAGAAGAACGTAAAATGTCTGTCACCAGAAAGGAAATACCTCAAAGGAAAAAACTAATTCCAAATTCTTTATATAATCAATCATTTCCTGGCAATAAAACAGAATTAAAAAATGAGCAAAATAAAGTAATTGATAATGTAACTAATAAAGTTAACACAAGTCAAAATTTATTCATTTCTAATATTAATAAAAATGAAATGATAAATTTATTTAAAAAATTTATTGATAACTTAAATTTAAATCAATCTTCGCCTAATGAAAACACATCAAAAATTAAACGAAGTGCAGAAATTTCTCCAAAAAATCAAGAAACAGATTTAGATTTTGTTATTAAAATTAATAAAAAACCAATTCGTAATGTATCTGAAACTGATCAAAGAACACCAAATTCAAAGCATTCTCTTGCGGAACCAGAAGAACGCTTAGAGAAACCTAAAGAAAACAATCTTGTTAAAATTTCGGAAGATGTTGTACGTGATTTGCTTAAACTCTCTACTCAAATATTAAAACAACAAAAAAATCAAAATGGTGAAAATAAATTGCAAGTGAGTAAATATTCTGGTTTACTGGAACCGTACGATGATGTAATTGTACCGGAAAATGAAACAGAACATTTTACGGAAAAGTCTGCGCTTCCTTATAATGACAGAGAAACACTTATTGAAACAACTGAAGATGATGACTGTGAAACAACAACAGAGGAATGCGAAGAGGAGGAAATAAAACATAGAAAAGGTTAGTATTAGGCAACAAAATATTTAAAAAAGACTTGTAATTATCTGGTCAGTATATTTGATAAGCATTTTAAAGAGATGGTCAGTATTTGTAAGAAAATATCAGTAAATTATATGAACGGTCAGTATTACACTAATAAGCAAAATAAAGGTTAGTATTTTAAAATATTTGACCAATATACAGCCTGATTCAGAGTAAGCGCCTTATTTTTTTTTAGCCACACTATGGGTAAGTACTACTTTTAAAATATTTGGCAGTAATATGTTTCAGGACATTCTCTACACGATGGTGATATCAGATTTTCAATTGGACGAATCATTTTAAAATGGCGACGTTCAACTTTTTTTTTTAAATGGGATGCCATATTTTTTTTATTATTATTGAGATCCTAAAAACATTCTTTTTACGATAGTATTTCGTTTTTCTTAAAAATTCATTTATGTCCCTATCAAAAAACAAACTAACATTTTAATCTAGTAGCGCATGAATGTTTTACACCCGATGTTATTTTTGTCCAAATATCAAGTAGCGGTAGACAAACTAGTAGTCAAACGTCAAACACCACCATTGGACGACGTTTCAATTCATGTATTGAAAAAGAAGGAAAACATTTCGAGCATTTTTTGTAAATACCTAATTTTTATTTCATGTAAATTTTTAATTTTGAGTTTCAAAAAGTAGATGTAGATGACAAAATAAAGTTTAATTGTTTCTTTTGTGTCTACCGCTACTTGATATTTGGACAAAAATAACTTAACATGCGCTACTAGATTAATATGTTAGTTTGCTTTTTGATAGGGAAAAAAATGAATTTTTAAGAAAAACGAAATACTATTGTAAAAAGAATGTTTTTAGGATCTCAATAATAATAAAAAAATTATGCCATTCTATTTAAAAAAAAAAAAGTTAAACGTCACCATTTTGAAATGATTCGTCCAATTAAAAATCTGATATCACCATCGTGTAGAGAATGTCCTAAAACTTATTACTGCCAAATATTTTGAAAGTAGTACCCATAGTGTGGCTAAAAAAAAATAAAGCGCTTACTCTGAATCTGGCTGTATATATAATAAAATATCAGTAATTTCAATAAATTTTGTAATAAAAAATCAGTATTTTAAAATAATTGATCAGTATATAATATAATAAATTATAGATACATTGACTTCAAAGTTGGACTGGCCCACCGGGGCACCGGGCTTTTCCCGGTGGGCCGTCATCATTATGGGCCGTGATCGGCGATTGTTAAAAAATTTAAACCGATCTCTAAATTTTACAAAAATTTAAGAACAGATTATTCCAAAAAACATTAATATGTATTGAATGACGGTATACATGTATATGTATATATAATGACATTTATTGGTTAGATCTTAATAACTTTCCTAAAATCAATAGTGGTAATATTTTCGATACAACTTTTGAATTAATGACAAATTTAATTAATAAAAAATTAAACATAAATATTAAAAGAACAATTTAAAAACTGAGTTATTATATTTTTCAAGAAAATGGGACACATTTATTGTGTTTCAGTTTTACAAAAATTTAATCTCCACACACTGACATACGCTAATTTATTCATTGCTTATAAATTAGTGCTAACATTATCTTCCACTCAAGTATCACGCGAACGAACATTTTCAAAATTAAAGTACATTTTAAACAGATTGCGATATGTCATTTTTACAATTCATCTTTATTTTTCTGTAAAGTCATTTCCATGTTTATTATAATTTTTGCAAATGCAATTTTCCTCGGGTCAAATTTTTTATCCAATTCAACTCTCCTTGACTTACCTGACTTAATACCAAAAAATAATATAATTCATACTGACTAAAAATCTGTTGATGTTACTTATTATACTGACCAAAAAAACAATAAATACCTACTAAAAACAATAATATTCTGATCATTTATGGTTTATTTTAAAATATTCTGACCAAATAAATAGAAGTCTTTCAAAAAATCACAGATAAGAAAATATTTTTGTTGTTGTAGGTTTTCCAGATCATCATACAATAGATAAACCATTCGTGAGGAAAACAAAAATTTGCGATAGCTATATTTTTCCATTATTTCGCCCAGGCGCATCTACAATTAGTCCACGCAATGAATACTATTCTTCTTCTCGTAAAACTAAACGTGAAGATAATATTCATAGATGTTCAAATTGTGAAACATTATTTTAAATTACAACAAAATAAATTCTATTAGTTAATGAAAATAAATTATTGTTAATAATTTTATATATTATGTGAACATTCATTTTTTTTTACTATAATTTGTTACAATAACAAGAAAAATGACATAAATCATAAATTTATTTCGATAATTTTTAAAGTTTATGATTAAAATTAGATTAACTTTTTTGGCAAAAACATAAATATTTTGTATTAATTTTATTTTCATAAAAAAATTTATGTAATAGATAATTAATTGTAATAGTACAATATATATATTTTTTATATATCCGTTTTGAAACGTATTTGTTTGCTATATAAACAGCGGAAAGTGATTCAAAATTTATCAGTTAAAATGAAAGTTGTAATTTTATGTTTGCTTGTGTTATCTGTAGCCATGCAGAGTATGGTAAGTATAGATAGTTTTTCAAATATTTTAATTTCCACTTAATCGCAGTGAACTAATAAGTACATAATTAGAAAATTTAAAAAAATTTGGAAAAATGTATTTGGTCTCACCGGAATTCGGTCGGAACTCGGGTCTTCTGCTTTTGTGGCAGATGTTCCATCTCGGTTCTAATCACTAGACTACAAGCCCACTAGATTTTTCCAACTGACCAGGTTAACGCATGACTTAGTCATGAATGATCAAACACAATATAATTGGAAAAACGTGTTTGTTTCTTTGTGGGCTCGTAGTCTAGTGGTTAGAACGTCGAATCCCGGCGAGGCCAATACATTTTTCCAAATTTATTAAATATTCTAATTATATATTAGTTTACTGCGATTAAATGGAAATTAAAGTATCTGTAAAACTTTTAGTGTCATTGCAGAA
Organism: Clivina fossor; assembly: GCA_963966155.1. NCBI lineage: Eukaryota > Metazoa > Arthropoda > Insecta > Coleoptera > Carabidae > Clivina > Clivina fossor. The sequence continues at coordinate 23,873,324 of OZ014550.1, forward strand.
AAAATTGTTTTAATAAATAAAGATAGAATACATAATTAGTTAATTATAGAATTAAAAGCTAATCTGTCATAAGGATTTGATATTGTTAACTCGGAATAAAATTTAGAACAGCTAATCATAGAATAAAAGAAAATTATGTTATTTTTTTAGTCTATTGTACACTCTGTAAGACTTGGGCAAACTTTTTAACTCAAGATAGATTTAAATTTTTTTCCTAAGTTCGTGGTCTACTAAAGTATAATAATAATGTTTGAATTTTGACTTAGAAAGTGAAAATATATATTTTATGTTACAGCATATTTACATTTATTGTGTCAAAATTGTATATAAACAAAGTTTTGTGATCGATTTTCTGCTCAAGCCTGGTCTATGTAATAATTTGTTTTTAAATCTATTTATGTACTTCGTATCTGATTTCCTTTGCAAATTTACGTTAATTATACTATTTAGGTACCTACTTCGTAATCTGTATATTTTTGCAATTAGTTTTATTATGATAATATTGTTAAATATCTTTTGTTTCTCATTAAAATTTCGCGAGATAGAAATAAAAAATTCAGATAAATTATATTTTTGTAAAATTTTAGGCCCAAGAAAATCCCGGTGGTCCAGGCGGAATGGGTAAGTTAATAAATTAATTATATTACATTAATTATGAAATAAAGCTTTAGCATTTTTTATTTGCAGAACTTAAAACTTTATTTCATTTGTTACATTAATTATATTTATCAATTAAGAATTACATTGTATATTTCACTTAAAAATTATTTATTATTATAATTTTGGATATCGGCAATATATGAGTGATTTGAAACTTACCATACGCTATAGAATTCTATACCATTGACAGTAATATTTCTTAATGTTATATTATATGAATAGAAAATCTTAAACAAATAGTTACAATAAAATTAAAAACTTTAAGTTTAAGTTCTGGTTTATTATAATTAAAAATTCCACGTTTAGTGAGTCGAAACGTCAAATTTTTAATTATAATAAAATAGAACTTAAACCTAAAGCTTTTTGTTTTAATGTAATGAGTTCCGAAAGTTTTTAAATATAATTACTATATTTATATTGAAAACTTACAAAATTTAATAATTATTTTGCAAATTTGAAGGACCCCCTCCTGGTCCACCACCAGATGGTTTCTCTGGACCTCCTCCAGGATGTTCTGGACCACCACCAACTGGAACTCCTCCTACAACTCAGTCTGGATAATAAATAAATCGGAAGTAAATTATTTTATATTTTTTATTTTCGAATGTTTTGTTAATAACACTTTTTTATTATTTCAGATATTTTTATATTGAATCCAGTAATTTTTGATGTAATGATAAATGCAGATAAATAAAGTAGTTTTAGCATATTATTTATTGTTATTTTTATTTAAACCATATTAAACAAAAATATTTATAATTTACGTTATAATTCTTTATTATAAGAAATAGCTACCTATGCGAATGATTGTTAGTATAATAAATTTATTAGAAAGCTTATTAAACAATAAATATCATAAACTTTAGTATGAAATATTGTTACCTAGAATATCACTAAAATGAATTAATATTTCAACAAGGTCGAATAATGATAAATCCTAATAATCCATATTAATAATAAAATAATAAATACATAGTTTAGTCATATTTATAAAATAAATATTAAGTAACATTAAATTAAAATCAGAAATGTACAATTTTGTAAATGCGTTTAAATTTTAATTAAATCTAACCAAATCCCTCCTTCAGCGGACATTAAAAAATTTTTTGGTGACATAACTAAAGGCTCTTTGGTTTTTGAATTCACTTTACAGTTGAAATTCGCAATAATTTCTATTATTGCAATTTTTGATTGCATTTGACCAAAACGCGTACCTGAAAAATAATAAAACTTCAATAATACACAGTTATATTTAGTTTAGTTTTGGACATTTCTGCTATGATTTTTATGATTTTTACAACAAAATTTTTGTTGGTTTTTCTTAAAAAAAAAAGACGGTATTAATTATTTATCAATCTTCATTGAATAAAAAGAATTGTTTAATATCAAATTCGGGAATTTGAAATGTTTTGTCAAATGCAAAGCAATAATTATTTTATAACAATTATTTTAAAGTTTTGTTTTATTTAAAGAAAAGTTTTATAAAGACGGGGGTTAGTTCACTTAATGTTTTTTCTCTTCTAAATGTAGCTTTTCTTGAATGAATATTACCATATATTACCTATACAAATGCGTGGACCTTCTCCAAACGGTATATAAGTATAATTAGGTCTTTTCAATTTCTCCTCTTCGCTGAAACGTTCCGGATCAAATTTTTCAGGATTCGGATAATATTCAGGATCCCATTGCAGTCCTTCTACAGAAATAGTAAAGGGTGTTCCTTTTTTCGCCACGTAATTTGTTCCAGGAATATTATAATCTATTGTTACTTCGCGGTTTAAAAATGGTAGCGACGGATATTTTCTTAAAGTTTCTATTAAATATAAAAAAATAAATTACATATTTATTATTAATACAAATAAAAATGTATTTCCTCACAATGTATCGAAAGTTAATATTTAACATAATAATTTGTATATTCTGTCCAGTTCGTGAAATGGGTGTACGTGAATAATATGGTGGGAGTTATTTCAAGTTCGGTTAAAAGGTTAGTTTGTTATTGTTTAAAAAAGATTAAGATAAATAAAGATTTAGGTTTTTAATTTGTTAGTTTACGCACGAGATAAGAAACCGTTTCACAAACGGGATAATTGCAAGATTAGTGTAACACATATGTATAAAAGCAAATTATAATAAAAATTCTTACCTGATAGCACTTTATCTAAATAAGGCATATCCATAACAGCATCGTACGTTAATTGTCCGTTATGCTTCTGTAGTACATTACGTATTTCGTGTCTGGTTTTACGTTGTACGTCTTCATTCGCTGCCAATTCGTATAAAGCAAAAGTAATCGCCGTTGAAGATGTGTCAAAGCCAGCTAAGTAAAACACAAAACATTGGGCGGCAATTTGATCAAATGTCAATCCATCTTCAACTACTTTTTCGGTATCATTGTTTTCTTCCGATATTAGTTTGTTTTTATTATTTTTAATATCAAGTAAAAGTTGCATGAAATCGTTTCGTTGTATGTTGTTTTTTTCACGATAATCTATAGTACTTTGTACGACATTTTTGAAAAAGTTGGACACTTTTGGATTTATTCCAGGAATTCCTAGAAATTTCATAAATTTCGGAAATGCTATTGCTGCTAATTGTCGTATTACATCCAGGCCCTTTACTTCCATAACCTGCAAAAAAAGACAATAAAAAATACAATTTGGATATTATTCATGAGGACTTTTCATGAAAAATCTAAATATAATCTGGTATATATACCTATATCCCTATCATTCCATTCATCCACTCTTTCTAATCGGTTTAATAGCGTAACGGCACCTGCAAAGGATGATGCATGGGGATATAGTTATATACCAGATTGCGAAACAGAAACTGTCATTAAATCACTAAGCACTGAGGATGCCATCTACAATACAGTACGAATACATTTTTAGAGATTACAATATAATCCACAATAATAAATTATATATGTGTCATGACTTTTCGATATTATCAAAAAAATAAAAAATACTTATTTTTTAAACAATAACATATAAATAAATCGAAAATAGCGATTAGTTCTTTTTGTCATGATAATACCTGTAATCCATATTTCAAAAAATCATTATTAGGATCTTTCATGCTGTTACAATCAATGCCAAATGCAGCTGATCCGATTACGTCAGAGGTAAATCTTGATAAAATATCCTTCATTTCAATTGGTTCGGATTTCTTTGATTGTTCAATTAAAATCTCTTTTAATTGATTACTACAAGTCAATATGGTTGAGAACATCATTTTCATTTTACCGGAAGTAAATGTTGGCGATAATTTCGTTCGTAAATGACGCCATTTCGAACCAGGTAGCGAGAACAAATGTGCGGATATTGGATCATTTTCTTCGTCAATATATACTCCTAAAAATATAGATGTTAAAAATACATTAAAGAATAAAAACGTTGTTAATTGAATCAATTCAACAGCTTAACAACTTGATTGCCAATTAACCAATTGGCCAATTAACAACGTGCAAAAAAATCTGTTTGAGTTAATTTTGTTAATACAGAAAGTAAATTTACTGTATTACCTCTGTCAGAAAAATGAGCAAAGTCTTTCGCTAACACACATTTTACAATTTCTGGATCAATAACCAAGATTTCTGGTTTCAGAATAAAATAATATCCACCAATTGTGTGCTTTTTGGCTTTAAAATCATCGTAGAGCAGTTTGAATACATGACCAAATGTATCTCTTTTCATGAAAATTTCCGTTACATTGCCAAATGGAAATTTTGCTTTTATATATGGTATATCATGATGGGCCCAATAGCTATACTTGTATTTGATATATAATATTAGTGAAATTACAATTACTAATAAAATTGTTATTAGTATTTGTAACATTTTGATCTGTAAATCAAATTTAAAATATAACTCAAATTTCGTATAGTTGAAATTGAAAGAATTGCAACAAATAATTCGTATGTAGCATGTAGGTATTTATCAATTATAATAAATTTAATTAATAAATATTTAAAAGTCTAGCAGAAAACTATAAAAATGACAAAAACGTATTGAATTTGTTGAAAGTAGGTAATATATTTTGTTAGTTTTTTAATCATAGTTTTTTGTTTTTACAGTATACGGTAAGGTAGGTCATACACGCTCAGTTTAAACTGTGCAGTAAAATCGTATGTGCACAGTTCACATTCAATTCAGTTTTACCCCAGTGACCTATAACTAAATGGACTGGAAACTTTTATTTTGATAACATTGAAGGGGTTGGTACCAAGAACTGTCGTTTAAAAGAGGGTATTTCTGTCTTTGGAAAAATTTTTCTCTCTTTTTAGTTGCGCATGCGCTAACTTGATTAGCAGCGATTCTCAAATAGTTATATCTTTGTCATATTCATTTTGCAAGTCGTCTCGAACACTGCGAAAAATACATACTGACATAACATTTTGAGAACTGGTCAAAGAGAGAGACTGATATACGTCAAAATGTGCAAGTTGCATAAACAATTTTGGCGATAAGATCACACGGCAAGTTTCCAGCCATTTTGGTTAAATCGTAACAGGCAATTTTTTAATAAATGTTATAAAAATTCTCTAGGCCACAACATATTTTACTACATAACTAAATTTTGGACTGAAATTCACACACACGCTACCATTTTACTGCACAATTTCGGCCTGTGCAGTTAAAACTATGCAACTATGTATGGTATTTTTTTGAAGTTATTTTAATCAATATTAACTATTCCGAATGTTGTATTACTAAAAATCGAAAAAAAAAAGATATTTATTATAAATAAAAAACATTATTGCATTATCACAACCAAACTTTATATAATAATTACTAAAGCCATGCCATACCCACCAAAATAATAAGAAATAGTTAAATGATTATAAAAAAATTTAGTACGCCACTGTCTATGCTAATAAATAATTTATTATATGATAAAAATAAATTTTTGCAAATCCGAGTTTGTAACATTTTTCAACAATAATATTATGGTACCGACAAACAATGTTGATATACGTAGGTAGCTTCACTAAATTTATGTTTTCATCGTTATACTGAAAATTATTTTTGCTTATGGCGTGATTGTGTATGTATGTATGTATGTATGAATTTACTACTATTATTCTAACAAAATAAACAATTTATTATTCAGAAAATTTGTTATTTTAATTCACGATAGATGTATAAGTATACCTAATAAAAATTCACTGTATAATTTAATCAATAAAATCTTAATAAATATACTTACTTTTAAAAATGTATGGATTATTGAAAAATACAATTTTATTATACTGAACAAGATATTATTTATAGGTACATATAATTTTGCGCACTACTTTTATTTTGAAATCATAAAAATGCAACATGCACATGGAGAGCGAATATTTAACATGATTTCAAGGGCTCCTATAGTGTGAATCAAAACCGCACAGGGGACTCTGTAATCAGTATCTTAGCTACGAACCAAAAAAATAGTAGCGTTAGTTTGAATTATTTCAACAAAACAAGAACAAGTCCAAATCACACGATGTAATTTTTGCGATAAATTTTTCCTAGCGCGTAATTTAACTCATTATTTTTAACAATATGTATTTTTCTATCGTATATGTAATATAAATTTAGGTATAAGCAAAAAATATGTTTAGTAATTAAAGTTTATTAAATTATATATAAAATACATATACAACTTTCACATTATATTTTTGTGAAATATAAATAAAACTTTTGTGTTTATGACCTAAATGTTAATTTATGAAACCCGCATGGAAAAGAATAACAATAACAAATGTACAGTAAGTATAGAAATATTTCATGAATAAATTACATATATTTTTTATAGTGCAACTTGTTATAAAAATAAAACTAAATATTATAGTATAAACATATATTTTTGCAAATTTCCTTATATACAATGTGCGTACATTAGCATAATGTATCACATTACCACTTTTATTACTACTTTGACTGCAAGGAAAAAGTAGTATAGCGTTTGGTACGGTGTCTGTAACATTTTCAAAAAAAAAAAAAAATTGTATAGAAATCCTTCATATAGCCTGTAGATGACGAATCTGAACTTAGTTTATGTGGGTGTATGGATGTGCGTCGTCAGCTCGCTCGCTCGGTCGTAAGTCAAAATTTTGTGGCCGCAACTCCTCCTAGACAGTTCAACCGATTTTAATAAAATTTCAGGATAAATTTGTCTAGTGCCCAAGATGGTCATGTGGTTTCGGTTTTTTCCAGTGATACCAACTTTCCGAGAAAAAAATTACTAAAGTTTTTAAAAATTCATATTGGCTACATGATTTATCCGATTTTGATCAAATTTTCAGAAAAGATTTCCCTAATGCTCCCATTAATTACATAATTTTATTAATATTCAGTGTTGCCAACTTTCCAAGAAAAAAATTACTAAAGTTTTAAAAATTTTATTATGGCCATGTTATTCAACCGATTTCACTCAAATTTTCACTAAAGATTTTCCTAGTATTCATATAATTTATGTAATTTTAACAAAATACAGTGTTGCCAACTTTCCGAGAAAAAAAATAGTAAAATTTTTAAAAATTTATTATGACCATTTTATTTAACCGATTTTAATCAAATTTTCATAAAAGCTTTTCCTAGTGCTTAAATAAATTATGCAATTTTAACAAAATACAGTGTTGCCAACTTATCTAGAAAAAAATCACAAAATTTTTAAAAAATTTATTGTGGCTACATTATTTATTCGATTTTGATCAAATTTTCAGAAAAGTTTGTCCTAGTGCCCACATAAATTATAATATTATTAAAATACAGTGTTGCCAACTTTCCGAAAAATGTCAAAGTAGTCTATATATGGGTTTACCCATATACTTCTAATCTTGTTATATTATTATTAGAATAGTGAAAAAATTTCTATTACTCTCTTAGTTAAATTATTTTTATATTATATTCGTGATCCAACACTACAATATTTTAAGAAAATATATAAAACGAAAATAGTTTTAGATTTTTTTATTTACAAATACAAACATACAATGTTATGTAAATTACATAAAATATGAGATAAACAAAAATATAATTAATTTCATAAATATAAAAATCATGAACAAAAAATTTTTAATACATTTTAAAGTTAAAATTAAATGTGGATTATGACCAGGTACGCACCAAGGAACGGTTACGATTCCAGCTAATTTTTTTTTTCAAACTTCATGGTAGATTTGTCCAATTTAAAACGATGATGGGAATATTGAACATTCCTTCGTAACTTGCAATCAAGTCTGTGGCAGATATATATATATATATATATATATATATATATATATATATATATATATATATATATATATATAATGGTTTTTAGAGAGAATGGACTCAAAACAAGTTTTGGAGAACAACCAGATTTTCATTTCCATTAAAATTAAAAAAATCTGTAGAAAACGTGACGCGTGTTTTGTAAATAGGAGTATTATATAATAATGAATTATATTTTTAAATTAAAATATATAAATTTTATTGCAGCACAAACAAACAATGAAAGAACTATTTAAATTACGATATCCCGATTCGAATGATAAAGATAAAAATATGTAAAATCTAATTAATTCTATTTTTGATGTACTCATATTTGTTTTTATTTTTTCATATAATCGATTACTGCCAAAATAAAAATTTGAAATGGACTTATGCCATTATAAGTACATAGGCTCTTCCAATGATTTTACAGTTTAGGTATTATTATTTGTGTTACAGAATAATGTCCAAAATTTTCAAATCTATTTATTAAAAAAATGTTTTTGTTCCAAAGTTTTTATATTTTAAATATTCATTTGGACAGTTTTCGATTATATTTTATTAGAAAGTATTTTTTTTTGTTTTTCACTATATGTACAAAATAATAATAATGCATATATATATATATATATATATATATATATATATATATATATATATATATATATATAAATATATAGGCATTTGTTTTTTTTTTTAATTTTAACCTTATGTTTGAGCTAAACAGAGCTCATAAAAATCATAAATAAATAATGCATATCCGTAAGTGCTTGTTCTGTATGGGGTTGTATATGGCTTGTATCAAGGAATACCGCTTGTATTATTTCGTCTATATCTGACTCATTAGCAAAAAATGTTCAATTCTCCTTTCCTCTCTCCTCAGCATCATACGCTGTTTGCCATAGGCGATAAACAGACCCTTCGCGTGCTTTATACGCAATATATATATATATATATATATATATATATACACACACACACACACACACACGTAAATTTGATATACTAGTATCTGTGCATACGCACACCAAATAATTTTCTTCTATTACATGTATTTTACAAATACTATATAACTGTAATATTTTACTTTTGTTCTAATTGTAATAAAAATAATTATTAAAATAAATAAAATCATTTTTATAATTAAACAAAAAAAATAATAAAATTAATGTTTTGTGTAATACAGGTTCTACAAATTTATCTTATCGACAATACGTTAGTTTGCAAATTTCGTCAAGAGGGCAGAAGTGCATAGACAGTTTTTTTTAAATTTTTGCATTGAAAATGATTTTTATTATATTTATCAAATTCCACTTATTATTAATCAAAGAAAAAAATCAAGGAGACGTTTTATGTTATTATAGTACTTATGTATTAATTTCAGAATTTTAAAAAATGCAGTTTATTTGTAAAAAAATAATTTTCATCATTTTCCTTGAAAAATGCGATTTTCTCTTATTTCACACTTTTTTTTTATTTGAAAAAAAATATGATTAATCTTTATTACAATTAACAACATATATATTTTTTGGAAATCAAAATAATAATAAACAATGAAAATATTGACAATTAAATATTTGATTAATTTTTTTAATATGTTAATTCGGTAAATATATAAACATTGTTATTAAATTATTAATTATACATAAATTAGCTAATTTTTCTAATAATTAGTTATAATAAATATGTAGTATTAAACGAATAAATCAAATGTAAAATTATTCTTTTTTTGTATTCCCACCACATGTCTGAATATAGCCTTTTGTTTGCCTTGAAATGGCCTTAAATGCTTGAACCGAAGAGACTGGGGATAAAAATCATTTTGGCCTTGATTTAAAAGCAGGAGCTATGTGCGAATATGTTTGTTGACCATCAGCGATCAATGACAAATATTCATAGGCGTAGTTATGGGGCAATACATTTTGGAATAAATATAGTCAAATTTTATTGTATCTAATTCGAGAATCTTAAATTAAATATTTCTTTCTAACTAAAATTTTAATTTGAATTAAAATTTATAAAAAATAAATAAACTATACTCTATTTATTTTAAGAAGACAGACAGGCAGAAGATAGGAGCTATTTTTCCTTGCTTGTAATTGGTTAAAATTGTGGGCAAGTTTACTCTGTAGAAGAATAAATTTCTATCTCAACTTTTTCTATTTGTCTCTGTTGTTTGAATCCAAATTTATAAGCATATGCGTAGAAACGAAAGTTTATAGTGGATATATTGCTAGCGTATTTTTTGATTATTAACACGGAAACAGAAGTTTAAATAATGTTAAAGTATAAAAGTTAGTGAATAAATATATTTAAAAATAATTTTGAAAGTATATATTACGAGAAATGTTTTAAAATTAAGTAGTTTTAAAATGAATTAATGTTCGTACGCCTCTGGTAGCGAACACAACAGAAATATCGCGCATGTGCAATGTTACGTTCAGAACATTGTTTGGTTGTTTTTGTAAATAAAAATTATCGAAAACTATTGTCATTTTACATATTTTCTTAAAATATTGCAGTGTTGGAAATTATATCTCTATTCGAATAATAATATAATAAAAGTAGTAGTATTTCACTGTGCTAATGTACGCACATTGTGAATAACGAAATTTGCAAAAATATATGTTATACTATAATATTTAATTTTATTTTTATAACAAGTTGCACTATAGGAAATATAATTATGTACTTTATTCTATACTTACTGTATGTTTGTTATTGTTATACTTTTTCATGCGGGTTTTATAAATTAACATTTAGGTCATAAACACATAAGTTTTATTTATATTTCACAAAAATATAATTTGAAAGTTGTATAAGCATTTTATATATAATTTAATAAACTCAAATTATAATAATATTATTATTTTCATATAAATAAAAGACAAATTAAAAAAAAAAACATTTCTATTTAATTTTAAATAAATGATAAAATAAAAATTATATTAAAAAGTTATAATATATCAAAACAATGTATTGAATATAGTCCTATTTAAATATTCTATTGTAAATTTTCTTTTTGTTTTAATTTTTCTTCGATATAATTATTGAATGTTAAATAAAGAATATTATTATTAAATTTGAATTTACCGCTAAATATTTTAATTTTCATATATATAATTTAATTTGGAACAGTGTAAAACGGACCGCGCTGGTACCGCCTACAACTGCTTTCTTAAAAAAAATAGAGTATAGATTGTTTATTTGGCTGCAGGCTAATGACTGACACTATTGACAATGCTATTAATTTAAAAAAAATAATAATTATAATAATAATATTCAAAATAAAAGAACATGTACGAGAGATATTATTAATATTTTAAATTAATTTCTGTTTGAATAAAAAAATAAATGAATATTTATTTATAAAAATTTCAAATACCTATTTTAAATTTTTTAAATAGCACGAAAGCATAAACTTATTTAAATCAAATAAAAACACAAATATAGATAACGAAAATATAAAATTCATATAGCGAAGAATCTTTCTTTGGGAAAGAAAGATATCACAGAGTTGTAGAAATTTAGATTTTTTTATTTTATATAATGATATAAAATAAAAAAAGATTTAGGATTAAGTTCTGTTTAATTTTTAATACTAAAACTGTTTTATTTTATAAAATTTACATTTAATTTTGCAAAAAATCTTATTTTCTACAACTCTATGATATCTTTCTCTACTAAAAAAACTTATTCTTGGAAATGCAATAAAAACTCTATTTATAACTTTAATGCACATGCAAAAATTTGCATTTATTTGTTTTTTTAATTTATTATTATAAATGTGTGGAATTTGGGTATTATCTAATACGCAAAAAAAATAATTTCAATATTTATCATATGAGAAAAAATATTTTTATTTTATTTAATATTTATCATGGTAAAAAACTTTTCAGAACTTATTATAATAATAAAAAAATGCTATAGGTTTATTTTAATTATAAATAACGTTTAAATTTACTACTTGTAATTAAAATAAAGATAAATAAAACAAAAAAAAATTTTTTTTCAATATTGATTATAAAGTTGTTTTTTTTTTTTGTTATTTTTACTAGTGACTTTTGTTAATTCGCGGCATAATAATATTTATCAAATATTCATTATTGAGGACTAAACTAGCTCTTAAAAAATTAGTAAAATTTATTTAATTTTATATAGATATTTGTGCATATTTAAAGAAAATAATATATAATTTATTTCCAATTAATGTTCAAATAATTTTTTTTTAAATATTTCAGATTTATTCTCGATGTTTTGTTTTTCCGTGGGATCGAGAGTAATAATACTGTAAAACTCACTAACCTTGACCAACAAATCAAGTAATTTGGAAGATAAGCAAACATGTTGAAAACAGAATCAAAGAAGTATAGCTGGTCGCTAGTTGCTCTGTTTGAAAATTCTTAAAAATGGTTTATTTTGTAGTATGTGCTTTTGTTATTGTATTTATAAGTGTAGTTATTTGGTGTTTCCTGGAGAAATGGAAGCTTAGATTTGTTGATAAAATTCCTGGACCGAAAGCTTATCCAATCATTGGAAATGCAATGGAATTCGGAGATAACCCCGTTGGTAAAGAATATTTTTCAATGTCAATCTTTATAACTAAAATAAATTTATAAGTAACATTTTTTAGAATAAAAATATTTTTGAAATAAGAGTTGAGATATTTATTTTTCAATAAATATATGTAATAATTTGTTTATAATTTATTTTAACTATCAAAAAATTTCATTTACAAATGAAATTAAATTTATGTTTTAGTTGTTACTGGTTATTATTGGTTCTGAATTATACGTATTATCTACTAGCTTGTAAAAAACGTGTAAAACAAATATGTTAAAATCATTAATAACATTAATAATCTCAATTCTTGATTGCAATAAAACCAACAGCAACTGATAAAACTAAAATTGTGCATTTGCGTTGTATTTTATAAATTAATAAGTATCTAGTTCGTTTATTTACACTTTACGCATGAATTATTGTGTTTTAGATTCCTTAAATTGTATAATGAGAGTCATGAAAACATATGGGCCAATTTCTCGTATTTGGATCGGTCCAAATAAACCGTATATATTAGTTACAGATCCAGAATTATTAGAGTTATTTTTAGGTTCTCAGAAATATCTAAAAAAATCGGTAGATTATAAATTATTTTCACCGTGGTTGCGAAATGGACTTTTACTATCTACAGGTAATTAAATATATAAATAATATTTATAGGTTCATAATAAAGTAAAATAAATTATAAAAATTTATCTAGAAAATTTAATTCTTTACAAGAACAAACTTGTACTTTTATTATAAATATACTAGCATAATGCCCGTGCCTCGCTATGGGATTGATTCACTGCTTCAAACCCATTTTAACTGAATTGCAGTTTTGGTCAATTTTTATCGTTTATTGCGTCATAGTAAAATCTTTCTCGAAAAACGACTCACTATTAATAAAACTATGTACCATCAAAATCTATTCCGTGGATGTAAATTTATAAGCGAATAAAGTTTTTGATTAATTTTCATCATTTACAGCGTTTGCCTGCGGCTCAAGTTGCATTGTCCCGTAGTAAAGCTTTTTGAAAACGACTCAACTCCCATCAAAAATCTATTTAGTGGATCTGTTTTTCGTCAATTTTAATCGGTTACATTGCATTGTTCTATATTAAAACTTTCCTAAAAAAAAACGACTCAACTATTAATAAAACTTTCATCAAAATCTGTTCTATGCAGTGGCGCAACCAAGGGGGGGAGCGACGGGCCTCGGCCCTCCCCAAGGCTAGTAGAATTAGCACAATTTTTATCCATTTAGTCATATATTCAGCAGTCACTTCTAACGCTACAATTATTTACCCCAAAATATTGAGCCAACATTCATTATTTTAAACTATTAATTATTTAATTCATGTAAGATAAAGTGGAAATCTGGTTAGTATTTGCTTTTTTTTGCCTCTCCAAGATAAAATCCTTGCCCCCCCCCCAAGACAAAATCCTGGCTGCGCCACTGTTTATAGTACAATTATAAGTAAGATACTTTACTTGCACACGGAGCTCGGCTGTATTTGATAAAAATAAAATAATTGTTATTGATTAGAAATATGTAAAATATGTAGAAATATATTAAAATTGAACGTAACATTCGTTTAATAAAATGTGAAAATAAATATGTAAATATTTTACGTATACTTATACGCACAGAAAAAAAATTTGTGGACTTCATATGGACTACAAGATATTTATTTGAAAAATTACGATATTGTAACAAAACAGAAAATTGTTATTTATTTACAGTATTGAAGTAATTAATATTTACTGTTTATTAATTTTTACACAGAAAAAAGTTTGTAAATAATATTACAAGATATTTTATTTTAAAAATTACAACAATGTTGCAAGAAGTTGGTTTTTGTACAATTGCAGTAAAAAAATTAATTAGCAGTAGATATTAATAACTTTAATTTTGTAAAAAAGCAACGATTTTTTGTTTTATTACAATATTGTTGTAAATTTTAGAATAATATCTTGTAGTCCATGTAATGTTCACAATTTTTTTTATGTGCGTATTTATTTACGAACATAAAATTAAAATATGTTTTCTATTTGAAATAAAAAATTGATATTTCTGTGAAATTAATATTATATTGTGGCTTCTTATATTTAGTTTTTTTTTTGACAGAATGTTATTACATTATATTTGTAAATAAATTTTTTAAGCTAAACAAAAATTTAACCAGTAATTTTATCTAAATATTTTAATAAGATATTTAAGTAGAAAACAAAATATTATAACAATCTAGTGTTTTAATAAAATTAAAAACAAAGTTACATATGATAAAAAGAAATGTTCAGTTATTTTTAGCATTTCATTTATTATATTAGAAATTCAATATGTTAGACGTGTAGATATTTTATTAGATTTTTCCATCTACATGTTTAATTTATGTATTCTATGGTGTTGGTTATAATTTTTATTTATTTTATTTCATCAAATTAGCTGTCTGTATATTGTACAAATAAAAATGGCACCACCATTTGACAGACATTGTACATCATCCAGGTATTTTACAAATTCAAAATTTTGACTATATAGTAGCAATAATAATTATGCTTTCAGTTTCAGTCCATATGCAACTGCCAGTCGTACATTTTCACATGCAAGGTAATCAATATATATATATATATATATATATATATATATATATATATATATATATATATATATATTAAATTTATAATGCAACATATTCTATAACTAATAATTTGTTACAGTAAATTTTCTAATAAAAATAAGTCTGCTTATTCAAATAAATCTTCTTGTGTTTCATCATCTTCAAATGTCAAACCGTTGAACAATTTTTTTTTGTGGTATGCTGAACTATGTCGTCGTCAACATACAAATCCTATCTGTCTTGTACGATCACAAAATTAAAAAAATGATCAAATTCTCGAATTTGTTGCTGATCGCATCAAAATTAAAGATTGGCAGCCAGTCATAAATGCTTTAGGGCTTGACACTTCACTCCATGTTATATCAATTCAAAGCCGTTTAGCAACTCACAAAGTTGTTGAAGAAGCTGACCATTTTTTAATGTGTTTGACTTTTTCTACAGGAAAAAGTCAAACGCATTAAAAAATGGTTTGCAGCTATTTGTACAAAATATATTCTGAAAAATCTGTTAGATGCTATTGGAAACTGTTTAAAATTATCAACAGTTTTAACGTGTTTAGAATTAGATGGATTACACATTATGGGAGAATATTTGCAAATGGTATTAAAATCGTTAATAACAAATAAAAGCTTAAAGTGTCTTTCTTTCAAATCTTGTCCAGTTGAAGATGATGGTTGTTTCGAAATATGCAATACATTGCATTTCTTGCCCAATATAGAAGTGCTTAATTTGTCAGATTGTAAACTAGGACCAAAAAGCGGAGAACATTTAGCAAAGTTAATAAAATTTCAGCAACTTCATAGATACAGCGACAGTTGGCAGACTTCTCTTCGCTATGAGGATCCGATTGTAAACAATCTGGCTGGATTAAAAAGAATTACCATTCATAATAATCCTAATATGAGTGACGAAGGTTTAGAATACATTTTAAATGAACTTGTAGATGATCTATGGATTAAAGCCATTGATATGCAGCGATGTAATATCTCAGAAGCTATAGGAGGAAAAATCATCGACGTTATAGAGTATAATAAATCTTTAGAAATTGCAGATTTTCGAAGTAACAACCTTGATCCAAGCACTATTGAACGTATTTTAGATATTTTAAAAAGCAAGCAAAGTGATGAAACTAACACACAATACCAATGGTGCTACTCTTCGACAACTTTATATACGTCAACATATGGTACTTACACGTCATTACTCAACTGCAAACTTGTACCAAAATCGAAAAAAATCTTAAAAACTAACAAAATTACAAATAAACGACAAACTGTATTACCACAGATTCAAAACAAAATCGCGAATAATCATCGAAAAGTAAAAGAAATTAAAACAAAAGTTAGCAAAATGGCTGAATCAGATAATACATCTAACATTAAAACAAAAGATCTGTTATTGCAACTTTACGAAAGACTGAAAGAGGAAATAGCTAAACGTCAAGAAACACAGAAAAAATGTGAGGAATTAAAAAACAAGTTGATGAATTAAGTAATCAACAGAATAATCAAATGATTTTGTCAGAATATGGAAATATGAAACAATATATATGTAAATTGATTTCTTTAGTAACCACAAACTCTAATGCTGGAAAACACTCAACATTAATTAAAGAATTGCTGGAAAGAATTAATACACCAAAAGAACTAATAGAAAAGCTTTGTAGTATGGTTAGACTATCAGATGATGAATGCACTGAAAACGTGCCAGATTCTGCCTTAGAGTTGAATTTGGTTTCTCTGGATTGTAATCAAGAACTTATATTGGTTGAAAATATTTCTGAGCGATCAACTGAATCAAATGAATGTGATTTCTATGCCCACATTACACTGTAAAAAGTCAATGGAAATTTAAATTGATAGTAATTTTACCATATGTTTTATTGTAATTTTATAATAAAAATAAAAAAATTGATAGTAATTTTACCATATGTTTTATTGTAATTTTATAATAAAAATAAAAAATTCACAGATATTTTTTAAAATAAACTATTTATTCTTAATGTAAAAATTGAAACATTATTAAAATTTCAGTTTTCAATTTTAATTAAGTTATTAATGTAAAGATACATTATTTAATTTACTTATTGATTGATATAAATTAATTTTTTTATTGAATACATAAATATTTAAATTGTATCTGTATATATCGAAATATCGATATATAAATATTAAAATCAATTATCGATATATCAATCTCAAAGATTTTTTACTATGTTTGAAAACTAATTTTGTCATGCAATTATTGGCTTGGTGCATAATTATCAGGCATTTTTGTAGGCGGATTATTTGTTAATAAAAATTGATGTTTTGTTTACTTTTTTATTAAAAGAATCGTCACTTCTTTACAAGTGGAATCGACCGTTTTCCAAGCAAATGGGGAAAGCAGTTATTGAAGTAGATGGTGGCTGCGCTCCGAAATAATCATTTAAAAATCCTATTGTTTTTATGTTTGTTTTTTTATAATAAATATTGTTTAAAAAACGCCTGATAATTATGCACCATCTCTATACTTATTCACAGTGGCGCAACCAGGGGAAGGGGGACGGGCGAAGCCCGTCTCCCCCCCAAGGCTAGCAGAATTAGCACAATTTTTATTCGTTTACTCATATATTCAGCAGTCACTTCTAACGCTACAATTATTTACCCCAAAATATTGAGCCAAAATTCATTATTTTAAACTATTCATTATTTTAAACTATTAATTATTCGATTCATGTAAAATAAAGTGAAAATCTGGTTAGTATTTGCTTTTTTTTTGTTTCTCCAAAATAAAATCCTTGGGCCCCCCCCAAGACAAAATCCTGGCTGCGCTACTGGTTCCATGAATGGCAAATTATAAGCAAACAGAGATTTTAGTCAATTTTTCTAGTTTACAATGTTCGCCTACGGCTCACGTTGCATTGTTTCATAGTAGGTAAACCTTTCGCGAGAAACGACTCAACTATCAATAAAACTTTCACTAAAATCTGTGTTGTGGATCTTAAGTTATAAGTAAATAGAGTTGTTGATCATTTACAGCGTTCGCTTACGGCGCACGCTGCAATGTTTTAGAGTATATCTTTCCGCAAAAAACGCCTAAATTATTGACTTCCATCAAAATCTGTTCAGTGAATATCAAGTTATAAACGAATAAAGTTTTTTCGTTTACATCATTGTGGTAGTATTACACAGCACTGGGCTAAATTTCAACTTTATATCTCACTTCCAAGTTGAATTTAAAAACCGGACATACATACATACATACAAACATTTATATGGTACTTTATGTGTACCTACATAGATTAAAAAAAAATGTTTTGTAAATTTTATCTCATAAAGATCAACTGCAAAATTTTTGTTTTGTTTTTTAAATTAGGTAGCTATTGGCAGAAAAGAAGAAAAATAATAACACCCACATTTCACTTTAAAATTTTGGAACAGTTTGTGCCCGTTTTTGCCAAGCAAACAGATATTTTGAAGAAAAGGCTGACAGATAAAATTGAAGAAATTACATGTTTTGATATATATCCATATATGACAGCATATACTTTAGATGTTATTTGTGGTAAATATATTCAGAAATTATATTGTACTAGAATAGAATTTTAAAAAGACAAGACTTATTTTCTGAAGCTAGTAAAACAATTTGCTTACACACATTGTAAAATTAATGTTGGACAAAGTATAGTTTATAAATAAAAAATATATATATATATATATATATATATATATATATATATATATATATATATATATATAAAGTCATTAATTTGCTAATTTTTAAATTATATATTAGTTTATTGCGATGTAGTGCAAATTAAAATATTTGTTGAAAACTCATTATTATATGACAAATTTATTTATAGAATATTACTACTGTATAATTATGTCTGACTCTTCAAATGGTTCAATTTTCACGAGATGCTATATTTTTTATTTGCTTATAGTTATGTTGACAAAACAATAAAAAATGCAAATAAAAATATATAACAAACAAGAATTTTCAAAATAGAAGTTTATGTTACATATAAGAATTATGAATATTAATGATTATATTAATGTTAGAAGATAAACTTTTATTCTTAGGTTTTTGAATTTGCGTTATGATTAACCTTAAATTTATTATAAAGTAATCCCCTGTTATTGAACGTTCACACAAACCATTAATTACAGACGAAACCGAACACAGACCAATCTGAAGATGTTCGAAAGGTCGAAATGCTTCGACTATAATAAAAAAAGAGAACAAACCTGATAGGAGATTTCTTAATAATACATTTAAGGTTAATATTAATAATTTTTAATTATTTAATAGAAACAGCGATGGGAACCACAGTCAATGCTCAAAAAGATCCAAATAATAATTATTGTAAAGCCGTGAAGAATATGTGTAACATATTTATTGAAAGAACTTTTTCGTTTTGGAAACAATTTGATTGTTTGTTTAAATTCTCTTCCGATTAT
The DNA here is from genome assembly GCA_963966155.1 of Clivina fossor. NCBI lineage: Eukaryota > Metazoa > Arthropoda > Insecta > Coleoptera > Carabidae > Clivina > Clivina fossor. The sequence goes on from OZ014550.1 coordinate 23,892,836, forward strand.
AATGTACAAAAGAAATCGTTAGAAATTATACACAATTTTACAAGACACATTATCGAAGAACGTAGAAAGCAGTTGACAGCTGAATCCAGTAAAGAAATTGAAACACACGATGACGAAATTGGATATAAAAAGAGAGTAGCATTTTTGGATCTTCTTTTGCAGTCAACTTGTAATGGCAAACCATTAACAGATGAAGATATTTCTGAGGAAGTTGATACTTTTATGTTTGAGGTTAATTATATAATTATTAAATTATATCTTGATATAGTTGAAATTAATAATAATAAAAAATATTTTTAGGGACATGATACAACTGCAAGTGCATTAAGTTTTGCTTTATATTCAATTTCAAGGAATCCCCAAGTACAAGTAAGTTAATTTTTATTATAATTTATTTAATTTAATAACAATTAATTAACAATTTTATTAGGAAAGTGCGAACCAAATATTCATTAAAAACAATATTTTATCGAACTATCCATTATTTTAAATTTTTGTGTTTATTTACAATAAATAATTATTGATATTTTAAACTTTTGTAACATTTTTATGAAACCTAAAGTAAAGTACAGTTTAATTAATTTATTTTGCGGATAACCTCGTGCAAGTTATATATTTTTTTTGTAACTGGATGTTGTATCTTAGCATTGATTAAAGAAGTATACTTCTTTAATCAATGATCTTAGTGAGTCAGTAATAAAAATATGTTTTAGAATTGCTCAATAAATACAATTCTTACGAGTGGTGCAATGAGAAACGCAATAATAAGAAGACTGTATTGAACTGTATTTATTATAGATAAAATAATTTTGTTGTATTTTCAGAATAAAATCATTGACGAGTTGCAAAATATTTTTGCCGAAGATAAGTTCAGAGAGTGGACTATAAACGATTTAAAAAATATGAAATATGTTGAGTGTGTTATTAAAGAAACTTTAAGATTGTATCCATCTGTTCCCTATTATGGAAGAATTCTCGAAGAAGACATTCATTACAGTAAATTAATAAATTTTATTAACCCTTATAATTATACAAATGTTTTTTTGCTTGGCATTTATTTATTGCAAATTATATATATATATATATATATTAGAAATGCAAACTGAAATATAATAGATAAGATAGGATTTAAGTAGTAAAAATAAAAAAAAATAAATTTGCATCATAATGCAGTAAAATAGTACTTAAAAGACTATGGCCCGAATTCCCACCTCAATTTTTCGTGAAATAGTGCTTTTATCATTAATTTCAAAATAATTTTTTGCTTCTGTTTTTGATCAAATATGAATAGTTTTTCTATTTTTGATCATTTTTATTATATTTGGTATTATAAAATTTAAATAAACTATTATAAAGTGCTTAATAAATAATTTTAAGTAAAAGTCAAAAGCACTTTTAGCAAAAATCACTTTTATAAATGAGGTGAGAATACGGGCCTATATGTTTAATTTTGTAACAGTTAGATTTTTTTCTTTTTTCTTTATATAAATGAATTTGAATTTGCAAATTGCAGAAGATATGATACTTCCAAAAGGTGCAATGATGTCTGCTGTACCGATATCTTTACACAGAAGGCCAGAACTGTATAAGGAGCCTGAAAAATTTGATCCTGAAAGATTCTCTTCTGAAAATGCTAAAGTCAGACATCCCTATGCATATATACCTTTTAGTGCTGGACCAAGAAACTGTATAGGTAAAATATTTTTACATATAGACAACATATAGTCATAAGGGCACAAATTCTTCCATTCAAAAAGAAATTAATTTCATATTAATCTTGTTTACTTTAATTTGTGATCAACTAACGGCCAGTTTCCTAATAAACACTGTAACTAAGAACAACTTTAAGTTATCAAACAAAAGAATCGTTTTATTGCTGTCAATAAAACAATGTTTAGTTTGTCAACTTTTCAAACTTCTAATGGTAAGATTATTTGATGTTGTCAACAAAACAATGCTTTTTTGTCAGCTTAAAGTCGACTATAAATAATTATGTAAACGGCCGTTATTTTTTGTTTGTTTCAAGCAAGAATTGCGAAAAAGGAAACTAATAATTATAAATAAATAACTCATTAAATATAACTATACATATAAGCATAACTTAACAAAAATATAATTCTTTCAATATTTTTGTTGCAGGTCAAAAGTTTGCAATGTACGAAATGATATCTACTGTTGCAAAAATTGTCCAAAACTTCGAGTTATTACCGTCAGAATCACATAATTTAATATTAGCAGGAGAAGCGATTTTAAAACCTGCTAATGGTGTTTTCATAAAATTAAAGAAGAGATTTTAATACTTAATATTTTTGTTGTTTTATATTATATGTATGTGTTATTTGCGTAATATTTGAATATATATATATTTTTTAATAAATTTTCAAAAATATTCTATTGCGGAATATCTACAGTTTCCTGTTAAAAATTTTTTCAATTTTCAATCATAAGCTATAGCAATTGACAGCAACGTAGGGGTTAATAAAAGATAATGCAATATCAACCAGCACGTAATATATATATTTTATCACAATATAATAAAATACAAAACAATCTTGTGAAAAAACATTTCAATTTAAATGCAATATCTACAATAATCTAAGAATGTACTTTGATTCTAGAAATTAATCAAGCATTTTTTCTAAGTGAGTGTACCAAGTTTCCCAAGTCGGATTCGGATTTCCTTGTAAAGACGTTTTCTTTTGTTTTTTTTTCTTTTTCAAATCGATTTTGGCTTCTTTCTTCATTGGATAATAACCGTAATTATTATCGTTTTTGCTTGGACTATATTCGACATCTTCATTCATCTGAAAATTTTTTGAACTTCTCGTGTTAGATTCCGCAGTGTTTGCTTTTCTAATATTTTCTAATTCATTTCTTCTGTTTGGAGATGTTTTGTAGCCCTTCATTATTTGGTATCCTCCATAAAACATATCGTTATCATTTGCTGCTAGTGCAGATGGTCTTAGTTCATTTGTAGACATTTTCGCTAATTCCTCTTGGTTTGTATTGTCATTATTATTGAAATTATTTTGGTGATAATTTTTACGATTATTGACAATGTCACTCATATGATTTCTTTTATGTTTATGATAATTTTGCTTTTGGTTATCAGAATTCTCACCGTTGTAGTAATTTTCCATTTCTTGATCATTCTTTGTTTGTTCTCCTACGTGGTAGTTCATATTATTTTCTTTTTCATCGGAGCTGGCTGAAGAACTACTTTCGCTGCTGAAATCTAATACAGATTTCTCACGAGCATTTCTCTGAAATGGTTCATAAACTTTATTGGACTTCTGCTGCATATTTTCTTGATAAGGAATTTGATAAACTGTATTGGTTTTCTCACGAATATTATTTTGAGGTAATTTATAAATAGTGTTGTTGTTCATATTTGAAGTATAATGATTTCTATATGGATTTTGATCATGATTGTGAATCATTTCAATATGAGCGGATGTTTCAACATAGTGAGCTTGAACAGCACCGTGTGGATGGATCATCGTATGGGTGACTTTATGAAGACGATGTTGGGGTGAAATACTATGTTTTGTTTTGTATTCATAGCTAGCTGGAATTATCTGTTGTTGGCGAACGATTTGAACAGGTCTGTGTGGAATAATGATGTCGTCGCCGTAGGAAAAATCACAGAAACTTGTTACTAAACCTGATGTTTTTTTGTTTTGTTACGGAAAATAATACATTAGTAAATCTTTTACAATATATAAATTATCATTTTTTTAATATTAGGGACTTATTGCAACCTGTTTATTAATCATTTACAGTTTACGTCTGTAGCATCGTTATTCACTCCCGTTGTAATTTTGAAATAATAAATCTGAGGTTAACATTTGTCATTATATGTTCTAATAAAAATAATATTTAACTTAAAATAACAAAACAGAAAAGACTGTAATTTAAAATAGAAGATACTATAATTTTCTTAATAAAAATTGTTTCATAAAACTGTTATAGGTAAATACGGTAAGTAGTGGAAAACAATGCGTGAAAATGTATGTGTTACTAAGTAATAAAATGTTAATTAGTTTACTATAAATCGTTAATAAACGTATGCTAATCACTTTTAGATAATCGGATGTGATAACTCCCTAATACAAAAAGATAGCTACTAATAAATATTCAATTTTATTTATAAAAATATGTTATTTTATAAATTCTAATTTAAAATATATAATAAACAAACAAACTTTAAATTACTTACCGATGAAAAACGCCCAAGTTAGTGTCATATTGCAATATTTTAATTAATTAATTTAATAATCACTCCAATAGAAATGGAAATATACTTTTAATTTTAAAAGTATCAAAAATATGTTAAATTGTTTCTATGATAATCTCAAGAATAATTTTTAAAATATTATTTAAATAATATAAAGTAGAATGTGTGAGTAGAAAATAGAAACAAAACACTGACGGACTGTTTTGAAAACAGCAGTGATAGAATTTTGTTAGCAGCTTTTATCATTTTATATTAAGAAACCATTAATGCTATATGAATTTATGATATATACATATTATATTAATCTGGGTACATTTATAGATCTATATTATAATTTACTATATATGATATCGAATGATAAAATTTAATTAATTTGGTAATATATTTAACGATAAGTTGTTTATTTTCAAAAATATTGCAAAACAAAATTTTATAGCTTTTAGTTTAATTTCATATAATAATACGATATAATGATGTTAATAAAAATAAAAAATAAACTAGCAAAAAATCGTGCTACACTGAGAAAAACTTTGCTTTAGATCAGAGATTTTTACTTTTAACTCAAAAGTCAATATGTTTTCGAACTGTAATCTTATGTTTTTCTAATAGAGATGAAAAATTTAATTGAAAATTATTAATAATTTGTAATTCAAATTTAGTTTTATTTTTAAAATAAATATTAACTAGTAATCTTCAGGCTTTCACGGCCGGTATCCATTGAATTTATAGAATTTTCTGAGTTAGTATGCCGTGGTCGATCTATACTCGTTGCAGATGGTTCGCGATACATCGTAGATGGTATCCCCAGCCAGAATCGGCCAATAGCGTAACGGCACCGATAGAGGATGGTGGGGGTACAGGTATATATGCCAGTCACCAAGCACTTACGATGCGATGTATAGCGAAACGTTTGCAACGAGGATAGATCGACCACGGCATATCAGCTCAGAAAATTCTATAAATTTAAATATTAACTAATTTTATACAAAGTTTTTAGAATAGCTATACTGCTACTTGCTATAATTTTTTTCTATTAAAATTTTTATTTCTAAGATTACAGTTCAAAAATACGTTTACTTCTAATCAAGTGCAAAATTTTTCTCAAAATTGGATTGAAAGTGATTATCAAATAAAAAAAAAACATTTATTTTCTTTTTTATTAATATAATTAATATTTAATAAACTATTTTCAATGTGTCCAAGTAATATGTAGATATTTTTTGTAGTTACCACATGATGGGTTCGACAATAAAATGAGATTAAACTAAAACAAAGTAGAAGCAGAAAATTGAAATATGTATTTATAAAAAAATTACTGTTAAAATAGTATCATCAAGAAGTCAATTTATTATATTTCATTAAAAACACATATTTTTATTAAAATTTTGTTGTATTTTGAATAGACAGTCGTACATTAACTAATGTACAGCATCTTTACTGGGCACTCTAAAGATTGCCAGTTACAAATTAAAATACGTATTTGTCCAGTATTTCGACTTTGTCATACTGAACTGATATTGATTACAAATGCTCGGTTTCTACAATTATTTTCTAAATTTTAATGCATCAAATTTGCATATTATTGGGTTACTTTTCTTTGTGATATGTGATATGGAATGCTTTTATTTTTCAAATATATACTTCATCTTCATATTCTATTTAGAAGTGATGAGAATTAATAAAAGCATTTACACATTAAAAATATTTATATACAAAAATTCAAATTGTAAATAAAACTGTTTTTCAAGCAATAAAATATTATCAATATTTCTAAATAATATATATTTATATGTAATGAATAAATAATAAAAATTTTATTGCAAGATATGTTTAAAACAAATTCAAATAAAATTTATGCATATTTATTATTTGTTTATGTAGTAACAATTAAAATATTATCAAATAAATAACTTATTAATTGCACATTAAATAATATTTTTTTTCTACAGCTTTATTGTTAGTGACTGTGTTGTGAAAATGTTACATTCGTAATAAAATTTTATTAGTCGATAATTTTTAACAATAAATATTAAGGTGACTTTTTCAATACGTTGTTAGAAAAAATAATAATAACAGTTGCTAATGCACAAACAACACTTTCCAAATTTTTAAGTAAGAGTTTTAAGAAACTCTTTTTAAATATCTTATGAATTGTAAAATAGGAAATCTTTCTTATGTTTGTAAAATTTATAGGTACTAGAAAAAAATGACAAAAAAAATATATATTTGCTGATGTTGCCAAATGAAACACTAAATTAAATTAACACCAACATTTTCTTGACACTATTGTAATGCGTAGTTTATACAAAAAACTAGTGTTATTTTTTTAACACCAAATTCCATAGATTATTTTATTGTGAATATTAATTAATTTTCATATTTTAAATAAAATATTATAATATAAATGATTTTTTTTTGTAAAAATAAAAATAAAGCGTAATAGTTCGTAATAGTTTATTTATAACTTAATGTTAAATAATAATAATTATTATTATCACTAAAAATTTTAATATAACTATATAATATTATATGATAGTGTAGTTATAGTATATAGTTAAGTTACGTTAGCTTAATTATATTTAAAACTATCAAAATTTATATAAGTAACAAATTATTTAATTGGATTCTGTATACGTAAATATATAATATAAATTACAATTTATATAGCTATAAATACAAAATCATATCAAATATTTCATTTTACTGAGAGTGTTACTTAATGTAAGATATAATATGAATATGTTTTAATATTTCTACTGTCAGTATGAATCAATTCATATTTATTGGTAAGAATTAATTTATCATTTTTCAAAAATATAGTTTTAATTTTTTGTACACGTAAAAGACATGAAAATAACGTTTTATATCATAAAACTTCAGTGTGATAAGTAAAGATGCACAGTAAAAAATATTTGATACTGTTGGGCGTTCTATTCAGGCCATACCAAAAATAGTGTGAAAATTACATTAGGAAAAAATATCAAAAAATAAACTAAAACACTAAATAAAGCCTAACGTTTTTTTAACATTTAAAATGTAACTCATACACAAAATTATTTGCACAGAATAGTGTTTTTTTTAGGTACCAAAACCAGCAAATTTTTTACTGTGTAAATATAATAAGATATAATTAATAATTTTTATTAATGATTTAAATAAGTGATTTTTAATCTGTTTTGAATTTTTTTAGTTTTATTATTGCACCTTCTGTTAGTAAGTATTCTTCCAGTAGTAAAATTTGAAGTTCATTCAAAAAATATACACAAAAGATCAACACAGGTTATAATTAATATCAAACCTATCCCATATTCTGATAAAAAATCAATAACGTATTTTGTACACGATAATAAAAATAATAACGAAATAATTCCATTTAAAATTTTAATAAATCCAAAATTACCATCTAATAATAGTTTAAAAAGCCAGCAACATTATTTTAACAATCATTTTAAAATTAAACAACGCTATTCGAATATTACAAAAAATACCAAGAAAATTTTAAATTATAAACCATCTACAGTAACATATGAAACATCAAATCATCAACTTTCTTTAAAAGAACAACCAAAAACAACATTTGAAAGTTCTTCATTCGAAAAATTAAACAATACCGTTTCGCCATTAGATGAAAAATTTTATACCAATGAGGAATCATCACTAAATAGTTCAAAAATTAGATTTGCTACTAAGAAAAATCCATTTTTATCAGAATCTTCACATAGTCATTTAGAAAAACCAAGTTTTTCTTTATATCCAAATCCATTCGTATCAATAGAACCAAGTTTTTATTCATTTAAAAATACAAAGAAGTTATTAGATTCCGATGATGAAGAAAACGATATGAAAAATAACTACGATAATAAATTAAAAAATGGAGATCAACAAAGTAATGTAGAACGAATTCAAGATGATAAATCTTTAATTGTTGATCTAATGCCAAAAAAAACTCATATTAATGTATTCAATAATGGACAATTGCCTTCCAAATTTAGATCCCAGGTTAAAGAAGATGCAATAAATAAATCCAAAACTTCTTCGTCAGTACCAGGACAAAAGCCAAAATATACAATGGGAATGTTAGTAAATATAATACATTTTTCTTTTTTGATTCTAGTAAATTATATATTATATCTATGAAACATGTAGTGTTACAGAATATTTTGGTCCGTATTCATAGCCCTTTTTAGGGAACTTTTAATTAAAAGTGCGTATATTTTAAATTATTTATTTAAAAAATATTAAAATTGTTTTTAGCATTATTTAAATTTTAAAATGTTAAATATAATAAAAGTAGTATTTAATTTATAAAATTAATTTATATTTGATGCATAATAAAAGCAGAAATTAATTTTAAAATTTTGACTACTTTTAATTAAAAGTGATCTATAAGGCGCTATAAATACAAACATTTGTCATTTTCTAGTAAATAAATTTCATTTTTTACGTAATACGAAAAAACAAAATATCTTGTAACGCTACAGATCTTATGGATGTGAACAGAATAAAGCTATAAATTGTTATGTTGTTTATCTAAATTAGATTATTACTTTTCTCAATTATTAGCAATGGTTTTTTTTTTAAAATAAGTAATTTTTAATACTTCACCTGTATATCGAATATTAAAATCATTAATATAACAAAGAATCTTTCAGAACTTATCATATAAAATAAAGAAGCTATAGTTATACAGAACTTAATCCTAAAGAGTAATCCTATGAGTATGTAATAATTATTCAAATATTAGATTAGCTAGAAATGATCTAGTTAGCAAATCAAATTTATAATAAAATACATAAAAATTTCTTTAAAATCATACAAATTTTTATCATATAAAATAATTATAATAAATAATAAAATATACGTTTATCGCGATATTTTAAAACAAAAGATATCCAATGTCAGTTGAAAACATCTTCAAAATTATATACAAAATGTTGCAGCTAATTTTATTTCATTATTTCCAATATTATCTGTTAATTTAGAAGTAAACAAGAAAAATAAAATATTTTTAATATTTACAGAGAAGTGATGGAATATGATGAAGAAAATGGAACATATAAAAAAATAAATGTAAGTAGCTATCTGCAAGAATTGAAGAAGAATTCTATTGAAAAATATTCTGAGAATAGTAATAATACTCCTCTTAAAAATAACTATCATGTTAATAATCATTTAAATGTTGTTCATACTAATGGAAACGTAAAGAACCATAAAAAATGTGTTCCAAAAGGGAAATGGATGATGAAATCTATAAAAAATTTGGTTTTTACAATTGAACAAGTTTATTTTCAACCTTACTATGTTTGTTATAATAACTAAAATATTTCAGCATTTTAATCTATAAATGTTGAAATAAAAATGTATTAACATATTAAATAATAAAAATATAAAATAAAAGCTTTATTTGAAATTTTTTAAATTTTATTTTCAGTAAAATATTTGTGAATACGGAACATATTTCTATTTAAAAGATTAGAAACCCTTTACCCAGCATGATCAGTAACACAAAATCAACAATTAAAAATTACAATAGTGTTTTGGACCCTAAGTTAAAGTGGAAATTAAATGTTAGCAATCCCATCGTACCGAGAATGTACTGTTTGCCAAAAATTCATAAACCAGGTAACTTAATGCGTCCCATTGTATCAGGTATAAATTCCCCAACATCTAAATTATCAGTTTGGCTAACAAATGAGTTCAATAATTTAGAAATTAAACAAAATTCTTTTGCAGTTAAAAATTCATTAGAGTTTATTAACAAAATTAAAAATTTAAAATTAAAAGAAAACGAAATTTTGGTATCTTTTGACGTTTCTTCATTATTTCCCAGCGTACCAGTTGATATTACAATTAATAACTTTTTGCAAAATCTTCTGACATTGAATAACTTTTATTCAGACAAAATTTCAGAATATATTAAACTAACTAATTTATGTATGAATCAAAACTTTTTTCAAATCAACAATAAATTCTTTAAACAAGTTCAGGGGACAAGTATGGGAAACAGTCTTTCACCTTTCATAGCTGATTTATTTATGAGTAAATTCGAAACAGACTTAAAAGCAGAACTACCCTACTTTCCTAGAATTTGGCTCCGGTATGTTGACAATATTTTTGCCATATTTGATACTTCAAAAGATAATTTAGATAACTTTGTTCAAAAATTAAATTCTAAATACCCTACAATTAAATTTACGTATGAAATAAAAGAAAATAACTCAATCCCATTTTTAGATATTTTAGTTATCAGAAACTATAATTTATTAGAGTTTGACATTTACAGAAAACCAACAAATACTAACAAATACATTTCATTTGATTCTAATCATTGCCTACAACATAAGTTAGCTTCATTCAATTTTCTAGTAAACAGACTACTTACAGTTCCACTTACAAGATCTAGATACCAAAGAGAATTAAATCTAATTAAAGAAATAGCTCAAAATAATGGATTTTCAGAAGAAATTATCATCAACTTAATTCGAAAACGTAAATTTAAATTAAAATTGAAAACAAAAACTACTTTAAGTCCACCAGATATTGACACTAAAAAATACTACGTTAAAATTCCTTTCAATAAATCGTTGTCCAAAAAACTTCAACCTAAATTAAATAGTACGAATTTAAAAATTTGCTATACTTCTCCAAATACTATTAGTAACTTGTTAGGCAATCCGAAAGATAAAGTAGATGTTTATAATAAAGCAGGCATTTACGAAATTCAATGTCAATGCGGTTTGAAATATATTGGTCAAACAAAAAGATCCATTATTACCAGATTTAAAGAACATATAGCCCACTTCAAAAACAATAGAATTAGCAAATCTAGTGTAGCCCAACATATTTATGATACTTGCCACGGTTTAGATATCAAAAATTTAAAATTAATAAAACAAGTTACGAATTTTAATCAATTAGATATTTTAGAAAATCTTTATATTTTCAAAAATAAAGGCAATCTTATAAACGCAGATGACGGACCAATCCCACAATTTATTCTTTTTGACATACTACCCAATCAAAATTGACCTCTGACTTTTAATTAACCCCACCCCCCTCCCATAGTTTTACTTATTTAATATTTTATTTTTATTTTTCCGACTCACCAGTGATCTTCGACAAGTGCTTAAGTGATTATGTACTTTGGATCACAGGTAAGATTTTTGTAGATTTTATTTGCTACTGAAGATGGAAGCTTAGCTTCCGAAATACGTATTTAGCTTTATTTTAATTTAAGTGTGGTTTTGGGATTTTTTATAATATTATTTTTATTTATATTTCTATTTGAAACAGATTTTGGTTTACACGATTTTTATTTACATGCTGTTTTTGTATAACGAATTACCCATAAAAATAGAGAAACTGTATTTTCATAAATAAATTTAAATTGTCTAATAAACAAAATAAATCTTTATTAAACTTGTAACACGTAAATAATACATTTTCAGTGCTTCATGTTCATATGTATTTTATATCAAATTCAAATACTTTATTATTACTAGATAACTTAATATATCTTCGATATCTATATTGTCTTTGTACGAGTATTGCACGACTTGGATCATATGTGACTATAACTTTTCCTGATGGTATTTGGAAGCATTGTTCAAGCATTAGCCGATTGCGTTGGCCAGAGATTTCGATTGCGCTTAGAAATACAAGCACTGCAACAAAACCAATTTTTTTAAAATGTAAAATTACAGTTTCAATTTAGTTTTCAATTGACTACAATCAGCTTTCTATACATACACAATTACGCCATATATCTGTATCCTATCAAGGCATGCAACTTTTGCTACATCCACATTCATAATGCTTAGAAACACATACTCTTTTATTCTGACCACTTGGAAACATTCACCCACTCAAAACACTCTGAATCGGACGTCCACTTAATTGTACAAGCGTTCATTACACAATCGTTAACTTGCATCAGCTGTCGCAACATTTTTTCTATTTTTACATCTTTCATTTCGTACCCTATCCTTCTACTAATACCATATACCTCACGCAAAAATCTTAGCTTTACACGGTATATAAATGAATAATTACCTAGATATCGGAAGACATATTTGTATTATAAACCAACTCTAAAACTTCATAAAACAATAAAATGAAAAAAAATAAAAAACATAAATATATTTGGAGATATTTTTCATTGCAATATCAATTTTTGGGCCGGTTGAGTTGATATTTAAATATTCAAATGTATAAGTTACTTATTATTAAATTTTTTTGTTTTCTTCAAAATATTTTTTCGTGGTTGTTGTATTAATAAACTCAAAGGACACGTCAAACATATAACAAGAATAATAGTAAAGCAATTAAAAATGTATACTTTTAGTAACATTATTTGTAAAACAAAAATAATAACAAATTTTGTTCCGGTAACTTGATTCTCTCATATACAAAAAAAAATTGTTTCATTATATATCCAAATAATTTAATTTCGTAAATCAGAAAATTTTAAAAAAGGCACTAGCAACTTACAAAGTATTTTAGTTTCATATTAGTTTCCGTAAAATTTGCTTCCATTTTACCACATTGTCTTTTTTTATAATCAGATTTACAAAACAAAATTTATTGTTTCATCGTAAAAATTAATCTGTTACTTACAATATATAGAAATTCAAAATACTTTAGCCATTTTATAATATAATAATTAGTAAAAAAATCACAAACAAATTTATATTTTTTTTCCAAAACAATGAAAGAACAAACCAAATTTTTCTAATGCATAAGTTTGAAATATTTATATTTACTCATGATTAATAATTATAAACAATTATAGAAATATTGACAATTGACCTTGACAATGTGGAAAAATATAAATGATTTAAATTTTAAAACATATATATATATATATATATATATATAAAAATATTTATAATTTTCAAAATATCAATCAAAAGAACCACTTTTAAAATTGAGGGTTGATCAATAAGTGAGAAATGTAATCGCATAAACTATAGTAGGTTTATATATTATGTACATTTATCTAATTCCTTATTCATATTAGATATCAACTTATTAATTATTATACATTTCAGGTAAATAATTTAATTAATAATTAAAATAGTTATTAGAAAATTTTGTGATAATATATTGAAATATAAAATATTTTTATCATTTTGAAATAATTATTAAATGTTATAAAAAAATAACATAATTATATTAAAGATAAGAATAAAATAATTTTTTTTTTAGTGTCTTTGTTTAAAAATATAATTATAAATATTGATGTATTCTTAAAGATTAAATTTTATGTGTACATTAAATTAATATTTTTAAAATTTTGAAAATTTGACATTGTAAAAAATATGAATTATTGCATTTTTAAATTTCATTGTATTGACACATTTGTGATTTAGTGTTTTATATTTTGAAAACATTTGTAAACAACAGTGTCATATAAATAATTATAATCATTTTTTTCTAAAATACATTTTAGAAGCAATTTGGCATAAATAATTTTTATATTTTAATTTATTATAAATTTTAAAAAACGAATAAAACCAAGTTCTTATTTATTTTAAAAATACAAAGAAGTTATTAGATTCCGATGATGAAGAAAACGATATGAAAACAACTACGATAATAAATTAAAAAATGGAGATCAACGAAATAATGTAGGACGAATTCAAGATGATAAACCTTTAATTGTTGATCTAATGCGAAAAGAAACTCATATTAATATATTCAATAATGGACAAGTGCCTTCCAAATTCAGATCCCAGGTTAAAGAAGATGCAATAAATAAATTCAAAACTTCTTCGTCAGTACCAGGACAAAAGCAAAAATTTTCAAAAGAAATGTTAGTAAATATAATACATTTTTCTTTTTTGATTCTAGTAAATTATATATTATATCTATGAAACATGTAGTGTTACAGAATATTTTGGTCCGTATTTATAGCCCTTTTTAGGGAACTTTTAATTAAAAGTGCGTATATTTTAAATTATTTATTTAAAAAATATTAAAATTGTTTTTAGCATTATTTAAATTTTAAAATGTTAAATATAATAAAAATAGTATTTAATTTATAAAATTAATTTATATTTGATGCATAATAAAAGCAGAAATTAATTTTAAAATTTTGACTACTTTTAATTAAAAGTGATCTATAAGGCGCTATAAATACAAACATTTGTCATTTTCTAGTAAATAAATTTTATTTTTTACGTAATACGAAAAAACAAAATATCTTGTAACGCTACAGATCTTATGGATGTGAACAGAATAAAGCTATAAATTGTTATGTTGTTTATCTAAATTAGATTATTACTTTTCTCAATTATTAGCAATGGTTTTTTTTAAAATAAGTAATTTTTAATACTTCACCTGTATATCGAATATTAAAATCATTAATATAACAAAGAATCTTTCAGAACTTATCATATAAAATAAAGAAGCTATAGTTATACAGAACTTAATCCTAAAGAGTAATCCTATGAGTATGTAATAATTATTCAAATATTAGATTAGCTAGAAATGATCTAGTTAGCAAATCAAATTTATAATAAAATACATAAAAATTTCTTTAAAATCATACAAATTTTTATCATATAAAATAATTATAATAAATAATAAAATATACGTTTATCGCGATATTTTAAAACAAAAGATATCCAATGTCAGTTGAAAACATCTTCAAAATTATATACAAAATGTTGCAGCTAATTTTATTTCATTATTTCCAATATTATCTGTTAATTTAGAAGTAAACAAGAAAAATAAAATATTTTTAATATTTACAGTTCAGTGGAATCTGTTGAAGAAGAAACATTTTCCAATTCATATGAAAAAATAAATGCAAGTAGCTATCCGCAAGAATTGAATAAGAATTCCATTGAAAAATATTCTGAGAATAGTAATAATACTCCTCTTAAAAATAACTATCATGTTAATAATCATTTAAATGTTGTTCATACTAATGGAAACGTAAAAAACCATAAAAAATGTGTTCCAAAAGGGAAATGGATGATGAAATCTATAAAAAATTTGGTTTTTACAATTGAACAAGTTTATTTTCAACCTTACTATGTTTGTTATAATAACTAAAATATTTCAGCATTTTAATCTATAAATGTTGAAATAAAAATGTATTAACATATTAAATAATAAAAATATAAAATAAAAACTTTATTTAAAATTTTTTTAATTTTATTTTCAGTGAAATATTTGTGAATACGGAACATATTTCTATTTGAAACAAATTTTGGTTTACACGATTTTTATTTACATGCTGTTTTTGTATAACGAATTACCCATAAAAATAGAGAAACTGTATTTTCATAAATAAATTTAAATTGTCTAATAAGCAAAATAAATCTTTATTAAACTTGTAACACGTAAATAATACATTTTCAGTGCTTCATGTTCATATGTATTTTATATCAAATTCAAATACTTCATTATTACTAGATAACTTAATATATCTTCGATATCTATATTGTCTTTGTACGAGTATTGCACGACTTGGATCATATGTGACTATAACTTTTCCTGATGGTATTTGGAAGCATTGTTCAAGCATTAGCCGATTGCGTTGGCCAGAAATTTCGATTGCGCTTAGAAATACAAGCACTGCAACAAAACCAATTTTTTTAAAATCTAAAATTACAGCTTTAATTTATTTTTCAATTGACTACAATCAGCTTTCTATACATAAACAATTACGCCATATATCTGTATCCTATCAAGGCATGCAACTTTTGCTACATCCACATTCATAATGCTTAGAAACACATACTCTTTTATTCTGACCAGTTGGAAACATTCACCCACTCAAAACACTCTGAATCGGACGTCCACTTAATTGTACAAGCGTTCATTACACAATCGTTAACTTGCATCAGCTGTCGCAACATTTTTTCTATTTTTACATCTTTCATTTCGTACCCTATACCTAATACCACATACCTCACGCAAAAATCTTATCTTTACACGGTATATAAATGAATAATTACCTAGATATCGGAAGACATATTTGTATTATAAACCAACTCTACAATTTCATAAAACAATAAAATGAAAAAAAATAAAAAACAAATAAATTTGGAAATATTTTTCATTGCGATATCAACTTTTGGGCCAGTTGTGCTTTTAGTGACATTATTTGTAAAAGAAAAATAATAACAAATTTTGTTCCGGTAACTTGATTCTCTCATATACAAAAAAAATTGTTTCATTATATATCCAAATAATTTAATTTCGTAAATCTGAAAATTTTAAAAAAGGCACTAGCAACTAACAATGTACTTTAGTTTCATACAGGTTTCCGTAAAATTTGCTTCCATTTTTTACCACATTGTCTCTTTTTATTATCAGATTTACAAAACGAAATTTATTGTTACATCGTAAAAATTAATCTGTTACTTACAATATATAGAAATCCAAAATACTTTAGCCATTCTATAATATAATAATTAGTAAAAAAATCACAACGAATTTATATACTTTTTCCAAGGCAATGAAAAAACAAAACAAATTTTTCTAATGCATAAGTTTGAAATACACATGATTAATAATTATAAACAATTATAGAAATATTGACAATTGACCTTGACAATGTGGAAAAAATATAAATGATTTAAATTTTAAAACACATACATACATATATATATATATATATATATATATAGATATTGACATATTTATAATTTTCAGAAAATCAATCAAAACAACCACTTTTAAAATTGAGGGTTGATCAATAAGTGAGAAATGTAATCGCATAAACTATATAGTAGGTACATATATTATGTACATTTATCTAATTCCTTATTAATATTAGATATCAACTTATTAATAGTGAGTTTAAGAAATATTAATTACATTTCAGGTAAATAATTTAATTAATAATTAAGGTGGTTATTAAAAAATTTTGTGATAATATATTGAAATATAAAATATTTTTATCATTTTGAAAGAATTATTAAATGTTATAAAAAAAATAACATAATTATATTAAAGATATAAATGAAACAAAATTTTTTTTAGTGTCTTTGTTTAAAAATATAATTATAAATATTGATGTATTCTTGAAGATTAAATTTTATGTGTACATTAAATTAATATTTTAAAAATTTGATATTGTTAAAAATATGAATTATTGCATTTTTAAATTTCATTGTATTGACACATTTGTGATTTAGTGTTTTATATTTTGAAAACATTTGTAAATAACAGTGTTATATAAATAATTATAATCATTTTTCTCTAAAATACATTTTAGAAGCAATTTGGTATAAATAATTTTTATATATTAATTTA
Organism: Clivina fossor; assembly: GCA_963966155.1. Taxonomy (NCBI): domain Eukaryota; kingdom Metazoa; phylum Arthropoda; class Insecta; order Coleoptera; family Carabidae; genus Clivina; species Clivina fossor. The sequence goes on from OZ014550.1 coordinate 23,910,345, forward strand.
TTATAAATTTTAAAAAAATGAATAAATTATTTTTGATGTCATTATGTTGTAAGTATATATACATATTTTTTGTTTTTGTGTTGAAAATAGCAATTTTATTTTATCGAAACTACAGAAACGGAAATGGAGAAAATATGCATATTTTCTATTGTTTTATATCATATAAAAATGTTTAATAATAATTGCAGTAAAAGTAAAATTATCTGTTAAAAATGTTAAAATTAAAAACTGAATTTAGATTGCTTGCTTGTCACGTAAAAAATATTCCAATGGAGTTAGAAAATACATCATATCGCAGTATTTCTTAAGAAAGTTTTACTGCAATTAATAATACAAATTATAAAGAAAAACTAAAATTTCGCAAAATTTCTTTTTTTTCTTGTATCTAGTACTCTACAGATTTGTTTGAAATTAAAATGAATTGAAATGAAATTTTTGTGTAGAGTATGGGTATAAGAAGAAGGAGCCGAAATGAAGAGTGTAAATTTGAAAAAAAAAATAAATGTTGCAAAAGTTAGTGTAACTCAATTAAGGGGGTAGTACACTCTGCAAGTTTCAAAAAATCGATTTTTTTTATTTTGGCTTAAAAAATTCTTTGGAGTGTCTACTTTATCGTAAACTTTACCCAAAGTTCATGAGACACTCCGTTCCAAAGTTACAGGCCGAAAAGCGAAGCCGTGTAGCACACTGAAGGTATGTAAACGAATTTGATGAAAAACTGGACTCAAAACTTCAATTGCGATTATCTCGAAACCATGTTTTCAAAGTTGGCGGACATCATAACTCAGAAACCGTTCGTCCGATTTGAACGCGGTTTAAATTTTTGAATTCTACACAATTTTTTCTGTCATCGTACGTAGCCGTTTTTCTTTATCTTAAAAAATGGCTCTTCGGTGCAAGCTTTTATGTCTATTTTTGCGTCCGAAAACTTGATTTTTTTTTTAAAACGTTGTCAATTTTTCATTTTTCAACATAATCAATAAATCCTACGTACGATGACAGGAAATTTATTGGAGATTAAGGGAAAAATATCGATTTTGTTCGAGCTCCAACGGTGCGGCCTCTATGATGTCCGCCGATCAGCAGGTTGCCATCGGAGGTGCCACGCTGCACCTGGTGTAGCGGCCGAAGGAGTTGCCCAATGTAGGCCAAAAAATTAATTTTTGTAGCCGAAGAACGGTAAAATAAACATATGTATTCCATTTTTGTCATACATTTATAGTTATCTTTAAAAAAAATCCCGAAAATCACCTTTTTTTCAGGCCGACAGAGTGTACTACCCCCTTAAGATGATTTGGCCATCTTGAGTGAATATCTAATAAACGTTTGGTTAAAAGAAATATATATATATATATAATGTATATATTTTAAAGTGAATAAACATCAATTATTAATTGAAAATTAAATTAAAAATTTGTCAACTACATCGTCTGGGTATCGAACACAAAACCTTCCAGTTTCCGGCTGGGTGCTCCAACCATCTGAGCTAACGACGCAGGCGATATAATTGACAATTTTTCAATCATTATAAAGTATTCATAATTTGTATTCTTTATCTGTATATATCTATATATGTATATGAATAATCTTGAAGATGTACGTTTGCCGTAAACATCCGATCCGATGAGTAGGTGGATAGGCATGATTGAAAGTGTTTTGTGTGAACAAATGTTTCCAGATTGAGAAAAATAAAGAAGCACGTACTATGACAAAGTTTTATCGGAAATGTGAATGAAGCGAAAGTGATTTGTTTCATGGAAAGTAATTTCTGCGTGAATGGAAAAAGTTTGTGCCACATCTTGAGCACATAAATACGTATTGTTAATTTTATAAAACATATCTGAAATCGCAGCATAAATAATTGAATTGAATTTTTGAAAGTGCATCATGTCTGTATTTTGTTGCAGTGCTTCTATGCCTAAGTGCAATCGAAATCCTATCACATGATTATTATAATTTCGATGATTCTGATGATGTTTCACCTGAAATAAGCTACGCACGCGGATTAAGAGTACCATATGCACGTGGATTAAGAAGAACACCACGTGGAATAAGATACCCACCACGTGGAATAGGCAATCCAACACGTGTAATAGAATATCCAACACGTGTAATAGGATATCCAATACGTGTAATAAGATCTCCATCACTTGGAATAAGCTATCCAACACGTGTAATAAGATCTCCATCACTTGGAATAGGCTATCCAACACGTGTAATAAGATCTCCATCACATGGAATAGGATATCCATCATATGGAATAGGATATCAATCACGTGTAATAGGTTATCCATCACGTGGAATAGGCTATCCATCACGTGGAATAGGATATCCATTAGGTGGAATAGCTTCTCCATCACGTGTAATAGCTTCTCCATCACGTGTAATAGCCTCTCCATCACGTGTAATAGCTTCTCCATCACGTATAATAGCCTCTCCATCACGTGTAATAGCTTCTCCATCACTTGAAATAGGATATCCATCAGGTGGAATAGGATATCCATCAGGTGGAATAAGATATCCATCAGGTGGAATAGGATATCCACAACGTGAAATAGGATATCCATCAGGTGGAATAGGATATCCATCTAGTGGAATAAGATATCCACCACGTGAAATAGGCTATCCACTACGTGGAATAGGCTATTCACCAAGTGGAATAGGATATCCACCACGTGTAGTAGGATATCCACCACGTGAAATAGGATATCCATCAACTAGACTAAGTTATCCATCAATAAAAAGTACGTGTCAAGTCAAATGGTTCAATAGAACATGGGGTACTGTCAAAATTATCTGGGACCCATCAGTTGTTGATGTTGGCATAAAAATAGATTAATTTTTATTTACAAGTATGAGTATATTTGATGAATGTATTTAAATACAAAAATGAATGTATTGTACTATTATTGAAAATTAAATAAAATACAGATTTCATTATGGCACAATGTATGTGTATGCGTTTATTTTTTAAGTAAAATTATCAAAAAATATCCTTTCAATATATTCAATTTAAGTTAGCTTGTGATATGAGATTAAAAAGCTGAAAATTTCTAAAAAGCTTGTTTTTAAATTACAAATATATCACCGGAAAATAAATAGACGCAAAAAACCGAATTTAATCTAAACTACTGAATATTAAAAACATTTTTTACAGATAATTTATACTAGAGTAAAAATTACTTACCTGTAATTAATGTGATGTGATAATCTTTTCAAGTAATTGAAAGAATAAACAATATTTCTGTAATTCTCTTTTTTTTCAAATACACAATTTCAAATATTTGTATGTTTCAATTGATTAATAATTATAACAACGTCGAAAACTAAATTTTGTTTTTGTCAAAAATTTAATTTATATCAATTTGTAACTTTTTTATAGTCGTATTTATAACTTACTTGCTTAATTTTAAAAATATTTTTAAAAAAACATTATATAAATCGTTTCAATCATTAAAAAAATATATTTGCGTGTTTTTTTAAGGTATAGCTCGGTATTTGCAACATTTAACAATATGTGTAAATTAGTTTGGCGGTCTCTATGCTGTAAGTACAATAAATGTTTATTTTTAAAAATTCAAATATTAGTAGTGTCATCCTATTATTTTCTGTAGAAAATGATACGTCAGTATTTTTCATAAGCCTGTAAATGTTGTAGTATTTTATATTATATTCAATAAAACAATGTACGTTGTTTTTTTTTATCTTATTAATGATACCAAAATTCATTAATCAATTTTTTTAGAAGAAACAAAACACTGTGTAACTTGATAAAAGCATGATGTGATAGCATAAGGTGTTGTGCTACCATGAAGTGAGTGTCTTATTCTTAATAGCAGCTATATTTTGTTGCAGTACTTATGTTCCTGAGTGTAACTAAAATCTTATCAGAACCTTATTATGCATATGCTCCTTATTATGATGAGTTTGTTGTAAAAAGAGGCTGGAAAGTAACGTGGATCAATAGAACATGGGCTGTGATACAGGTAATGTGGGATCCGAAACACTTTGACATCGATATAATTGGCGATAGAATCAGACAAATTGACGATTACTATTATCCAAGATTTCCAAGAAGAGGCATATAAGAGACATGCCAAGAGGGCCCGTTAATTATTACGATATTCCATAAAAACTATTGCTAGTTTTTCTATAAATTTAATGTAATAATGCTCTAATTTTTCATTGTAATAGTATCATATTCAATAAAATTTTAATTATTGCATATTTAACATGTTTTATTATTTTTGCTTATAAAAGTTTATGATAGCAAAATTTTGAAGTATTATTTAAAGTAACAGTTTTATTTCTAAAAAAAAAGAAAGTGCTATTTATACATACAGTATGTATGCGCAATTGGCTATTTATACATACAGTATTTTTACGCAATTGGCTATTTAGGGTAAGTTAGGTTACTAGGTTGGTTTAGGTTTTTTTTTTTAGTATGTATAAATAGCCAATTGCGTATACATACCGCATGTATAAATTAATAACCTCATCCAAAAAAAAATCTACTGCGACTACCACAGAAGCGACCGTCAGTTATTATGAAATTCATGATTACATATATGTCAAAAAAACACAAAAATTATAAAATTGCATCACAAATTGTCTCAAACAATTTTTGTAGCAACTTTTTTAAATATTTTTTGCGAAATATTTCTTTGTTACAAAATATTCGTAAAACATATAGAAGTGTCATTAGTAAACTATCACTTTCGATGGATGGATTTATGGCAAAAGTTGGTCAAATTGAGATATGCATGGCCAAAGCTTTAAGATAAAATTTCTTAAAAATCCGTTGAACCAAATTTGCTCTACACATGTCCACAGATTGATATCAGGCTAAAAACAGTTAATTAATGTTACAAAAAGGTTAATTCGTGTTTATCCGTAAAAATCTCAAAAAGTCAAAATTAGTATGTTACAATACCTTTCTCACTATAAGTGAAAGACGGCAAAAAATTTAAAAGTTATATTTTCATATGCGTTATTATGACACAAGTACAAAATAAATATTATTATTTTAAATTCATGTCGTTTGTAAAAATTCAAGAAAGAAAAACAATATAAAAAAAATAAAAAATTTTATTCGAATTTCGATATTAAATAATAATTTTATAAATATACAATAATAAAAACGTAATTATTAATCTAACATTTTTTTCCGAATTTCTAATTCTAATCTTTTCTTGTCTACATCTAGTTTTGTTAATTCTAATTTATATTTTTCGTATTCAATTTGCAAATCTAAAAGTGTCTGTTTTTTTCTATGCTCTTCTGTAATATATTTATGCTGTAATTTTATCAATTCTAAGCGTGCTTTCGTTATATTTTGAAACCGAAAATATTTCCTTCTTCTTGGTCTACTATTCAAATTATTTTCACTTAACTTAGTCTGTGATTCTAAATTGTTATCAACACTTTCTGCAAAATATTATAATTATATATTAATTTATTTTTACATAAAAATATAGAATAAGTTTAATGGTTACCGTTGAAATTAGAAGACGCCGGTGAAATATTTCCGGAATTGTCGTATTCATTATAAGTGTATTCTTGTTTAATATAAGTGTTTTCAAATTCTTGTACAAAATTATAATTCGATGATATCTGAAATAAATCATTTAATACATACTTATCATTTTACAGATAATTAAATATTATTACTTAAAAAGTTAAAAAAAAAACAATTACGTTGCATTGTGATAATTATATAAATTAATACGTAAATTAGTGTTAATTGTTTATATATATATATATATATATATATATATATATATATATATATATATATATATATATATATATATATATTATAGATTGTACATTAAAATACATGTATTACAAAAAAATATATAATAAATAAAAAAAATTAACTTACATTTCTGTTTGTCTGAGAATTTGGTAAACTAGAATTATTAACTTCTAAAAGTGATGCATCCGTTTCATTTTCCTCCGAATTTGGAATTAAATATTGTTGTGCTAAATTATTATGTTGTTGTGAAGAAGTAATTAGTTGTGCCTAAAATTAATTTAAATAATAAATTTATTATATTAAAAATAGTACATGTATCGCCATCTCCGAGCAAAATAATTAACTATTAATATAAACATTGCAACATCATGCACAAGTTTTAAACTGTTTTGTTATTTACAAATGGCGGTGATGTCTATGTGCCGGTATTTCAAATTGTTTTGTAAATGTTTTATTGTTAAAATCGATTGTTTGTGTGAAGTGTGTGTAACAAAATGATATTGGACATTATTTTTCGTTGTGGAAGCAACGGCAACAGTGAAATATGCTTAGAAAGTATGTTCCGGTTATTTTATGTTTACGCTAACTTTACATGCATTTTTTTTTTTAATGATATAATTGATTAATTGATACCTTTTTATAAATATTTCCTTTATATAGACAGTCTTCGCATACTTCCAGATAAATCATAATCGTTTCAGCCGTAATATTTTTATATTTTGTATTCAATTCTCTCGCCGTGCGATCTCTGCCACCATGACCAACTTTAATATGTGTTTCGTGTATAATATCGAATAATTCGTCAGTTGCCACATAATATCTAATCGATAAGTTATCAGTAACCGGGTAAATTAATTTATCGACATCTCCTATTTTTAATACATCGTATCGTTTTAATTTTTGATACTCGTTAGAAGTTTTGCCCCTAGTTTTTACTTTCAGTTCTTTAATTTCTTCGATTAGTTCGAAATATTTCTGTCTTGACAAGAAACATGCATTGATAGCCTTTCTGGATAATAATATTTCTAGTCTGTTATAAAAGTTTTGCTTCATATAATCTAGTTTATTAGAATCCATTTCGATATATCTGGAAAAGAAAATACATATTGTATTGACATACAAAAATCTAAAAAAAAATGCAAGTTTTTGTAACTAATTCTATTTAAAATTTAGATTACATACTTTATAGGTAATAACATTTATGAATAATAATAATTTTGCAAAACTATTTTCGTTTATTTTTAATTATTTTTCGATAATATAATATAGTATGTTACGAAATCGTATTAAATTTATTTTAAGGAAAAGATTTAAATATAAAATTGTGTATGAATATTGAAGATAGTAAAATGTATCTCCATTATTTTTTACAATTTTTTATTATTAGTTGTGTATTTTCTAAATTAACGGCCGGTTTCATAATAAACACTTTAAATGAAGTCGATTTTAAACTAATAAGAAGTATTGTTTTTTTAGACAATAAATAATTTTATCATTAGATATTTGTAGAGTTGACAAAAAAAGGCAAAGTTTTATAAGCATTAATAATTCAGCCAGCACAATTTAAAATCGAAACTTTTTTCCAGCTTAAAATCGACTTAAAGAGTTTATAATGAAATCGATCGAACTTTAATATAAAATTAAAATTATGAAATATTTTCTACATTTATAGAGAATTTTGTGTAACTTTTTAAATATTATAACTAGTCATAAACTTTTGCTCAACTCTGCACTTATCGTGAGATACAATGGCTTTTTCACATACTTGACGAATGCTCTAATGTGCATTTTAACTCTAAACCAATTGAATAAATTTTAAATATTGGAATACAAAAAAAATTTACACGTATTACCTTATATCTAATTACATTTACCATATTGGTTAGACAGGTCAGGAGCTTTTTTTAATAAATCAAACAAAATAATTTAAAAATACTTACTAGTAATTAGATAGGAATAACAACAATAGTATTATTTTTCATTAAAAACAACATAATGTTTTGTAATTGTATCTTTTGTTATTTACGTTGTTTACTGTAAACGAAATAGGTTAGTTGTCACATACACTGACAGCTACATGTATGCCATCTATCGTATATTTCGAAAATTATGAAAAATGTATCAATTCCTTACATTTACTGCGCAGTAGCATGCTATTTTTTTATAATCCCTGGCAGATTTGATAAATTAGCTCAATTTTAATTATAACTGCAAAATGATTTATTATTTTTATTGATTATGTTCTATATTAATGTATTTAATATGATAATGAAATTTATATGTAAGCAATGAAATGTAATTTGCTGTTCATGTCAAAAATAGTAGGAGTATAATACTGTAAATTATGTGATTTTATAATTTTATACATTACCTAGTTTTTTATGTTTAAAACTATTTGAAAATAAATTTTAATTCAGTACAATTAAGTAGAGCAATACATTAGCGCAGAGCTAATGGTTCTAAAACAAATTACGCAGAGCTAATGGTTCTAAAACAAATTACTTGCTAACTTATAAAAAACATTGCAAATTCACGATTTTAGTTATATATCAGTCGTTGATTTTATTATAAGCAAAAATTCAGATTATTATATAATGACTTTAACAAATTTTTATTGTGCTATCACAAGCTACTAGATAGTTTAGAACCAATACGTAGTATTACGATTGAAACATAAAACTAATTTCGAAATAAGTAAGGTAGTCTGAAGAAAACTTAATTATTAAATATTACTAAAATTTGTCTTATATATATATATATATATATATACAGTGTGTCCCCGGATTGAGTTCACTATAGGTGTAATCGGCAAAAAATTTAATAATTTCATTTTCATGTTTTGGGATCCCGCCCTGCTTTGTCTGAAAACAATTTTAAGCATATTTTTAGTTTTTTCAAAATTAAGGCGGCCATGAAAAATATAAAAAACTATTTTATATTCAGGTAAAGTGCCTTTTTGGTCAATAATATGGCATAATGTTCTTAAGAAAAGTTGTTCAGAATTTGAAATTATGACTCTATGCAAAATTTCAAAAAGATCGGGGCTAACTTTCATTAAATTCGCTTTTTGGAAAATCGCAGCAGTCGCAAAAGAAACATTTGATTGTTATTATCTTAGATAAACATCGAAATCTTTAAATGTTTGTTTGAAATTGATTGCTTATCTAAGTATTTTGCAAATTACTTGCTCGTTATTGTTTTCTTTGTTAAAAATGTTGACCCTAGTACAGCGTATTTACCTAATAGAGTGTTACGAGTTGGGAGAATCATCTTATGCTCATGTTATTAATAGATTTCACGAGCGATTCCCAATGGCAACAATTTCTGTCAATGGACTAAAAAAACTTGTAAAAAAGTTTACAGAAACTGGAAGTGTGCTAAATGTGAAGAAGAAAAAGCTAGTTCATGATCATGAAGACGCTGCTATACTCTTGGTAAGAGAATCCGTAAACAATAATAATCAGCTATCATTGAGAAAGCGGGCTGCTGAATTATCTATTAGTAAATCGCACATACAAAGAATTCTAGAAGAAAATAAAATTCTGCTATTTAGACCCACGTTTATTCATAAATTAGAAGCTGGAGACGATGGCCACCGACTGCTGTTTTGTTTTTGGGTTGGAGAAAAAATTTTGAACGACAGATATTTTTATAAAAAAATATTTTTTTTGGATGAATCAACTTTTACAACTAATGGCGTCGTATCTTCACAAAATTGTCGGTATTGGTCTCATGAGAATCCAAATTTTCGTATAGAAACTAACAGTCAACGGTACGAGAAAGTAAATGTATGGTGTGCAATAACTTATGATAAAATTATAGGCCCATATTTTTTTGACACTAATTTAAACCAACATAAGTATTTGGATATGCTTGAAAACTTTTTTTTACCTGCCATGGAAGACGCAAATTTAGAAGGTTTCTATTTTCAACAAGACGGATGTCCATCTCATTCAACTCATCTGATTACAAATTTTTTGAATCAGCACTTTCCTGAAAGATGGATTGGAAGACATTGGCCAGCGAGATCGCCGGATTTGACCCCCCATTAGATTTTTTTTTGTGGGTTTATTTAAAACAAGAAGTTTATAAATTTGTTTTTAATGATAACATCGAATTATTAAAACAAAAAATTTGGGATGTGATAGATGAAATTAACCCAATCACCATAGCAAAAGTATATGACCAGTTTAGAGTTAGGGTAGAAAAATGTGCAGATATTGGAGGAAGTCAAATAGAGTAATTGTTATGTAATTTCTTTTCTTAATAAAATACAATCTTAGAAACTTATGTTTTTATGTTGTTTTTTTTTTATCTAAGATAATAAGAATCAAATGTTTCTTTTGCGACTACTGCGATTTTCCGTTAAATAACACAAAAAGCGGATTTAATGAAAGTTAGCCGATCTTTTGGAAATTTTGCATAGTAATAATTTCAAACTCTGAACAACTTTTCTTAAGTACATTATGCCGTATTATTGACCAAAAAGGCACTTTACCTGAACATAAAATAGTTTTTTACATTTTTCATGGCCGCCTTGATTTTTAGAAAACTAAAAATAAGCTTAAAATTGTTTTCAGACAAAGCAGGGCGGAATCCCAAAACATGAAAATGAAATCCTCAAATTTTTTGCCGATTACACCTATAGTGAACTCAATCCGGGGACGCACTGTATATATATATATATATATATATATATATATATATATATATATATATATATATACCGGGTGTTTGTCCGTCAAGTTCGTATGGGCGTTTAACATGTAATTTCGATAAATTGCGATATACTACTTTCTCGAGTAAAATTCGAAAAAATACTTAGAATACTTTTCGATAGGGCATAAAAGGTTCTATTATTTGGTTTTAGTTTTAATTTGCTAGCATGTGCCGTTTGGGCGCTAGAATTTCTTTTTGATTTTTTTGGTTTTTATTTTTTTTCTCAAAAACTATGAGGTGTAGGAAAATAAGCATGACATGGAAAAATGCGGAATAATGATTACGATAATGGAGTAAAAAAACCATTATTCTACGATGCATCGTTTAGTAGAAAAAAATTAAAAACTGAATTTTTGAAAATCTCAAAAAAATCTTTTAAAATAAAACTTTTTTAAAAATTTGCTGAAAAAATCCACTACAATAGAGAAAAAAATTAGCTACATAATAGCTAAGTAACTTTTTTTTCTACCTCATTCTGGTTTGGCAGGAAAAATTATTGAAAATTCAAAAATGTTTTTTAAAATTTTTAATAATTTTTTCTGCAAAATCAGTATGAGTTAAAAAAAAAGTTAGCTTAGCTATTATGTAGCCAATTTTTTTCTTTATTTTACTGAATTTTTTCAGATTTTTTGAGCAAATTTTGAAAAAAGTCTTATTTTGAAAAAATCCCCTTCAGAGATTTTCAAAAATTACGATGCATCGTAAAATAATGGTTTCTTTACTCCATTATCGTACTCATTATTCCGCATTTTTCCATGTCATGCTTATTTTCCTACACCTCATAGTTTTTGAGAAAAAAATAAAAACCAAAAAATAAAAAAAAAATTCTAGCGCCCAAGCAGCACATGCTAGCAAATTAAAACTAAAACCAAATAATAGAACCTTTTATGCCCTATTGAAAAGTATTCTAAGTATTTCTTCGAATTTTACTCGAAAAAATAGTATATCGCAATTTATCGAAATTACATGTTAAACGCCCATACGAACTTAACGAACAAACACCCGGTATATATAATAATTTTAATACGTATGTCAATAACACTGATATGTTTTGCAATTCCCTAAATTACATATTAAGTTCAGTTAATTTCTAAATATTAATATTTTGTCTTATGTTAAATGTTTATTATTATATACTACTGTATTTGTCCTGTTAATGGATTTATCTGTTGGGCAATATATCATTTATTTATTTATTTATATATATATATAAATTAAATTTTGTTATTTACAAGTAGTTTTTAAAAGATATTTAGTTTTTAAAAACGAAACAATTACTAGATTTTCATTAGAAATGAAACAATTTTTTAATATAAAATATTTTATTTATAATTATATTTATTTATTTATTTTATTAATATTATATTTAAAATTATATGTTTTATAACAATATTAATAATTAGGTATTTATTGCTTGAGAACTAACATCAACTAACTTTATAATATATGTACATCAAATTTCTATATCGCGTCAAGCGCTTATGTAACAACTCGAATTATGTTATTGGCGATTCAGCAGTTTTACATGGAAACTCGTTATGTAACATTTTATATATATGTATATATATATATATATATATATATATATATATATATATATATCTTGATAGGATGATATTGGGAACTGAAGTCTTACAGAATGGTGAAAACACTAACTCAATTTATTGTAGACAAGCTTTCGGAGATTGATTTTCTCCTTCTTCAGGCCCTGGTTTTATATATAATAATAATAATAATAATAATAATAATAATAATAATAATAATATTATTAAAAACCTTAAACAAATAAATGTTCATATTGTTATTGTAAAATTTAATATAATAATACTGAAAATATTGAGATTTTATATTTTTCCCAAAATTTCACAAGTTACTCACTCAATCATTGAATCGGTTTGTTAGGATATGCATCAATGACTGGCCAGTTTAACCATAGACCTGATACATATTTCTGAAACTAAGTAATTTATGTATCTGTTAGAATTGACCTAGTGACACATTTATATATTAGAGTTCGCGATCAACAACTTGGCACTTCAGGAGATTTTTCGGAAATATTTTGAAGTGTTTTGAATTTTTTACTGTAACTTTTGTACAAGTCATAATTTAGTTTTAGCAAGTCTTAGTAAAATTTGTATTTTTCTCGCTTTGCATCAGTCAGTTTACGTTCGTCCTCGCTTTGTTTAAGTTCACGCATAATTTCTCGCTTAGAGTGCCAGAGGCCTCTAGTTCGCTTTATTTTTCTAAATTCGTTTATTTGTTGTTTAGTTTAATTTAGTTATTCAGTTCAGTTTAGGAAGCTCCCTCCCAACAAACATATAGGCCCGTATTTTTACCTCATTTTTAAAAGTGATTTTTCTAAAAATTACTTAAAATTACTTATTAAGCAATTTTAATTAGTTTGTTTGAATTTTATAATATTATATATAATATATATATATATATATATATATATATATATATATATATATATCGAAAATAGAAATCTTATTTATATTTGTTAAGAGGTAGAAGTAAAAATTTATTTTAAAGCAAAAAAATAAAAATAGTTTTTTCATAAATAAAAGAGGTGGGAATAGGCCATAGTCTTTCATAAAACAAAATGATTTTATATATATATATATATATAATTCAAATTACTTATGTATCACTTACAATATATATATATATATATATATATATATATAAAATCAATTCGTTTTATAAATAAGTTGAGCTGATGAGCTGTATTGTTTCAGTGAAAAATATTTGATTCCAATTATTCACAAAATCAGTTCAAATACAAAATAGTGCGTTTATTTTATTTAGGAGTACATATTAGAACATATTTCAATTGCAAATCCAAAAAGCACGCAAGCACACACACAAACACACACACACACACACACACAGCGGAAACCAAATTACAACTCCCGTAGAGAATATAATGAAAATGTGGCGCCCCAATAACAAAATGGAAAGATAAACCACCGCGCACACGAAATCTGCGGATAATGTTTGTAAATGGAAACTTTTGCACACCATAAGAAAAAAGAAAGAAGCAAAAAAAGTTACACGAAAGTTCGTGTACATCCTTGTATTGTATTCTCTTTCTTGGAACGAGAACATATGAATAACGACTTATTATTTATATAACATTAAAAAATTCGATAAAAATTTAGAAATTAAAATAAGTAAGTTAAAACAACTGAATAATAATTAAAACAAAAGATGTGGGAATAATAAAATTTATTTTATTTCAGAAATAATAGCGGAAAATATACAAATTTATTAGGTACATATTTGATTATTTTTTTATATAAATTTCTAAAATTATAAGAATATTATAAATAGGTATATATATAAATAAATATAGTTATTTTATTACCGAACTTTAACTCCAGTATGCTGTAACATTGTCGTTAAAAATAATGATTCGTTAAAATTAAAATTCTTGGATTCCGTAAGAAGTTTTTCTAATGAACCGTTATTTTTAACGAAAATGTTTCAGAATACGGGAAATAAATCTCGTATTCATAAAATATAACCGACCGTCACATAACAAATTTTTGGATTGAACACATTACTCGACATGTTTTCCAACATGTGACAGCAACTATTTTACATAATATTTTCTCCAAATGATTTGTTATATGTAGGTAACGGAAAGTTCGAAATGTAACACAATCATTTAATAAAAAAAGTTAGTAAAATTCCAGTAAGGTATAGGTTCGACTATATTATCTTCTGCGTCATCCTCACTGTAAATTCCTATAATTATAGTTTCGATCACTTGAGCTGTACTGTTTTCAGCACTCCAATCTGAGTTACTGTCTTCGATTGATGAAACTAAATATATGCATAGAAAACATGTTAGTTCTATTCGATTTTTTTTATAAGAAAATTAATTTATTTTTCTCTTGGATTTGTAAGAAGTGCTGATACAACATACTGTTGTTATATTGTTTTTCTGTTCGTAAAATAAAATTGAAATGTATATGAAAATAAAAATGCGAAAGTATAGTGTGGTCAGAGACATAAACTTACATAAACAGAATTCAGTAACACTTATGCGAAAATGTTTTAAAATATTATAGTGTATACAAAATATTTAGGTACAAACATAATAGTTCTTTTCAATACAATGGTTTATGTCTCTGGACACATTTTACACGATTAGTGTATCAAAATAAATCTAAAGTTTTATTTCATTCTAGAAAGGTATATTTAATATTTGAAAATGCATTAATGATACATGTTATTACTTGTTCGTTGTCGAATGTGTTGAAACAATTCATAAATAAAAGATTCAGGTTTCAATGTTTCGATTTAATGTAAAAAAATTCATTTAATTATGTATTTGTTCTAAATTTATTTTGTTAATAATGCTTTATCTATACTATTAATTTAAATATCAAATATCATATAGGGAAACCACTTATACAATCTGGTGTACACATTAATTAAAATCCCTTGTAATCTTAGTAAAATTCTTTAAAATCATGGTAAAAATCTATTAAAAATATTCTTAAAAATCTAGTAAAATTTTCAAAATTCTAGAAATTTTGTATAAAATCTGTAAAATCAATGAAGAATAGTGAAGAAAAGTGGTTTTCCCCTCGGATGATACTATATACATAATAGTGGTGTTCTGACAAAAAAAAATATTTTGAATTGTCTGTCAAAAAATCTGAATTAATTTTTATTATTAACATTTACGCTGTCGGTGGTTGGCACTTGATGAAACATTTTAAAAAATTAATAAAAAATAAAAATAATTATAAAAGTTATTATTAAAACGAAAACACTTGGTTAGTTTCACAAAATTTATATTACTAGATGATCGTTTTAACCTTTCGGCTATCTTCAACAGTTACATACGAAAGCGCTTAAAATTATTCTAATATAAATAGTTTACAAATAGTGGTGGAGAAACAAATTTTTTTTACAAATATAAAACTGTTCGTTTACATTTTAAAATTATCCTATTCAGGTATAATAGAATATTTACAAGTTGCGTATTATACAACCTTGTCAATGAACATATTACTGTTTTGTATACTCTCGTATATTGGAATAATTTAAAGAATTTTTGTGTGTAACGCTTAAAGATAGCCGAAAGGTTGAAATGATCGTCGAGTAATATAAAAATTTTGTGAAACTAATCAAATGATTCCTTTCTTAATAACCATTATAGGTATTTTATTCCTTATTAATTTTTATTTTCAATATTTTATTATAAATGTAATGAGTATTCTGTAGAAATAATCTTGAAAAATATGTAGAAATTTTATGTTAAATATTCGTGTTGTAATATTTGGTTAAATAGAATAATATATATCAAAATTTATGGTGATATTCTGAATAGACTTATAGTGTTAGAGAATGTTTTGTCTGTTTCTATACTAAATGAAATTGTCTATTCGATAAAAAAAATGAAAATATTTTGTTCTACAACTGTTTCTGATCGAAATTGAACAATGCTTATAGTTTTGCGAAAGAAACGTCATTTATATTTGCATTTTCTGTTTATTTATTAAACATTTTATTATATACAATTATTAATTAAGATAACATAGATTTATTTCTAGAAATATGTTAACAGAATGATTTCATCTTTAGAGAATTTAGATTATTTTTAATAATATTGTAAGCAAGTGATAAAATTATAGTCCAGGAAGGATGATTGGTAAAGGTATGGGAATCGGGAATTGTAAAGGTAAAATGATAACATCGTCTTCGTCGCCTATTATAATTTCTCCTGCAATTAGATCATCGTCATCGGTTGTCATGGAATCGGTACTATTTTCAGCAGTTCCGTTACTAGGATCGTTTGTTGATACTACATAAATACGTGAGAAACAGTATTAGTTTCATTACAAATTTAATTAGCTCTACTCTACTTAGCCGATAGTTGCATTATCGAAAGATAAAACTGCTTTAGCTTGTAATTCTGTATTAATTTTTATTAATAACCGATGTACTCAACATATATCTTTATCATTATTCCTAATAAAAATGTACGTTGACTACATCGAAACGTCAACTATTAATAAAAATTAATACAGAACTACAATCTAAAGCAGTTTTATTTTAATATAATGAGTTGTTATCGAAAGATGTTTCTTGAACAACATATTGTTTGAAGATAAATGATTTCATTTTCAAAACTGTCTATTCTTACTGTACGAATTATATACGTTATTTTAATACAATAATTGTGGAATGTATAATGTATGTACATATTAGAGTGGCCCTTATTTTGGGAAGGTTCTAATTATACCGGTCTCCACCCGGAAACCGGTTTAAAATAAAAAAAATAATAAGTGAATTTTTTTCAGATTTTTTAAAGTCAGTCTAACCCGTGCTTCTACGCGATTTTCGCTTAACCTTTCCGTATCCGACATGGGTATAATATATCTAGTTCAAATATTAATTTATTGTATCTAGCAACTCGCTTATATTAAATATACACTAATTAATATCAATCCCAAAAATAATTTCCAATGTCAAATAATCGTCAAATTTAATAATATAATGAATAAAAATATAATAGGTACGGCTGCGAGCGCATCACTTGGTTAGCTACTCTCTAAGCATATACAATGTATATGTATATTATTCATTATATTATTAAATTTGACGATCTTTGACATTGGAAATTATTTCTGGGATTGATATTAGTGTATATTTAATATAAACGAGTTGCTAGATACAATAAATTAATATTTAAACTAGGTATATTATACCCATGTCGGATACGGGAAGGTTAAGCGAAAATCGCGTAGAGGCATGGGTTAGACTGACTTAAAAAATCTGAAAAAAATTTACTTATTATTATTTTTTTATTTTAAACCGGTTTCCGGGTGGAGACCGGTATAATTTGAACCTTTCCAAAATAAGGACCACCCTAGTACATATGGTATTTACATATACCTAAAATGATGTGGCACAAACTCTTTCCACTATTCCGAAATTAGTTTTCTCCAAATATTCTTATCAAGAAGCAACTTTTACTTTATCCATATTTATGGTGTCTCTCACACATGCGCTCTGCTATTCCTACTGCACTTGGAAACATTCGCTCACGCAAGTCACTCTCTCAATCATACCATTTCGTCTACTCATCGGACGTATAACTAATACTTTCAAAATTATTCATATATATATATATATATATATATATATATATATATATATATATATATATATATATATATATAATGTAATGTGAACACTGCCGCGCGAAGATCAAACCAATTTAATTTAAATTCATTTCGAAATAGATATGTCAAAAGTTTGATACTTTTTAAAACGATTATTAAATTTTCATCTCACGGTGATTCTATGTCGGTCTACATTTTTTTATAGCGTATGTGCAATAAATAATAAGTTTCTGTAAAGATCTGAGTTGTATTAGATTATTAAATAACACCACTTAACTTGTATTCCAAAATGAAATCGTGGTTGTGATAACACCAACGAAATAGGATAAAGGATTATTTGTTTCTACTGTGTTATGTATTTATAAAATTGCATAAGTCTTATGCAAGCAGTACTCCTTTTTCGTATTCTCTTGGTGTTACCACAACCATAGTATCATTTTGGAACACATGCGGAAACATATATGTTATTACTGTGTCTTTGCTATACATATTATTTAATTTCATAGTGTAAGTCAAATTTTAAAGTATGATCTGTTACTGTATGATACGCCTATGTAGTTTGACGGAAATTGCAAATACCAAATGAAAAAAAAAATTGTAGAAAATTAAACTACTATGTGCATATGTAACGCACCTTTTCTCTAACAAATCATGTATCGTGGTAATAGACTTTTAGACAATATTTTGTAGTCGTGATTATGTGTAGTTAAGTAAGTAGTTAATATTGCTAACTCCTTTCAATACATATTAATAAAAATAGTAAGCAATATTAACTACTGAGTTAATCGCA
This sequence comes from Clivina fossor, assembly GCA_963966155.1. NCBI lineage: Eukaryota > Metazoa > Arthropoda > Insecta > Coleoptera > Carabidae > Clivina > Clivina fossor. The sequence goes on from OZ014550.1 coordinate 23,928,757, forward strand.
GATAACGAAGATTGCCTTTTAAGAAAACAATATTTTAAATAGATATCGTTCATCTACGAGTAAGCTAGTAACTGATAATGCGAGTGTATTTTCTATACACGAATTTTTAATGTTGAATTTTGAACGAAAATACACTAAATATTGCTTTAACAATAGTCTTTATTAAATATTTACATTACATATAATAAATAATTTTTAACGACCTATTACACACTTGGTAACTAAGAAAATATATTGACGGTAGGATTATAAGTAAACTTGTAAGATTTATAGCATTATCGGGTCAATTCTGTTTACGTTTGTGGGACTTCTTTATCTTGTTCTATCAAATGAAAAAGAATCTACAGCTTTTATAGATATGATTTGAATTAATCCATAAATAATAAATGAAAAATTGTAATCACTGGGGAAAGAAAAAAAAAGCATTATGTTTTGTGCTATTGATCTTACAGATTTTGCTCACAATTTTACCATTTATTTAACAATAAAATAAGAAAACTGTGCTGAACATATTAATCATCAATTAATAAAAGAAAGTCTAAAATGTATATGATTTTTAATTTTAGTATTTTCAATAGAATGCAGTGAGTAAAGCTGGAATTTTAAACAGGTCTGCAGTATTACAGAATGTTTTAGCTTTTTCTACCGAATAAATTTTTGTATTTATCAGGAAAAAACTTAACATTTTGTAACGTTACAGTACTGTTCAGATTCTCACCAAAGTAATTCGTCTATTATATACGGCGGTGCACTAATATATTTATTCGAAAAATATTATTTTTGACATTTTAGAATTGCAGGGTACATATTGGTTGTTTCACCATTTTCAAGAGTATTTTGTTTTGTTTTTCTTTTTCTTTTATTGATTGACGAGAAAGTGGGTAATTGGTAAAATTGAGTTGATTAATCCGATGGTAGTCCGAAGAATGGTAATGGCAAAGGTGGTAACAGTGGTAAAGGTGGTAATGGTGGAAAGATAATGATTTCGTCTACTTCTACGGAAATAATGCCGTCATCTTCCGTTGTTGTAGGATCGGTGGAATTTGAGTCTTGATTTGTTGTGACTAAATCAAAAATATTTAATCACCTCGATTATAGGTAATTCAGTTTATGTTGCAATTCTGTACGCATTTCGTCAAAATCGTAGCGTTACGAGATATTCGATTTTTTTCTATCAAAAGAAGAATTCCATTTACGAGAGTCTTACGAGATGTGCACAGATATGCAGCATTAATCTGAGCTTGGATTATCGAAAGAAGTTGACTGATCAATTGTGCGAGTGATTGAATTATATTCCTATAAAGCAGCTACATATTTTTCTCAAGTATTTTCATATTTATTTTGATCGGTTGTTGTTCTCATTATGAAATAAGTAGAACAAAATTTTATTTGTTTTGAGACAGATAGCAAATTTATAAATGATTGAGAATTTGACGTACGCTATTGAGTTTCACAGTATATATGACAACGACAGAGTAATAACATGTACCATCATGAGACAATATTCGTTTGGTACAAAATACTTTTATATGATAATTTAAACATTTGCTAATGATTAGCAAACATTTTACTTAAGATCTTTTAGAAATATAGATCTTAGGGAAATATATAAAAAGTATGTTTATTATCATTTCATAATACATATTGTCGTTCAAGTGGCTTCTTTCGGTAATCTCACTCTATACACATGCTTTGTTTTTTTAATTTGTCATCTATCCGTCCGTCTTAAAATATATAATTTCAAAATGGTACTTTAATATTATTTTTTGTTATTACTAAGTTAAATACTGTTTTTGGAAAATTGATAAAAACTAAATTTTATACAAATGGTTTCAATATTAAATTAAGAACAGATATTATTCTTCAAACTCGAAAACGAATTATCCAAATTTTTGTATATATACTGAGGTGGACAGTACAATACAATATTATTGATTTTATAATATTGATATATATATATATATATATATATATATATATATAAATTACACTTTTCGGCCTAACATGAATAACACTTTAAAATAATTATGTACTGTATGCCAACAACAATTTTGGGATTTTTCGTTTCGTAATAAACTTATAAAATTTTGATTGTTTAGTAACTGTTCAGCAATATTTAGAAACTCACTGAAATGAGTAATAAATAACATTACTTATGTATTCATTAAATGTGGGCATACACCAGTTAGTCACAAACATTATTCGCATTTAGTCACAAAGTAACACATATTTTCTACTATATGTTATGACTAATTGGTGTGTTTTAACGTATTAAAAAATATGCATAAACATTTTCGTTAAAAATAACGGTTCATTAAAATGAAAATTGTTGGATTTTGTAAGAAATTTTGTTGCAATATATATAGAAAGATTTCTTACGGAATGCAAGAATTTTCATTTAAACGAACCGTTATTTTTAACGAAAATGTTTATGTATACGGGGGTAAATGTGTTTTGTCTAATTGTAACTAACCGGTGTCCAGCTAACAAGTATGTAGTAAAAAATAAAAAAATAATCGATCTCAATAAGCAGATCGATCTTGCAAAATAATGATAATAATAAGATCGATCTTTTAAAAATTATGTATTATCAAGTATTATCGATCATTTATAGAATTTAAAAAAATATATATTTTATTTTTGTATAAAAAATCGTGCAATGTGAAAGAGCGCATATTTTCAAATATAATGTTTAATTTTTCGCAAATTAGATAAATTAATTATTCACTAAAAATTGATTTAGTCATGTAGTGATTCAGTCATGTAATAACCCCGCTCAAATATTATAAATATTTTTTTCGGAAAGAAGTGCGACATAAAATAATACAATAGCCCTGTTCGATTCGCACACTTGCATCTACTGTTTACTGATGCGTCAATGTTTGTTGTTTTATTCACTTTACAGTTTTAGGAGTGAACATTTATAAAAAAAGTAGAGTCAGTACATAAGTAACAGCCGGTTTTATAAAAAAAAATTAATTAAAGTCAACTTTAAGCAGACAAAAGAGCATTGTTAGATGTTTGAAAAATTGCCAAAAAAGAATAGTTTTATTGAAAGCAATCATACTTATGCCAGTAGAATTTCAGATCGATGCTTTTTGCAGGTTTAAAGTCGACTTTAGTTAAAGTGTTTATTATAAAACCGGCTGTAATTGTAATAAATAAATATGGTTAAATTTATGAGCAATAAATATACTTACGGGTTGAATTAGTGGGTGCAGCATTTGCCTCTAACACGAATTGTTTCGCGCATAAAACAACTACAAAATTTCAAAATTATCTTGTTATGTTCTCACACAATTATAAATTAAATAATCGAAATCTTTCGAAAATATACTTACAGATGGCAAAAGTTAAGATTCCTAACGTTTTATTAAACTTAGTATTCATTCTGGAATAATTTCTGTTAATTGAACTTGTTTTTCACTTGGAAAAATTTCAAATAAAAATGAATAACAAATAATGTAGTTGAGTATATATAAGGAAATATTTATTTATCTAAAAGTAATATATCATAAAAAGTAATATTATAAATAATTTTTGTCATATTTACATAAGAATATTTTGTCGTATAGTTACTTTATTATTAGAAACTGTGAGACATTCACATTTTTTATTAGTTTTTTTTTTCATAATACGCGTAAACAGACCTTATACTTTTATGAGTTTTTTTGACATTATTCTTATCAATTGTGTTATGAATTTGCTATTTTCTGTATAAAATATATTATACGTAGAATGGTTTCTAGAAAAATATGCAAATTATTTTTTTTTTTTTTTTAATTTTAAGTTGAGTAATAGTAAATAATGTTTTCGAATTATTGTAAAATAATTGATAACATATTTAATGTTTTTATATTTTTTATTTATATAATAATACAAAAATATGTTTAAGGGAAACCCAAAAGTTTAATAATCACAACGTATTCTGTCTTTTTCTATCGAAAGAAGAATTCTATGAAATGGAAAAAGACAAAATATTTCGTAACGCTGTACGAGTTTATACATATTTAAGTGTATTGCTGCAGCTGATTACGAATTTTGAATATTTTATACTAAGTTAATAAACACCTATTATAACCTTTATATATATATATATATACAGCCTGATTCAGAGTAAGCGCCTTATTTTTTTTTAGCCACACTATGGGTACTACTTTCAAAATATTTGGCAGTAATATGTTTCAGGACATTCTCTACACGATGGTGATATCAGATTTTCAATTGGATGAATCATTTCAAAATGGTGACGTTCAACTTTTTTTTTTAAATGGGATGCCATAATTTTTTTATTATTATTGAGATCTTGAAAACATTCTTTTTACGATAGTATTTTGTTTTTCTTAAAAATTCATTTCTTTCCCTATAAAAAAGCAAACTAACATTTTAATCTAGTAGCGTATGAATGTTTTACACCCGATGTTATTTTTGTCCAAATATCAAGTAGCGGTAGACAAACTAGTTGTCAAACGTCAAACACCACCATTGGACGACGTTTCAATTTATGTATAGAAAATGAAAGAAAACATTTCGAGCAATTTTTGTAAATACCTAATTTTTATTTGATGTAAATTTTTAATTTTGAGTTTCAAAAAGTAGATGTAGATGACAAAATAAAGTTTAATTGTTTCTTTTGTGTCTACCGCTACTTGATATTTGGACAAAAATAACATAACATGCGCTACTAGATTAATATGTTAGTTTGCTTTTTGATAGGGAAAGAAATGAATTTTTAAGAAAAACGAAATACTATCGTAAAAAGAATGTTTTTAGGATCTCAATAATAAAAAAAAAAATTATGGCATCCCATTTTAAAAAAAAAGTTGAACGTCGCCATTTTGAAATGATTCATCCAATTGAAAATCTGATATCACCATCGTGTAGAGAATGTCCTGAAACATATTACTGCCAAATATTTTGAAAGTAGTACCCATAGTGTGGCTAAAAAAAAATAAGGCGCTTACTCTGAATCAGGCTGTATATATGAAATTTTAAATATCTACATATTGTTATTTTTTTGTTTAGTTAATTTTTCCAACTTTTAACCAAAATGTGTGTTTTGGTGCTAAAAATACAGTTTTCGGATTGAATGTTACAGGAGTTATAGTTTTTGGATGTAGCGTAAATTTGTAATCTTTCAATAAAGCTGTCAGGACTATTTTCATTTCTAATAAGGCAAATCTCATACCTGAAAAAATAATATTTACGTGTTATGAAAAATGACATTTATAAATGAATTGTGAATTTTGTAAAGGACTTATCTTGTATTTTTTCGCAAAATTACAATCAATAAGTATCCATAAATCGTTTTTTTTTTTCAATGTAAATGACTCAGTTTGTATCTACTATTATCGTAATTAGCTACTAGCAAAATATGTTTTTAATATACAATAGTTGGAATTAAATTAATTATTTACATCTAATGTAATGTATTATGGACTCATAAATTTTGAAACGTAATTTTTTAATGTTTTTTAAAGTTCAAAAAAATATATAATTAAGTTAATTTTGAGAATTTACGTACCAATGCAAATTCTGGGACCTTCTCCAAAAGGCAGATATGAATATGGATGTCTGGATTGTTTTTGTTCTTCATTAAATCGTTCCGGATCAAATTTCTCTGGATCAGGATAAATATCAGGATCGTGATGGTAACTATATTGCGCAATAATAACACCAGTTCCTTGTTTGATTGTGTAATCGTGATCAGGTATTTTATAGTCTTTGGTGCATTCTCGTGCCATTACGGAAACTGGCGGATACTTTCTTAATACCTCTGAAATTTATTTTTATGAATTGAATTTTTAGAACTTTCGTGTGCTGGTATATGCCGTGGTCGATCTATCCTCGTCGCAGACGTTTCGATCACGACATACCAGCCCAGTAAATTCTATAAATTCAATGGGTACCGGCCGTAAAAGCCTGAAGATTTGTATTATTTTTATACTTTAGAAATCAAAATAATTATGACGAATGAGTCTAACATGCTTTATACAAATGTTGCTGGTTTAAAAAATACGGGCGGTGTTTAAAGTAAGAATTTTATTTTGAAATTTCTCAATAATTTTTAAATTTTTTGTAGTAACACCTTGAAAATTGGCAGTTTTGTATGTTTTTTCATAACAAATAAGTATTTGGAACAAATGATAGTTATATCCTAGTTATATCTTTTTTAACATAAAAAGTGTTTGTTGTTTTGATTACGATATCTTTATCTGTTTTTGAGATATTTGCTCTTAAATGTATCATTGTATATAATTTTCTTTAAAAATAAATTTGGCTTATTCATTTGAAGTGTTAAGTAAAATTAACAAATTCTAACTTTAAATATCCTATGTGGGTGTATTTTTTATATCAGCAACATTTGTTGCTGTATATTAACGAAATTAAAAATACAAATCTTACCATTGAACACTTTATCCATATATTTCATATCCATAAGTGCTTCGTACGTTATTTTTCCATCATAGCTTTCCAATACTTTAACAACTTCTTTCCTTAAGTTATCCTGAACTTGAATATTTTTCGACAATTCAAACAGGCAAAAGTTTAACGTGGACGCTGTTGTTTCAAACCCGGCAAAGAAAAAGACAAACGCCTGCGCTGCCAATTCATTAAAACTAAAATTTGTCTGCTTGCTGGAAGTTGTTGTCTCTTCTTCTTCATCCAATATACTTTGATTATTTTTCAATTTGATCAGTAGTTCCAAAAAATCTTTGCGTTTTATATTATTTTTCTCTCGCTGATCAACAGTATCTTTTAAAACACCCATGAAGAATCTTGTTATATCGGGATCTATTTGAGGAATTTTGAAGAATTTTAATATCCATGGACAGTTTGTTGCAAGTAAATTCAGGACTGATTCTCTTAATCCAAATTGGAATACTTTTTTTCCATATTCTCTAAATTTATTAAAAGAAATATTAAATAGCAAATAACATAGTTAAAAAAAACTTTCAGAACTCATTATATTAAAATAAAACGACTTTAGATTATAGTTTTGTATTAATATTTATTAATAATTGATGTACTCACCGTACGTCTTTATCAGGAAAATATGATGCAAATGACATTTACAGTAAATAAACAGAACATAGAAACAAGTTACTCCTACAAAATAAGTAACTAGATTATAAATTATTAGTTAAAGTAAACCAAATTTTATTTAAATCAGCGCCTTCCTAGTGATTGATATAATATTTTTTCTTTATAAATTTCTATTGCTTCTTTTATCAATCTGCTGTTAATATTGATGAGAGAAGCAATGAAAATTTATAACGAAAAATATAACATCAATCGCTGTGAAGGCACTGATTTAAATAGAATTTGGTTTTCTTTAACTAATAATTTATAATCTAGTTTCTAATTTTGTTATTTAGTAACATGTTTCTGTGATTTGCTTATAAACTATAAATGTCATTTATATCTTTTTTCCTGATGATAATGTACGTGGAGTATGTCGAAATGTCGATTATTAATAAATATTAATTCAGAACAACTATAACCTAAAGCTGTTTTATTTTAAATAGAAAATGTTTATTCTTTTTTTTAAATACTTATAAAAATAGACTACTTGCATGTAGCCTGCAATAACAAATTTACCCAGATCATCTGTTGTTTGACATTTGAACAAATTTCACAAATGTTTTGATACTGTCACATTTAAAACATATGTGTTTTAAAGCATTTTATACAAATATAAATTTATAATTTATTTTTATTTAAAATTTATAGTTTTTTATATTTATGACATCTGAAAATAAAATATATTTGTTTTTGACTTTTTCAGTAATTTATCTATCAACTTACAACTTGACATTTTTCACTAAATAAATAATGATATAAATTATGTACAATAGAACAAATATTATTCTAATATAATTAATAAAAAATAATAACGTATATTTTGGGTTATATAATTGGGTATAAACAAAATTTATTCCTGACACACACACCCATTTTTTGTCAGTGCTTAGTGGAAAAATTTGTCCTTGAAGAATGTTTGCAAGTTCTTTATAATATAAATATATAAAATATATAAATATATAAATCTAACAATAAAACAACATAAGATTACTACCTGAATTCATTATCAGGATTCTTGAGGCTATTACAGTTGATGCCAAAAGCACATGAACCAACAATATCCGTAGATAATCTAGCAAATAATTCCCTAGAATCAATAGGTTGTTGTTCTTTAATATGATCGTCTAAAATTTCTTTTAAATGCTCAGTGCATTCCAACATAGTATGAAACATCATCTTCATTTTTCCCGAAGTGAATGTTGGACTTAATTTCGTGCGCATGTTCTTCCATTTGATTCCATTTAAAAAAACCAAATGTCCCGATAGAGGATCTACCTCGTCATCGAAGAACATGCCTCGATCGTGGAAATGTTCAAAATCTTTCGTTAAGATATTTTTGACCAATTCTGGATCGATAATAAATAACATTGGGTGATAAACCATATACATGCCTCCAAAAGGTTGTTTTTGTAATTTTAGTTGTGTGTAGACTTCTGAAAAGGCTTCTCCGATGACTTTGCGCATTAAAACCATATCTTTGGTATTTCCAAAGGGAAAAGTTGGTTGAACGTAAGGTACATTTTCACGAGCCCAATGATTATACTTGTATTTGAAGATGAAGTAGATTGTGGTAAAGAGGATGAGAAGGAATGTCAATGAAGATATTAAAAATGATTCAAGATACATTTTGTGCAGATCTGAAAAAAAAATCTACAATTATTTGATGTTATGATATATAATTCAGAATATTTATTTTTTGTGTTTTTTTTTTCAAGCTAAATTTCAGAAAAATAGCTTTTAACTAGGCAAATAGTATGTGCCTGAATACTTTTTAAGAAAATTATAAATTAATGAAATAGGTTTAAGCGCCAATATAATGTTAGTTAATTGATTTGTGTGTAGAAATACATAACATAAATCTATCATTAAGAGTGCATAAATCAGAATTTAACCTTTTTGTTCAAACTTGCCTACACTGTAAAAATGTAATTTAAATTTATTTTATATTTACATATTTATTAAAAGTACAATAACAGCAATTTGTAATGTTTACTGTGATAATTTATGTAATATTTACATTTTTATGAAAAAAATACATTTATTGGATATATAAATTTACATAAATTTTTCACAGTGTAGCAATAAATGGGACCAAAATCTGCAGATGTATTAACCATCTCTAAACAAATAAAAATTCGCTTAGTTGTTAATGTAACCAAATAACCAAAAAACGGTTTTATTACATTACGATTGCTTTAATTACTATTTATCTAATCTAATGCTTAGTACACGGCAAAATTTAATGATCATTAAGTTACATTTACCACTGCGATTTTAGCAGTAGCAAAAGAGTGGGGATGCAGTGGTAACGATACTTCTACTGCTTAAATCGCAGTGGTAAATGTAGCTTAATGATCATTAAATTTTGCCGTGTTTTCTAGCATTGATTATAACTAATGGTTCTAGGCATAACGTTGTTTTCCTGAAATAACCACATATATGTCACATATATAATAATAATAATAATAATAATAATATTTTTTGTGATAATAATTGTAAATATTTACAAACATTTTAATACAAAATACAATATAATGGTATCATTATGTCCACATTTTTTTTTAATGAAATTTAACATTAAAAAATATTCTACTGTAGTAAAAGTTTTATAAACTTTATATACAATTGCATGATAATATGAAATGATATTGAACTTTATTTAAATATTTGGTAAAACTTTACTTATGATTTAGCAAGACAAAACAACAAATATATCAATTTACATTAATAAAATAAGTAATTATTCTTACCTTTTTTTACCAAAGTATTATCTAATACTAAAACAAGGACCTTGCAAAAATTGTATACTTATTTAAACATTGATTTTTCTCAGACCAATATTTGAATTGTCACTATGAAGCACTCTATTCACAAATATCTTGATAAATTAAATAATAACAAGTTGAGATGTTCAAGGTTAATGTGATTATATTTTCATTAATATTATACTTGACTTTTATATATCTACAGAATGTTTGAAAAATTATTTGCACAAAAATAAATTTTCAGAAATAATTTTTATTTTGATTTTTTTCTCATAGTAATATAAAAATTTATGTAGAATATTCAAAAATATAGAATAATAAAAAAGCGTTGAAATAACTATTTTAATTATTTGGACAGCTCTAATGACAGTTGTCAATTGTCAAAATTAGTTTTTAATTATAATTCCGACAAATATAAGCGTTAGCAACTATAAAAACCAATAAAATAATTTTGAAAAACGTCGAAATAGCTATTTTAATGAAATTGACAGCTTTAATTACAGCTGTCGATTGTCAAAACTAATTCGATAAATTTTTGTTAGTTAAAATATTGACGCCCCTAAATCGCGATTCCTTTAAGGCTAAGAGGCAGAGTTTAAGCTATAGCTTGTTTAGCATATGTGTAAATTCGGCCTTCTATATTTTTGATAAGAAAATATTCTATATATAATTATACACATTTTGATTTGGATATTTGTAAAATATACACCGATTTTTACCAAATATTATACGATATAGAAATGGCGGACAATATGGTGACAATGCAATGCCCTTAATACAGTAATTTTATAGAATGTTTTTTATCAATGTAATTTGTAGAAATAACATTGAAAGTACGACACAATGTTATCTAAATTGCATTTAATTAGTTTTCTATGCGATAAGTATAAATAAAAAATTAATGAACCACTATTGCTATATCTTTTTACACTTTGTATAATAAAACATAAAAAAACAAATGTTTATCTAATGTATGTTCCTGATAATAAACACAGTTTAAAAATTACATATTTTAATAAACTTATTTCTAATGTAATAATATAGATAATAAATTATGTTCGAAGCAGCTTGCCCAGAAATACGGCAATACGAAATACATATAAGTATATTTTTGAGGTCCGGGAAGTTAGCGAGCCACTTTCACCTAACAAAAAATAAAATATTGCATAATTTGTCGTAAATTAGTCGTAATTTTGTCGTGAAATCAAAAAATTTCTCGCGCTGTATTTTAAAAAATTATTGATGGTTTCGCTAACTTTCCGAAAAAGTTAGCGAAGCCATTCTTCAAAATTAAAAAATATTAATATAATGAACTACGGATGTAGCTTAAAATTTATTGTAAATAAATCGTAAACGAATAAGAGTAATTTTGTAACGAAATTATTATTACTTGCAAATACAGAAATAATAAACTTAATGAATGTGTTTGTGTACAATGCATATATGAATAGAACATGTACAACAGACAGAGGGAGGGTAGTGTTACTTGGGTTAGGTTAGATTTGGTTAGGTAGCGGTAGGTAAAATTCGTTTTTTCATAATATTTATAATATTAAGGATGAGGCTATTTATACATACGGTATGTATACGCAATTGGCTATTTATACATACTGAAGAAAAAAACCTAAACCAACCTACTAACCTAACCTACCCTAAATAGCCAATTGCGTAAACATACTGTATGTATAAATAGCCAATTGCGTATACATACCGTATGTATAAATAGCCACTTTCTAATATTAATTTTAATTTAATTTAATTCTATTTCAGTTGGTTATTCGATAAATTGTTTTTCGATGAATTGTTTTTTGGTGAACTGGTACTTCGGTGAATTTGTTTTCGATGAATTGTTTTCGGTGAATTGTTTTTGGTGAATTGCCCGGATACCGCATTGTACGCATACACATTCATTAAGTTTATTATTTCTGTATTTGCAAGTAATAATAATTTCGTTACAAAATTACTTTTATTCGTTTACGATTTAATTACGATAAATTTTAAGCTACATCCGTGGTTCATTATATTAATATTTTTTAATGTTGAAGAATAGCTTTGCTAACTTTTTCGGGAAATTAGCGAAACCATCAATAATTTTTTAAAATACAGCGCGACAAATTTTTTGGTTTCTCGACAAAATTACGACTAATTTACGACAAATTATGCAATATTTTATTTTTTGTTTGGTGAAAGTGGCTTCGCTAACTTCCCGGACCTAAAAATTTATAGTATTTCAACTTATTCATGGATTGTCCTCTAGCAGGCAGAGCCGTACAAATTTATAAAAAATTATTTGAGAAATAGTTTACATCAAAATTGTGTAATTTAAGCTTATTGTTTATTGAAACAGAGTTACAAAAATCCATCAATTATGCTATGGTAAAAGTGCGTAAAAAGTTTATTTAACACATTCGCTGCCGGTTTGAAACTATGTACTTTCATAATGTTTTTTAACTTGTGTGAAGTCTATATTTTAATAATTTTTGACACAAATTTATTTTTTTTTAATGTCACGAGCCAATGCGTGGTAGGCACTGGTGTCAAATTTTATTGCCGACCGCCGCATCACGCAAAACAAAAGTACCGAATCACGCGCCAGCGCGTTACCGGCAGCGAACGTGTTAAGATTATTATTATATTTATAGCCATGTGTGTATTTTCCTTTTTCCTTATGTACCTATACATTATTTTGTTTTGATTTTGCTGTTTTTTTTTATCTAATACCAATGTATAAACAATTTAAACAAATTAAAAACATTTTCGTATAATAATAAAATTATTTTTTTTCTAATGACAATTCCTTTTCAGTTGAAGAATATCTGCAAGGGGGCCTCATATTTCAATTGCGCCTGGGGCCTCGAAAGAGGTAAATACGGCTCTGCGTATTGTGTTTGGTTTTGAATTTATAAACAGTTAGTGATTTTTTTAAAAATTTATTTTTATGATGCCTTGCTTTTCTCTGTTAACTGATTTATTTATTTTGTTTGGGTAATTTGTTGTATTTCTAGGGATTTATAATTTACATAGTTGCAATAATGATTCCCGCTGAATGTTGATAATTAAATATTTTCGCTATTTTATATATATATATATATATATATATATATATATATATATATATATATATATATATATATATATCCCTAAGTAATAATAATTTAATTTAATGGATATATTACGCATTATGTTTTGGTCATAAATACGTATATTATCATAAAATTTCTGTTATTGTTTTTGTACGCTTATTAAAGCAGTTTTATATAAATTTATGTAAGTACATAATATGTCAATATTGTACACTCAGTTGCTAAATTTTCAATAAACTGTACGGTATTTATTAATTTCAACAAATGCGAAGGTAAATTAGTCTTTTAAAATATAACATTAAATTAACAAAAATATATTATTGCAAACTATTAAATCGGATAATATAAATATTTTAATTATTCTTTTAAACAATTAGAAAATATTTCTAATTATAATAAAAATGTATAATCATGGTTATGATTGTTAAGATTATTTAATTAAATTTAAAATATTTAATATATTTAATATATTTATAAACTAATTCAATTGTTTAGTGCACATACATAAAAATAAAACATGCAAAATATATTTGTTCTATTTATTAGTACCTCACGATACAGTTACGTGCTACAATAATTTTTAAACAAATACAAATACCTATACTTATAAGGTATTCATTCTTCAAGTCAATTTTTAAATGTCATGAACGAAATTCGTTAAAAACAGTGAGTAGTAGCATGTACAAAGTGTCTCGCGCGACTAAAGAGCCGATTAGCGCCGTTAATCGCCTCTTAGTTGCGCGACTAACTTGGGACATGTTACGACCCAGTGTTTTTATTTTAATAATATATATTTAAATAAAATAAAAACAACCTTAACGTACACAAAAAAATTATGGAATTTTCCATGTTTTCAAATTTTTAATATTTCTTATCACTTTCGAGAAATACCCAAATTAAAATTCAAATAAATTAAAAAAAAATGGGGCTGATTTCATACCTAAAACCGGCTTTTAAGCTAAAGTTTTACACAATATATTTAAGTAGTGATCAGAATTAAAATTTACTTAAAAGTTCTTTAAATTTAAAGATTTATTTACCCCGTATGCATTAACATTTTCGTTTTAAAAAAAAAGGTTTGTTAAAATAAAAATTCTTGTATTCCGTAAGAAATCTTTCTATGTATATTGTAACGAAATTTCTTACGAGATTCAAGAATTTTCATTTTAACAAACCGTTATTTTCAACGAAAATGTTTCAGAATATGGGCATTAAGCTCTAAATTTAATTACCAGAATAACGGCATTAGAACCTTTCCTAGTCAACAATAAATGTTATTATTTTTATCTATAATATTAAAAAAAAAAACAAATTTTACAGTCTTGTACAGGCTGTAATTCAAAAACAAATGATAAGTATGTAATTTATTATTAGGAAGAGTATAATAATAATTTCTGAAAATTAAGTGTCTATTCGATTTACATCTGTACGACTTAGTGATTCTAGTAATTCGTCTGTTGATAGAAAAAGACAAAAAGTTCTGTAACGCTACAGATGGTACAGATGTGAACCGAATAGATCCATTATACTCCTGAATTGAAGAACAATCTGTATATTAATTTAGCATAACGGAGATATGAAAAAATTTATATATAGATTTGAACTGCCGTAATTCATTAGTTTAAACAATTAAATTGCTCAGCGTTCGCGTTATGCAATTATAAATTTCTTAATTGACATGTGAACGATGTCAAACTTTATAATTTCAGTAATTAAATTGGCACCAATTACAGTGAAATTTCAATTCCAGAATAACTGAAATCCGAATGCATTTATAAATAGAATATATTCCATTTATTATATATATATATATATATATATATATATATATATATATATATATATATATATATATATATATATAAGAGTATTTAGTATAAACTTTCACCTTCAATAATGCAAGATCTGAACAAAATATTAAAATTCTGTAGAAATAGGTGATAGGAAGTATCGAAGCAACGTTTCAAAATATTTTTTTCAATGACTATCGCTAAAAGTTTTAAATCTAAATAATTATGTTCGTAGTGTTAAAGATATTATGGCTAGCACCTTGTTATTTAAAATACTTTCAGTTTTTCTAATAGTATAAACCTCACAATGATTTATGTGCAATAAACTAGTTTTTGCTTGTAAACTGTTTAACGTGAAGAAAAAAGTTTCATTGCGGGACATACTGTTAGAATGCAGATGACAATAATATCATCACTCTTTGCAGTTTTGATGTTTTGTCTATGAATTTATTCCATCGTGTTTTTTCGAATTTATGGCTTTTTGATATCACTGGTTTTCATTTTATGTGGTTTTTTAATGGTTACGTTAAAGATTTTTTCATAGGCCGTGGCTAATTTGGTGAAAAAAAATTGTTTTCAAAATTTTAAGCGAAACTAATTTTGAAAAAGTTGGATTTTTACTGACGTTCGAGTTTGAAACATACTTATGTATATTGTTGAAAAGGCTTACGAGTTAATAAACAATATGTTTTAATAAAACAAAAACATATTTTGTACAACAAATATAATGAAAGACATATTCTGTAGAATTTTAAGGTCATTATTTTTTTTGATATTTAGATGATAATTAAAACACAAAGCTTTGCTAAATGCTTTCCAGTCGGTGAGGTAGTTCGAAGACAGTTGACAATCTAGTTGTCTAGTTAACTAATTAATTAAGTTAATAAGTTAATAAAATAAAATAATTTTCCTTAAACCACAAACAATAATTTTGTAAAAAAATCTCGTGAAACTCATTATATTAAAATAAAACTGCTTTAGGTTAAATTTAAATATTAATACAGAACTTTAACTTAAAGCAGTTTTATTTCAATAATTTTTTGTTTATGGTTTAAGAGAAATTATTGTATTTCATTAAGATCATATTTTAATTTATTAAGTTATAAGGTTTTTGAGTCATATTAAAAAAAATATTCATGGTATATTTCTGTGAAATAAATATGTTTTTTTTTTTAGAATAATATCTATTATTTTTTAATTGTTTAAATTATAAAATTAATTATATAGTTAATAATTATTAAGATATTAATTTGATGATAGACAATTTTATTCGTAAAAAAGACATTAAAATTTATTATTTCTTTAAAGAAAATTTGACAATTTTTGTAAAAACAAAATATCAAGTAGTTACTGATGTAACTTTTTGATCGATCTGTCATTTATCATCATATCCATTTTGTTTTATCATATCATAAATTTTAAGTGTTTTCTGTAAAAAAAAAGTATAAAATAAGTAAAAAACATGTTATCATTACTAAGTTCTATAAAATCTGTGCAAAATCCGATCAAAATTTGCCTCAACCAAATGGCATATTCAACGTATACAAGAAATGCCGTATATATGTCAAATAATATATTTCCCGTTCACGAGGAAGCAGACAAAATCAAAAGTAAACTTGGCAAAATACCACGACTGATGGCACTAAATAAATTAAAATCGGCGATTATAAGAGGAATACAGTTTCACGAAAATCAAGTTGAACAGCACGGAAAATCGATTGAAAAATATCAACAGCAATTAGAAAAATTACATAAAGCAGAAAATCAGAATCGTCCAGATGCGTTTACTACACGAGAAAAATTTAGAAGATTTCCATTTGACTTACATACCATGGGATAGTATTTTTTTAAGGGCAGCCTATTAATATTGAACTATAAATTTAGTTATTATTTTAATAGTGAGTTTTAAAATTATATGAAATAAAATTGTTTTCAGTTTATTTTATCCTTGTGTTTTAATTTTCGTATATTAATGTTTCGAAAACAATTATTCATTTAAAATTTTTATTTATGAATGTTTCTAGTCGAGAAAACAAAATAAAAATGACAAGGTTGCAAATTAGATGCATATAATAGATGCATAATATGTTGACGCACATTAAACTGTAGCTAAACGTACCCTCTAACCGCTGAATAAATAGATTTTAGTGCGGGAATACTGTACCAGAGGTATTTTCATCATTTTCATATCACTTTGACATTTTTCAAAAGACGAAATTTAATATTTTGGCGAGGAAAAAATCATTCTTTTTTTATATATATAGATATATATATATATATATATATATATATATATATATATATATATAATATATATATTATATATATATATATATTATGATATTATTACGCAATTATTGTAAGCAAAGAACGTATTTTTCTCTTCTATCTCTCTCTCCATCTATAAGCTGTATCATTTCACGAATATACAATGTGTTTTAAAAGAATTATATATTTAATGTACCTATTTAAAGAATTTTTTATGCAATTTGTATCATTTGTCTTGATGAACGTTGAGTATATCGAAACATTGATTATTAATAAATATTAATGCAGAACTATAACTTAAAGCTGGTTTATTGTAATTTTGTATTCTATAGAAAAAGACGAAACATTCTGCAACGTTACAGAATTGTTCAGAATTCCATCATTAACTAAAAAAAAAGAATAATATCTTATTCTTCTCCATAATATTTTTTTCAATGTTAAATAACTATCATGTTTGATAGATAAAGTATCATTAATTTATTTCTACAACATATGTAACGAAACATACAAACATCTGACAACTATTCACATATAAAAACTTTTTTTATTATAACTATTTTATTAAAATCACTCTTCACTTTTGACTTGAAATGATAAACGAAAAAATCATAAACTTAGAAAATCTGACCAGTCATCTAATACATATGCACATACATACATCTGTCTATCACACAATCAAAATAGACACCCTGTATGTACCACCTATGTTATGTTATCGACTTGCAGTACATGCATGAAGCAGTTTTGTAATAATGTATTGTGACAGCGCCATTGCATTCGGACAATGATTAGGTAAGAATTTTGGAAATGGTACTGACGTTTATACACCCTTAGGATCTTTGTATAACTATTACCCAGCGGGATATTATGACACTCAAGGGAAGTACAGCTCTTCTTCATATTATTTTATATAAATATGATATAAGAATGGTCTTTTGTATAAATCAGATATTTTATGATTTTTAATTTCTATATATATATGTTTTAAAATAAATCAATGGAAAAAAAATTGTGTATTATATGAGTGAATAATAAATAATTTATCTAATAATATAATGTCAAATATTGTCTATACTTTTAAATTCATGACATTTACGATATTTTTTGAAGATACAAGATATAGTTTGGTTATAAAAAAAGATACCTGAGAAGCGTTTATAAAATATTTAAATTAAGATATTTTTGATAATACATCAATGTATGTTTGTTTAATAAAGCAAAAAGCAAATATATATATTAATATATATATATATACTGGGTGTCCCATTTTAATCCGCCACCTGCAATAACTTTAAAATCGTGCATCGGACAAAAAAATGTTTCGGATAAAAAGTAAATGGTTTCGAAGGGGACATCTGATGCAGAGACCCTTGTCCCTCCCGGACCCCCTGGGGGCGGAAAAGGGGGGCAACTTTGAAATCTTAAATAGAACACCCTATTTTTTATTATAGATTCTGATAGACCATTAAAAAGTATGTAAATTTTATTTTAAGACTTTTTGTTTATCTTTGATAGATGGCGCTGCAAACAGCATTTTTTTTCTCAGTTTATCAATTTTCAATTTGAAAAAAAAGGTGTAACCAAGTACGATATTCAAGTTCTTTTCAGTTCTTTGGGAAGAGGGGAAGAACAAGGGTCACTGAATCAGATATCCCCTTGAAGCCATTAACTTAAAGTTATACCCCTCGAAACCATTAACTTAAAGTTAAAAAAAATTGAAAAAATCTTGACTATCGTACTTAGTTACACTTTTTTTTTCAAATTGAAGATTGATAAACTGAGAAAAAAATGCTGTTTGCAGCGCCATCTATCAAAGATAAAAAAGTCTTAAAATAAAATTTACATACTTTTTAATGGCCTATCAGAATCTACAATAAAAAATAGGGTGTTCCATTTAAGATTTCAAAGTTGCCCCCCTTTCCCGCCCCTCAGGGGGTCCAGAGGGGGCAAGGGTCTCTGCATCAGATGTCCCCCTCGAAACCATTTACTTTTTATCCGAAACATTTTTTTAACCGATGCACGATTTTAAAGTTATTGCAAGTGGCGGATTAAAATGAGACACCCAGTATATATAGATTTGTTTTTATGACTAAAAATTTTTTTATATTTATTTGTTTCTTGGGATTTTCAGTCAAGCAGAAATAAAAACAACTCAATTCATTATGCAAGCTTTCAGTAATATTTTATTTCCTTCTTCAGGCCCTGTATTATAACACAAATAAATAAAATGTAATTGTATTTTAAAACAAATTTACTTACAATGGCAGAGTTATCTGCAAAGTACTATGAAACCATGTGTAATAATTTTATTATTTCAACTTTAAATTTGTTACTTTTACAATAATATTACATTAATATTGATAAATTAGGATATTCAATCACATGGTTTCGTAGTACTTTGCAGATAACTCTGCCATTGTAAGTTAATTTGTTTTTACAATCACATTTTATTTATTTGTGTTTTAATACACTGAGAAAAATAGATATTTAACAAATTGGATAATAATAAGTAGATATTTATTTGAAATATACGAGTATGTTTACTGTATTCACAAATTTATACATTTTTAAAATCTACTCACATATATATTTTAATACTATATTAAGAATTACGACTGTAATACTATATACAAATTGATGGTGTTAAATTTTTGTTTTTATTATATTTATAGTTAATTTTTAAATATACTTATTTTGTTATTTTTAATATCATGTGTTTGTGTCACCTTTTTAAATATAAATACCGTTACAGTAACTATCGATTTTTCTCAGTGTACAGAGCCTGAAGAAGGAAATAAAATATTTCTGAAAGCTTGCATAATGAATTGAGTTGTTTTTATTTCTGCTTGACTGAAAATCCCAAAAAACATATATATATATATATATATATATATATATATATATATATATATATATATATATATTTATTAATCTAAAAACTACGAATTGCAATTAAATGTATACAAAATACATATACAAATAGGTATATGTGTACATATAGATAGATAGATAAAATATAAAAAATAATAAAAATGTATGTGTGTATAGGGAGCGGGGGAGGAGGGTTGTGAGTATACAGAGTGGCAATAATGTAAGAATGCAAAGTATTTAAAATGATTGTCATCGTTTGAAGCGATTTTGCGTGTGGTCCAGAAAACTAGTTTCTATACGCAGGTAACTAAAGTACGTACGCAACTACGACTACAAGTACTTCTGTCCTGTTCCGTCCGTGTCCGTGTCCACTGCCCGGTCTGGTCTCACCCTCTAACTATATTTATTATATACTCGTACTACAATCTCTAAAATGCGCAACTTCGAACTTTATCATTCTATACAATAAATACACTTCTCCTTCTCATATATTCATGAACATCGACTACCTACCTTCTTAAATATAGTACTAGTATAGTGAAGCTAAACTATCAGTTTTATTGTATTCGAATTTCTTTTAATTTTATCTGATAAAATTTACTAATTTATACACGGTGGCGACCGCAACACTGTCATAACAAAAATCATCAAAAGTTTCAAATATAAGTTTTCGAGATAAAAATTCTGCATCTAAATTAATTTTTAATGTATTGTAAAAATCAGATATGAAAATATTAAAAATCACCTCAAAAATAATCATGTTAACAGACCCAACAATATTAACACGTTCAAAATCAAAATCAAAATAAAAACTTCATCACATTCCTTTTTTTTAATTTATTTTTTATTTGTTTTAAAATTTGATAGATATATTTATTTAGTTCGTTTTGTAAATTAATAAACTTTTTAGTCTAATTTCGCTTAGGACCTCCTCCGTATATTTGCAATTTTATTTATTCTTAAGATAAGTAAACAATCATTTATGTTTGACTAAAAATCTATTCTCAAAATAAATGATAACAGTTCATTGGCTAATTTTAAAATTATTCCAAAAATAAATCGATTCCAACATTTAGAAATACAAGCCTTAGTAAATAAATATTTTTTAGAAAAATACAATATTTGAAATTTAAAAAAAATATGAAATAAACTTTTGTTGAATTTATAAAATTTTCTGAGCTGGTATGTTTCATCATACATCATACCTCAGTGCTTGGTGACACTGATGATGTATGACGAAACGTCTGCATCAAGGATAGATCAACCACGGCATATACCGACACAGAGAATTCAATAAATGTACATAAATCAAAATAATTTTTGTAATTTTGTACGTAGATATAAATAAAACACCATGAGCTGATATTATAAGCTCGGTTTTTGGGTGATTTAATTCATTTGTTTAGTCCATCTCTTATGACAGTTACATTGTCTTAGTTAAAACCAATTTTACAACCGAGCTAGTAATACGGGACCATGTAAATATATATGTATATAAATAGAAACAATTTATTTATTAATTATGAATAATATATATAATGTATAATAAAAAAAATATACAATGTATAACATATAGGAGTAATATATAACAAAATATGCTTTAATTTGGCTGGTATGGAGAAATCTTCTTTCTGTATTATAATAAAATGCTGATGCTATGGATGGCAGCGTCTGGATGTTTACACCAGCCAGTTCAAAAATGAAATATAGATATATCCGAAATGTCATTCAGTCAAATAATTTATAATCCAATTACATAAGCGCAACAAAAACACTTTGATCTGTAACCATTTTGGTAACAGTATATACTGCATTTGTATAGTAAATGCTAATACAACAATTCGCAAATATCGCAAAAGTCGCAGACATAATAATAGAATAAAATAAATTTTGAAAAATTTCAAAACTTGCAAGAATTTGGGGATTCGCAACGAGTATAAACCATTACTATGCATGATAATAGTGCCATTCTTGACGCCCTCAAATAATTGATATGCAACAGTCTCTCTTGCATATTCCACAGGAATCTTCTGTTCGGCTATCACGTATCTTGTTATTGTTTTAGCAGATGATCCTTTTTGTTGTTGCAGATTTTCTAGCGCATCAATTACTATATATGATGACATTGTTTTTTATCAATTGATTTGAATTGAAATTATATCTAAAACGCATCAATATAATACAAGAATTAATAGAAATACTTAATATAATTTAGTTAATATACTTAATTATTAATATTTTAGTATATTAATTAATAAAAATAACTCTGAAATAGAAATACTTACGATTATCGACTGAATGTCACTAATAAATAAATCGAATTTTGTTTTTTTTTGCTGCTTTTCAAATGATATTGAGACAAAGCAATCTGGATTCGTAAATACTTGAATACAAGGCTTTTTACACAGCTAATTTATATCGTACACGGAGAATATATATATATATATATATATATATATATATATATATAATAATTTTGTACGTAGATATAAATAAAACACCACGAGCTGATATTACAGGCTCGGTTTTTGAATGATTTAGTTCATATTCTTAGTTAAAACCAATTTTAAAACCGGGCTAGTAATACGGGCCTATGTAAATATACAAACAAATAGAAACAATTTATTTATTAATTATAATAATAATATATATAATGTATAACATAAAAAATAATATATAATATAATAATATTTTATATAAATATTTTATTTATTAATAATAATAACTATAATTTAATATGCTTTCATTTGGCTGGTATGGAGATGAATGGCCGGTACACCAATAAACGATAGATATATCCGAAATGTTGCATCAAATTATTTATAATTAAAATTCGTAAGCGCAGCCACAATCTTCTGATTTGAAACAATTTCGGTACTAGCATTATCTGCATTCGTAAAATATATTCTAATATCACAATTCGCTGAATTTGTAGACATAATAGTATTATCGTAAAATGCAATTTCCATATTTCAAAATTCGGGTTGTAATAAGAATTATTACGTTTTCGTTTGCGGATTGGCAACGCGAACAAACCATTTCGATGTTTTATAATAGTGCCATTCTTGACGCCTTCAAATAATTGATATGTGACAGTCTCTCGGGCATATTCGACCGGAATCTTCCGGTCGGATATCACGTATCTTGTTATTGTTTTAGCAGATGATCCTTTTCGTTGTTGCAGATTTTCTAGCGCATCAATTACTATATATGATGACATATTTTTTTTTCAGTTGATTTGAAATAGAATTATATCTAAAACGCAACTATATAATACAAGAATTAATAGAAATACTTAATATAATATAATTAATATACTTAATTATTAATATTTAAGTATATTAATTAATAAAAATTACTCGGAAATAGAAATACTTACGATTATCGACTGAATGTCACTAATAAATAAATCGAATTTTGTTTTTTTTTTGCTGCTTTTCAAATGATATTGAAACAAAGCAATCTGGATTCGTAAATACTTGAATACAGGGCTTTTTACACAGCTAATTTATATCGTACACGGATTATATATATATATATATATATATATATATATATATATATATATAAAATAATTTTGTACGTAGATAAAAGTAGTAAATAAAACACCATGAGCTGATATTACAAGCTTGGTTTTTGAATGATTTAGTTTATATTCTTAGTTAAAACCAATTTTAAAACCGGGCTAGTAATACGGGCCTATGTAAATATACATACAAATAGAAACAATTTATTTATTAATTATAATAATAATATATATAATGTATAACATAAAAAATAATATATAATATAATAATATTTTATATAATTATTTTATTTATTAATAATAATAAATATAATTTAATATGCTTTCATTTGGCTGGTATGGAGAAATCTTCTTTCTGTATTATAATAAAATGCTAATGCTGATGAATGGATTTTGAACAATATTTTTTTTCTACGTGCATTTTTACACCAGCCGGTACACCAATGAATGATAGATATATCCGAAATGTTGCATCAAATTATTTATAATTAAAATTCGTAAGCGCAGCCATAATATTCTGATTTGTAGCAATTTCGGTATTAGCATTATCTGCATTCGTAAAATATATTCTAATATCAAAATTTGCAGAATTTCTAGACATAATAGTATTATCGTAAAACGCATTTTCCATAATTCAAAATACGAGTTGTAATAAGAATTATTACGTTTTTGTTTTCGTTTGCGGATTGGCAACGCGAACAAACCATTTCGATGTTTTATAATTGTACCATTTTTGAAGCCCTTATATAATTGACATACAACTATAGATCGGGCACATTCAACCGGAATATCATGTTCGGCAATCACGTATTTAGTTATTGTTTTAATAGACGATCCTTTTATCTCTCGCAGATTCTTAAGCGCATCAACAACCAAAAATGATGACATTTTCTTTCTCAGATTAATTTGAATCGGAACTATATCTAAAACGCATCAATATAATACAAGAATTAATAGAAATACTTAATATAATATAGTTAATATACTTAATTATTAATATTTAAGTATATTAATTAATAAAAATAATTCGAAAATAGAAATACTTACGATCATCGACTGAATGTCATTAATAAATGTTTTTCAGATGTTACTGAGACAAAGCAATATTGATTCATAAATACTTGAATACAAAGCTTTTTACACAGCTAATTTATATCGTAAACGGAGAATATATATATATATATATATATATATATATATATATATATATATATATATATTTACATAAATTAGCATTATAAAAATTAATACAATAATAAGTATTTTATTTTTGAAAATTTCAATTTATAGCGCAAAATTATACAAATATTATAGAAATTAGTTTATAAAAACAACATTATTATTACTGAACATGAGTATCTTCATGATGCAAAATTCGAAGATACTGTAATATTTTATATAAATTTATAAATAAAAAGATAACATCAATCAGTGTGACAAATAGTGATTTAAATAAAATTTAGCTTCTCTTAATTAATAATTTATAAATTTTATAATCAATTATCTTGTATTTTGTTACCTAGTAACTTTTTTCTATGTTCTGTTTATTTACTGTACATGTCAATTGTGTAATTTTTAATAAAAATCAATACAGAACTAGATCCTAAATAATTTTTAATTTAATACAATGAGTTCTGAAAGATTATTATTACGTTATATTAATAGAATTTATGTGAATAATATTAAAAGCATACGTCTGTGTGCGCGTCCGATGAGAAAATGGAGTGGTATGATTGAGAGTGTTTTGCATGAGCGAATGTTTCCAGATAGTAGAAATAGAAGAGCGTGTATGACAAGTATCATGAATATGAATGAAACAAAAGTTACTGGCCGAGATAGGAATTTTTGGAGGAAACTAATTTTGGAATAATAGAAGGAGTTTGTGCCACACCTTTTTAAGTAAATGGCGTGATTGTATACGTATGTATGTAAAAATAACCATAGCTATGGAATTAATATAAAAAATACAAAAATGTTTGTCATTTTATAAGTTACAATAATTTTATTATTATTATTACTTCTTGGCAGTGCCATAAATATTTCTATGGAATAATAGTTATTTTATTTACATTTACATGTAACATGTAATTAATAAATAATATTTACCTAAATATTTACAAATTTAACATGGTAAAAAATAATTGAGAATTTATTATTTTAAAATAGAATGCTTTAGAATTAAGTTTTGTATATATTTTATTTAAATATCGATGTTTCGACACACTCTACGTATATCTTTATCAGAAAAAAAATAAGATAAATGACATAATAAACAAAGAAAACATAGAAACAAGTTCCTAACTGAAAAAGTAACTAGAGTAAAAAATTTATAAATTAGTAATCTTCAGATTTTCACGGCCGGTATCCATTGAATTTATAGAATTTTCTGAGCTGGTATGCCGTGGTTGATCTATACTGTGAATGTCATCTATGATATATGGCGAAACGTTTGGGACGAAGATAAATTCGATAAATTCAATTTATAAATTATTTAAAGAAATAATAATAATAATTTATAAATTGTTAATTAAAGAAAACCAAATTATATTTAAATCAGTGACTCCACACTGATTCATTTTATCTTTTTTTTTTCTTGAACTTCTGGATCCTTTATTAATTATTTAAAATATATATTATGGCGAGCAGAAGGATCAATAAAACAATATATTTTAATT
The DNA here is from genome assembly GCA_963966155.1 of Clivina fossor. Classification (NCBI taxonomy): domain Eukaryota; kingdom Metazoa; phylum Arthropoda; class Insecta; order Coleoptera; family Carabidae; genus Clivina; species Clivina fossor. Next base: position 23,954,821 of record OZ014550.1, read on the forward strand.
ATGATTATATTAAACGTAATTTATTGGACGTTTCGGGTCAGAATCGAACTCATCTTCAGCAATCTAAAATTCAATACAATAATGTTACAATTTTTATCTATTTAATTTATAATATTTTACAATAATATGATGCTAATATACTAATTTTTACATACCATTTACATATTATGTTTGTTGCAATAACATATTTTGTTATTTTACAAGAATTATATTCACATATTTAAACGTTTTTAGTGATCCTTCTGCTCGCCATAATATATTTCTTTTCTTTTTGTAAATTTCTATTGAAAAAAATTAAAAAAAAACTTAATTCTAAAACTTTTTATATTTTTACAAATTTATTTTTTGATTTACATTTATTTTTCAATTGCATTTTGTAAAATTTCTTATAATATTTTTTATATAGATACATAACCAATCTTTAAATTGAATATATAAAAATTAAAATAAAAATTTAAACTCACCAATCAGCTCATAGCAAGTATTTACCTTCTTTTTTTTCAAAATCTAGCACCTGCAATAAAAAAAAAAAATAATAACAGCAGGATATTAGCAAATCAGAAATATAAAATAAATGTATGAAATCATAGATTTAATATGTTAATTTTTCTATCGAGATTATCTAAAACTACATACATAAAAATTACATTCATATATAAATCATGGCCACACATGATCGTTGCGCAAAATTTTTGTCGCTTTTACTAAATACGATAATTAATCTATGATACAAAATGTAGATTTTGTATAATTATTCGCAATGTTTCTATGTATGTATGTATGTATGTGTATAATGGCTGTGTATGTTTTTACTTATGTCATAATGATGGTGCGATGTGTCTAGATAATACGTTATTTTGACATTTAAAAAGTTATAATAATCCATGTGTACTGTGTTGCAAAATGTTTGTTAAAATTTCTTTGTCAATTTGTACTCTTATTAAAATTATTTAAAAAAAAATTGTTGATATATTATATTATAATTACATATTAACAATAATAGTAATTTTACTATTTTTTTAATCTAATTTTATAAATTGTCAGTAAATCAGTATATAGTATTATTATATTATTTATTTATTTATTATTATAAGTAGTATAGTTAAGATGGTTTGGTCATTTTGAGCGCATGTCCAATAAACATTTGGTTAAAGGAATTTATAGGAATGATTTTGAGTTTGTGCCACACCCTTTTGGGTACATGGCGTGATTGTGTATCTATGTATGTATTTTAAAGGTATAAGTTTGCCAATGAACGTCCGATGAGTAAACGGGAGTGGTATGATTGAGAGAGTGGCTTGAGTGAACAAAAGTTTTCAAGTAGTAGGAATAGAAGAGCATGTATGAGAGTGGTATAGTGGAAAGAGTTTGTGCTACACCCTTTTAGGTACATGACGTGTATGTATTAACTTCACGCGACTAAACAAAAACTGTGTATTGTTAAATGCGTAAATAAATAAATATTACTATTATCATTACTATTTTCATTACAATTCTGTTAAATAAAATAAAATAAATAAATAAATTGCATTATGGAAAACGCAGTCTACATTTTACAAACTATGTATTGTTTAATTTTGTGATAACCAGAATAACACATTAATATGACTTTAAAAAATAAAAAAATTGCATAATGGAAAACGCAGTCTACATTTTACAAAGTATTGTTTAATTTTGTAATAACCAGAATAACACATTAATATAAATTTAAAAAATATATTGCTATTTTTATATGATATTAAACATTTACTGTGGGCCGTAGTTTGCATACTGTGAACTCGAAAAATGCAATTTTTGCTCAAACTAAATTTCGGCGTTAATTTTTATTATGATTTTCGTTATCAATGGGTTGTTATGATGTAAAAAGCATTTTTCGAAATTTTGATCAAAAATCGTAAAAATCTTAAATCTTAAATTTTTGACAAAAATTTAAATTTATAGAAATGTACAATTTTATTTAAAATCGGCTTTAGGTTCTAGTTCTATAATAATTTAATATTATTATTTATTTTTATATCTTTTTTCCTGATGAAAACGCGTTGATTTATTAATAAATTATTACAGAACTACAAACTAAAGCCGTTTTATTCAAATATAATGAGTTCTGAAAGATATTTTACTATGTATAATTTTCATAATATTCAAATATATTTTGATGCTCTAAATTTAATGGTATAAAATGTAATTAACTGTCGCTAACTACTGAGCTTTAATATTTTTATTAAAATATCATACATTCAAAAACCTATCTCGATTGTAATAATAATACTTTACTGTATTATTTCCAGTATAATAATGAGTAATCTGATCGGTTCTTAAGATGCGGAATGGCTAAAATCGTTTCAAACTCATTCTAATTGTAAGATAAAATTTAATATTAATAAGTTTAAAAAAAAAAACTTATAATTTTCTACAATACATGAATCACGCTATATATTATTTATTTAAATAACATATTTGTTTTGAAGTATCATTAATTTAGTATTACCGCAAAATAACAAATAATATTTAAAAAATTTATATTAATTATAATAATTGTAGACAGATATTGAATTAATTAAATTTAGCGAACATAACATACTTAATAATTATATATTAAAAATATAATTTAAAATTATCAACAAGAAAAAAAAAATTAAAATATACCGTTTCAATTTCATAATAATATTCTAATTGATATAAAAACTAGTACTATTAGTAAGTCTACTAAAATTTAAATTGTAATAAAAAAAAGGCGATAAAAAATGGAAAATTATTTAAAAAAAAATGTAGGTCATGATCATGAACAAGGCCAAATTTGTAAAAATTTATACTTGATATTTAGAATTATTAAAATTTTATATTTAGGTAGGTATCAGTTTATGACTCAATGTCACAATTCATGGCTTTTTTTCATTTGAAATCAAATTAAATCGCTCTTAATTAGGACAACTCTTACAAACATTTATATTTTTGCATATTCTCGTTATTCCTAGATTAATAACAAAACAAACTTTATCTTATAGTGAATTCCAAACCACTGTAACACACAAAAATGTTTAGTAAGCATTTTTAGCGTGTAATTGCTGTCAGCAATTTTATAAATTTTATGATCTAGTTACTTTTATTACCTAGTAACTTGTTTCTATGTTCTGTTTATATACTGTAAATGTCATTTGTATCTTTCTGATGAAGATGTTAAATATTAATACAGAACTAAAACCTAAAACCGTTTTATTCCTAAAATAATTAGAAATTGCTCATTGAATTAGTATAGAAAAAATATTTTGATATTATTGTTTTGATTCGGTCTCAAATTTGAAACATTTAAGCTTAGTTTATATTGGTAGAGTTAGTAGTAGAATACGATGGTAGAGTGCGTACTATTCCATTACTAGCACAATATAAACACTTTGCGATAATGAAAAACAAATACTAAAGATAGTAGTGGGTAGAGTAGAATGGATAAGACATATGGAATAGTACGCTCTATTCGTCCTTCCTCCATCACAATATTTACTCTACTATATTTTTACGGAACTGATCTTAAAACAGTTATTGACACTTTAAATTTAGAATTAAATAATGTATTCCAATGGTTAAATTATAATAAATTAAAATTAAATGTAAACAAAACAAAAGCAATGATGTTGTCACCGTCATTGTATTATAATTATATTATATTACATTTTGCAAAAATCTTATTGGCGTTCAACGTGTTAAACAAACAATGTAAAAAGTTTTCCGCTTTATTTAGATTATACATACATACACAATCACGCCATGTACCCAGAAGGATGTGGCACAAACTCTTTCCATTATTTCGAAATCAGTTTCCTCCAAACATCCCTATTCAAACAAGCAACTTTCGCTTCATTTACATTCATAATTCCTCTCATACATGTTCTTTTATTCCTACTACTTGGAAACTTTCGCTCTCGCAAAACACTCTTAATCATACCACTCCAACTACTCATCGGACGTCCACGCAAACGTATACCTTCAAAATTATTCAAATAAATCTTTTTAACCAAACGTTTATTAGACATTCGCTCAACATGTCCGAACCATCTTAACTGACTAACACAACTTTTTATTATAATATTTAAATAATATTAATTTACTAATTGTATATTTCTTTTCTATTAGAAATATGTTCCAATTGCTCAATAATTGTTTCTGATTTTATGATATTTTTTATAATAATATTTTTACTACTTTGACTGCAAGGAAAAAGTAGTATAGCGTTTGGTACGGTGTCTGTAACATTTTCAAAAAAAAAAAAAAAAATGTATAGAAATCCTTCATATAGCCTCTAGATGACGAATTTGAACTTAGTTTATGTGGGTGTATGGATGTGCTCGCTCGCTCGGTCGTCAGACAAAATTTTGTGATCGCAACTCCTCCTAGACGGTTTAACCGATTAAAATGAAATTTTTAGGATAAATTTGCCTAGTGCCCAAGATGGTCATGTGGTTTTGGTTTTTTCCAGTGATGCCAACTTTTCGAGAAAAAAATTACTAAAGTTTTAAAATTTTTATTATGGCCATGTTATTCAACCGATTTTACTCAAATTTTCACAAAAGATTCTCCTAGTATTCCTATAATTTATGTAATTTAACAAAATACAGTATTGCCAACTTTCCGAGAAAAAAATTTGTAAAATTTTTAAAAATTTATTATGACCATTATATTTAACCGATTTTAATCAAATTTTCATAAAAGTTTTTTTTAGTGCCTAAATAAATTATGCAATTTTAACAAAATACAGTGTTGCCAACTTATCGAGAAAAAAATCACAAAATTTTTTAAAAATTCATTGTGGCTATATTATTTATTCGATTTGGATCAAATTTTCAGAAAAGTATCTCCTAATGCCCACATAAATTATAATATTATTAAAATACAGTGTTGCCAACTTTCCGAGAAATGTCAAAGTAGTCTATATATGGGTTTATCCATATACTTCTAATCTTGTCAACATAGAAACCGTAAATGCCAAATAACAATAATATCAATTGTTAACTTTCCAACCTGATTCTCGCTAGTCAAACAACAAGAACAAGAAATATAACCTAATTGGTTTTGAGATAGATAAATTTGAACGTTAATTCTCCAGAGGAATTAGCATTGTGGAAAAATCGTAGTATAAACGAGTTAGTCTCGCAAAACACAAATAATTTATTCAAACGATTTAATATAAATACTGAATTTTTAACGATCGACCCTATTTTGATGATGATTCGTATAAAAAAGCTAAATGCATTTTATCTAATTTAAGAGTAGTGAACAACGCTGAAGAAAGAGGAATGGCTCTTATAACCAAATTTAATTCTTTCATTACAAGGAATGAGGAACAAAGGCAATATTTACTGAAAATTGTAAAAAAAATCAGGAAAGATATCCGAATGCTAACAAATATACTTTGTAAACGCAACTATTTTGACATATTTTGTTAATCATATGTTCCATCCTTATTTTGCTAATAAAGCTTTATGTGTAAAATTATTTTAATAAATCTGTATTTTGTGTGTAATATGTTCAAGTAGTATTGTATTGATAGAAGGTTTAAACACCAAAAATCCATTTTAATAAAAATAAGGGTAACATCGATTTTAGAGCACTTTAAAAAAATTATTATAAAATTTTTTGTTACAACACTGAATCGTAACGATGTTGGTATTCAATTATTATTCGTAAATGTTAAAACCATTTTTTAAGTACTATAGAATGCATAAAAGTTTGTTCGAATAATAAAATAACTAAAGTTACATTTCAAATTACTGAAATTATCGCTGCAAGCAACTCAAAAAAAGCAAGTATTATTGAAGATATTGACTGGGAATATGGTTTAAAGGCTCAAAACATCTTGTTATGATGTAATGGGTTGCCCAGAACCCTTATCGCCAATAAAGCAATGCTGATTATCATTATTATTAGCTAGAAAACATTTTTTTTTTAAATTGTGTTTTTAAAAACACGTTTTTAACTTGCGCGACCTCTAAATATTGTCCGATTTCAATAATAATTAAGCAGTAAGTTTGAAATTGAATGGTTTAAAAGATCCTGGAAGACGGGATCGAAATTCCGAACTTCGATTCTTTTGGACCACCCTATATATATATATATATATATATATATATATATATATATATATATATACGTATATATATATATACGTAGGTATAGATAATGACTGGTAATAATTTTTAAGTAATTGGATATATATATATATATATATATATATATATATATATATATATATTTGCCAGTTTCAATGAAAAATCAAATTTTTTGTACATGTATAATTCTTTCACATATCCGATCTTTACAATCATAATAATCTTACAGTGTCATCTATATGATAATGTTTAAACTATTTGCAAATCGAATTGTGCTGTCGATAAAAAAGAAAACTGTAATTTAAATACTAGTAGTTCCATCTATATGCTAATGTTTGAACTATTTGCAAATCAAATTGTGCTGTTGATAAAAAAGAAAACTGTAATTTGTATACTAGTAGTGCTATCTATATGTTAATGTTTGAACTATTTGCAAATCGAATTCTGCTGTCGATAAAAAAGAAAACTGTAATTTCGTCTACTAGTAGTGCCATCTATGAATTTTTTTAAACAAGTATTTGCATTTTTACATTTTTCACAACAACAACGAAGTATGAGAAATCTCCACTTAGTATTAGGAACGCATGAATAAAGTTGAAAATAACTAAATTTATTTAGTACTAATACTAGTGCTAATATTATTTAATTAGTAAAGTTGAAAGTTTCAGCTGTAGGCACTTGGTGAAACATTTTAATAAAAATAAACAATAAAACACTTGGTGTAAGTTTCACTATATTTATTTGACTTAATCGATTTCGGCTTTCTAGGCCCTCATCAGAAGTTTATACAGAATGAAATATTAAGATTATTTGTAGTTCTTATATACTAAAATTACAGACATATTACAATATTATAACGGTACAAGGATACAGACATTTAACAATAATATAACAGTACAAGAATAGAGGCAGGTTTAATAGAGGCAGGTCACACTTGTGACATCAAAAACTTGGATATTTTACATACAATCAACAAAGGTTCGAAAATGAACTTCTTAGAAGCTTATGAAATCCAAAAAGCAATAGCTATGGGTTTAAATGTACTTAATGACCAAACAGATTTGTTCAACTCAAATTCATTAGAAGTACTTATAAAAGGTTTTACCCGATTTTAATATTTCTTGTACTGTTATATTATTGTTAAATGTCTGTATCCTTGTACCGTTATAATATTGTAATATGTCTGTAATTTTAGTATATAAGAACTACAAATAATCTTAATATTTCATTCTGTATAAACTTCTGATGAGGGCCTAGAAAGCCGAAATCGATTAAGTCAAATAAATATAGTGAAACTTACACCAAGTGTTTTATTGTTTATTTTTATTTAATTAGTGCTAATATTATTTAATTAGTGGTAATATTATTTAATTAGTAGTAATATTATTTAATTAGTGCTAATATTTTTTAATTAGTGCTAATATTATTTAATTAGTGCTAATATTATTTAATTAGTGCTAATATTATATCTTCCACTCCAAGTACCATGCGAACGAACATTTTACAAAACAAGATTAGAAGTATATGGGTAAACCCATATATTGACCACTTTGACATTTCTCGGAAAGTTGGCAACACACTGTATTTTAATAATATTATAATTTATGTGGGCACTAGAAGAAACTTGGGAGGAAAATTTAATCAAAATCAAATAAATGATGTAGCTACAATCAATTTTAGTAATTTTTTTTCTCGGAAAGTTGGCAACACTGTATTTTGTTGAAATTACATAAATTATATGATTGCTAGGAGAATCTTTTGTGAAAATTTGAGTAAAATCGGTTAAATAACATGGCCATAATATATTTTTAAAAACTTTAGTAATTTTTTTCTCGGAAAGTTGGCAACACTGGATATTAATAAAATTACATAATTAATGGGAGCATTAGAAAAATCTTTTTTGAAAATTTAATCAAAATCGGATAAATAACGTAGCCAATGTAAATTTTTAAAAACTTGGTGTTAGTCAGTTAAGATGCGGTTCGGAGACATGTTGAGCAAATGCGTCTAATGAACGTTTGCTGTTCGAAAAGATGTATTTGAATGATATTTCGATATGGTATACGTTTGCCCAGTGGATCAGTCCGATGAGTAGTTGGAGTGGTATGATTGAGAAAGTGGCTTACGTGCAGCGAAAGTTTCCAAGTAGTAGGAATAGAAGTGAGCATGCGATGAGAGGAGGAATTATGAATGTGGATGAAGCGAGGATCAGTCCGATGAGTAATTGGAGTGGTATGATTGAAAGAGTGGCTTACGTGCAGCGAAAGTTTCCAAGTAGTAGGAATAGAAGTGAGCATGCAATGAGAGTGGAATTATGAATGTGGATGAAATTGCGAAAGTTGCTTGTACTGGATAGGAATATGTTTGGAGGCGACTGATTTTTCGGAATGAGTGAAAAGAGTTTGTGCCACACCCTTATTTGGGTACATGGCGTGATTTTCTATGTATGTATGTATGTATGTATAACACAGACATTAATTAGGAAAATACAATAAAATAACAGTATTTTAAAAATATTTTACTTAATATTTTAATATGTTTTCATAATACAATTTTATTATAATTGCAATATATCTTCTTTTTTTTTGAAAAAAAAAAATGTTTTTAATAATAATTACAAAGAAAATTATGTTCTAAAACAAAAGAACAAATATGTTCTGTTATCATGCAAAAAATTAAGAAAAAACTCGATAAACACAGCGTATATATATATATATATATATATATATATATATATATATATATATATAAGTTACATTACAATTTCACGTACAATACATACAACAACGTACGATAACCCGTTGACGCAGCAGTTAGTTATAAGTTCATGTTACATTATTATCAAAAACACATGTAGAGAGTTAGATAGTTAGTTTTTTCTTTAGTTAGTTCAGATCTTGCTTTACATTTGTAAACATATAATTCGCTACTGTAAAACTTAATTTGTAATAATAAAATAAATATTTTTTAAAAACAATTTTACGTTTTACAAATCAATAATTTATATATATATAAATATATATACATGTAGAGCTTAAAATATTATTATTAATTTAGATAATAGTAAGTGTGTAGGGAGTAGCTGTCGCCGATCTTCCCAATTTAGGCCTGTGTGCTTCAATATTTTGAACATATAAAACTTCTTTCTAATCAGAAATTTCTAGATCAAGTAAAAAATGTATGAAATTTAAGACAAATTATCGTTTTATATAATTTATAAATATGAACTTTTTACGTAATGACAGCAATTGAACGTACTAAATGAAATATTCTTTAAATGATTTTTTATCAATTTTCAAAAATAATTTAATGTAGAATGTTGTATTGCAAAATGTTCAATATGTATTTTTAATTTTAATATTTTGTATATGGTTTTTTTTTATTATAATAAATAAAACACTTATTACAATTATTTTTTTTATTATTCATGTTTCCTTTACATATATATTCATAAATTATTGAAAATTAAAATTTTTTGCATTTTATTTTTTTTATTTTCAATAATTTTTACAGCCAAATCAGAATGAGTTAGAGAAAAAAGTTACTTAGTTATTATGTAGCTAATTTTTTCCTCTATTTTACTGATTTTTTCCAGATTTATTTGAGCAAATTTTGAAAAAATTCCAAGGCTGCAGCTTATGTTTAACTTTAAATATCTCGAAAAACAGTGACTTTATCGTTACAAAGAAAGAGTATGTTTTTTACACAGCAAGTATTGGAGAATCGAAAAATTGTGCTAAAATGACAATTCCGCCAGTGGCGTAGAATTTAGGAAGGATCAACCTCTCACTTGCCCCTGTTGTACGCTACTGGCAGTAGCCAGAAACTTTTATTTAACATAATTTAGTATGGTGTACGGTACCTACATTTCCTGCCAAGTATGATAAGGATACGTCAAATAGTTTTAAAGTAGTGGGCAAAAATAGTTTTTAAATTTTTATATAAAACACCCTGTAGCTCAGTAAGGAGCCACATTTTATCTCTGTGATTTGCATTAAATCTTCATATTCTGAGCCCAGGATATTCCAGTTAAAATTAGGAATAGTTATTCTGTTACACCCTGTATATATATATATATATATATATATATATATATATATATATATATATATATATATATATATATATATATATAATTACAATAAAACAAATTCTATCAAAGTTATTTCGTTTCCCTTGAGTATTTCAATTCCAGTAAACACGATTGCCAATTTTCCTAAATGTTTAGCATATAGTGTGACTTCTTCATCGGATAATTCATCAAATCGCTTTGGTAAATACGATTTGAAATTTTCAAACTCAACTAAAATTTTTCTTCCAAAGGAAGTTTTCACAGGCTGTAAGGATTTAACTAAATATTTTCGTCCTTTGTCTAGCGTTGATACCTTTTGGATTTTTTTCTTTAATTGACCAATTTCATTGAGTTTTTCAAGTTCCATGATTCCTTTTTAAAAGCTATTAACAAATTATTATTATTATTATTAATATGAAATTATGTTTTAAAATAAACTAAAATAATATTTTGTACTTACCAAATAGAGTTGAAGTTTCTAAGGTAAAGTTATTTTTCAAACTGCTTCGTAATGAGTAACCCTTAAGCTTTATATATACTCTTGTAAAGTAATTTCAAAAATTCAAAAAAAATTTTATTTATTTTTTGACGTAACAAATTTATTTTTTTTAAATACTCAATTAGCATTTTTTTTTCTCTCACTCTTTTTTTCTCACTTTTTTCCTGTAACTGTATATATAATTATCTATAATAAACAGAATTCTTAAAAACATACATTCCACATTAATTACATATGATTAGTTAAAAACCTTCTTTTAAATACAAAACTACAATAAAGACCCTATTTATGAAATAATTAATTAGCAAAAATATTTTAAATTATACCTTACAAGTAACCGATATGACGTCACTGGCGCCAGTAACTAATTAGATCATTAATTAGTCATTAAGGGGTGTCTGAAATATTCCCCATACAAAACTACTAGCGTTTGGTACGGTGTAACATTTTCAAAAACAAAATTGTGTATAGAAATCCTTCATATAGCTTTTAGATGACGAATCTGAACTTAGTTTATGTGGGTGTATGGATGTGCGTCGTCAGCTCGCTCGCTCGGTCGTAAGTCAAAATTTTGTGGCCACAACTCCTCCTAGACGGTATAACCGATTTTAATGAAATTTTTAGGATATATTTGTATAGTGCCCAAGATGGTCATGTGGTGTTGTTTTTTTTCAGTAATGCCAACTTTCCGAGAAAAAAATTACTAAAGTTTTTAAAAATTCATATTAGCAACATTACTTATCCGATTTTGATCAAATTTTCAGAAAAGATATCCCTAATGTTCCCTTTAATTATATAATTTTATTAATATCTAGTGTTGCTAACTTTCCGAGAAAAAAATTACTAAAATTTTTAAAAATATATTATGGCCATGTTATTTAATCGATTTTACTCAAATTTTCACAAAAGATTCTCCTAGTAATCATATAATTTATGTAATTTTAACAAAATACAGTGTTGCCAACTTTCCGAGAAAAAAATTTACTAAAAATTTTAAAAATTTATTATGATCACTTTATTTAACCGATTTTAATCAAATTTCCATAAAAAAATTTCTTAGTGCTTAAATAAATTATGCAATTTTAACAAAATACAGTGTTGCCAACTTATCGAGAAAAAAATCACATTTTTTTAAAAATTTATTGTGGCTACATTATTTATTCGATTTTGATTAAATTTTCAGAAAAGTTTCTCCTTGTGTCCACATAAAATATAATATTATTAAAATACAGTGTTGCCAACTTTCCGAGAAATGTCAAAGAGGTCTATATATGGGTATACTTCTAATTTTGTTTAATTAAAAATTATTACAAAACCCTATAAATATATAAATATTTAATGTTTATCAATAAAGTACCTATATGAAAAATGTGAACTTGTATAATGTGTATATTCCTCCATATATAAATATAATATTTTTTTAGATATATTTTTAAAAGCACTTCAAAATAACATTAATTTAAAAAAAAATAAAATACATATGTTCAGAAAAAAAATTACTTATTAAATTAACGTTTTTATAATTAACAAACAAATTATAAAATAAATCTTAGAAACATCTATTATTTACTACCTAACACAAAAAAAAAACTCATCTCTAAATTATTAATTGAGAAAACTATTAACTTGTTAAAAATATTGCTATTGGGCCTCATATGACTTCGCAGTGACGTGCCCTTAAACCATAATAAATAAAGTATTGCTTTACCTAGTCCAAAACTACTGTATATAACATTTTCTCCACTCATTCCATCGTTTTTGTCACTGTAACTAGGTAATCGTATAGGTGTCATATCTAAAATAAATTTTAAAAATTATTAAGTATATTATTTGAAAACTTACATTTTAATGTATTTTTTAATTTTTATTTACCTGTTACTGGTTTTGTTAGTTCTATAAATGCTATATCATTTGCAAAGGTTTGAGGAGAAAAGCCGGCATGTATAAGGGCTCGTAAACCATATACTTTTTTCTGTGTATCGAGATTACTACTACCATATCGAATATCTATTTCTGATATACTGTCATTGTGGTTAAGACAAAAGATCAAGTGATCTACAGATCAAATTCAACAAATTTGCATTCCAGTCAAATTATTGGAACGATTTTATTTTATTTTTATTACTTTGTCATAAACTTGATCTCTAATATATATATATATATATATATATATATATATATATATATATATATATATATATATATATATATATATATATATATATATATGAATATGTTGTTCGTTTCTTAAGTTTTGTAAATTTTACTTACGAATTAAAATTAACGCATTGTGCAGCTGTCATAACTCATTCAGTAGAAATAAATGAACCTTCACAGTGGATTTCTTGATTTGAACTTTTTGTAATTATATAAGCATGCCAAGGAAAGTCACTAATTGAAGCAGAATCACCTCCAATAATTCTTGTGGAAGAGTCTGAAAATTTAAAATTTGATGCGTCTGTCGAATATATAATTAATAAAACTAAGAAATTAACAATTAGATATTTTTTACAAATAAATATGTTATGAGCAATTAAATATGTATAATATTAAATTTAAATTTATTGTTGCACAATAACAAATTTATTTTTTGGAAATTAATGTATTTTTATTCATTAGAAATTGATTGTAATCTGCATAATTTCTTTATCAAAATTTTATTTTAGAAAAAGTTTTTAATACATTGCAGATAACTAATTAAGCATTACTAATATTAAATAAAAAACAAGATTAGAAGTATATGGGTAAAACCATATATAGACAGACCAGTTTGACATTTCTTGGAAAGTTGGCAACACAATATCTTTAATAAAATTATAATTTATGTGGGCACTAGAAGAAACTTTCCTGAAAATTTTATGAAAATCGAATAAATAATGTAGCCACAATGAATTTTTAAAAAAATGTGATTTTTTTCTCGATAAGTTGGCAACACTGTATTTTGTTAAAATTGCATAATTTATTTAGGCATTAGGAGAATTTTTTATTAAAATTTTATTAAAATCGGTTAAATAGTGGTCATAATGAATTTTCTAAAACTTTAGTAATTTTTTCTCGGAAAGTTGGCAACACTGGATATTAATAAAATTATATAATTAATGGGAGCATTAGGAAAATCTTTTCTGAAAATCTGATCAAAATCGAATAAATAATGTAGCCAATATGAATTTTTATAAGCTTTAGTAATTTTTTTCTCGGAAAGTTGGCATCACTGGAAAAAATAAAACCATCTTGGCCACTAGAAAAATTTATCCTGAAAATTTCATTAAAATCGGTTGAACCGTCTAGGAGGAGTTGCGGCCACAAAATTTTGACTTACGACCGAGCGAGCGAGCGAGCTGATGACGCACACACATACACCCACATAAACTAAGTTCAGATTCATCATCTAGGGACTATATGAAGAATTTCAATACACAAATTTTTTGAAATGTTACAAACACTGTACCAAACGCTATACCACTTTTTCCTTGCAGTCAAAGTGGTAAAAATAATTCTTCAACATACAGTGACATTTTTTAGTTATTTTTAACTTTATTCATGTGTTCCTAATACCAAGTGGACTTCTCAAACTTCGTTGTGATCAAAACAATATAAAAATGGCAATACTTGATTAAAAATAGTCCAACGATTGCACTACTAGTAATCAAATTACAGTTTTCTTTTCTATCGACAGAATAATTAAATTTGTAAATAATTCAAACATTACCGTATAGATGACACTGTAAAATTATTGTCCGAAATAATTGGCCAGTTGAATGTTGTATTATAAATTTTCATATAAATGTGGATTTTTATAGTAATTAAAAAATATTATTCTACATACAACATTTAGATTTGATTTAAAATAATAATCATGTAAAAACGTAACAAATTATATTTAAAGTAATTGTTTACATTAATATTTCGATGAAAATACTGTAAGTAGAGTCAATAATATTGAATGAAGAGATTTTTAGTTTGTGTTTGTGATTGGTTACTGCTAGCAATTAATTACATTCAACTTTCTTGACCTTAGCTACAGAATGAATACTTATCTTATCCTTTCTATTATTTTTTTCTTTTATTTGAATTTGATAGATCAAGTAGTAATTGATAAAACTTTTTGAAATTAAATATCTTGCGTTCAGTAAAAATAGGCTGCTATTTATTCTTCTTCTTATAACGAAGTAACATTACACAAAATTCATCTGGCCAACTGGATTCCTGATAAATTTTTATAAGTTGACATCCTTTACAACTGCCAAATACAATATTTCTATGTTTTACCTATTGTAAGCTATTTCTTTGGTAGAACATTTAATTTTAATCATGGATAGTTTCATGCAACATTGCCGATTATGTACAAGTGATAAAAATGTATTGTTCACTATACTTAATTTGGATTCAGATGGCAAACGTTTCGTAGATAAATTGGAAGCAATTATGCCAGAAATTGTAAGAATGAAATTATTTGTTTTGATTGTAATATACATTATTGTTTCTGAATCTTTTACTTTTCTTATTTTAGGTAGATTGCAAGATCAAATTACCGAATGGTATTTGTACAATTTGCACTATTCAGTTGAATGATGCGTATAAATTTGTAGAAAAATGTTTCAAATCGCAAGAAATTTTCAAGCGCTATGCAAAACAACAATCGCAAAATAGTGAAGTTATGATAAACGAAATTAAAGAAGAGAATATCGATGAAGAATACATTAAACTAGAATTGAAAACTGATATAAACGTTCAAGTTGAAGAAAGTTTAGAATCACAAAATAATAGAAATTTTGATGTTGTTTGTATGAAAGAAGAACCTATTACTGAAGAACACATTCAAGTAGATTTGGAAAATGATACAAATATTAAATTTGAAGAAAGTTTGAAATCAGAATCTTTAGATTTACATTCAGAATTAATAATTAAGGAAGAATATTCTGATTTTGAGAATGAAACCGATATAAAACGTTGTCAAGCTAGTACAGATTCGAAGAAAAATAATATTTTCAGCTCGGAAGAAAATGATGAATCTGTAAAGAAAAGCAATTCTCATAAATGTACATTATGTGAGGAAACTTTTACTCGGAATGATGTTTTAAAACGACATATTCGTAGGCATACAAGTGAGAGATCTTATAAATGCGAAATGTGTAACAAAATTTTTAATCGAAATGAAAATTTGAAAGTGCATTTTCGTACACATACAAATGAGAGACCTTATAAATGCGAAATATGTGAAAAAACTTTTACTCAAAGAGGAAATTTAACAATACATATCCGTTCTCATACAAATGAAAGACCTTATAAATGCGAAACATGTGCGAAAACTTTTACTCAAAGTAGTGATTTGAGAGTCCATATTCGTTCTCATACACAAGAGAGACCTTATAAATGCGAAATATGTGAGAATTAATATGTGTGCTTTAAAGTTTAAAGTTCATCACAAACAGAAAAGCTAATCTATGCATTGCTTATTTACAACACAAAAAAAAACGAAACATATTTAAAAATAATAAAAAAATTGTTGACCAGTTCATTTATTTTGGGCCCCGGTGAAAGAAAGGTTTCTGAATGACCGAAAACATCGAAACGCCAACGAAGAAAAAAAAATATAAGAAAAGGTTCACAATCTTGTTTTTATGGAAATTAGATGAATTTTAAATAGTTTTTCAAAACAATGCTGTATGATTAAATTTTAACTGCTCCATCATTGCGATCTCCGAAACTATAAAAGGTGCAACTTCAGTGAAATGAAACCAAAATTTTACTGTGCGAATATTGCACAATTAATAAACAAAAATTAATAAAAATTAAAGTAAAAAATAATAAACATCAATGAATTGACCCAATATTTATTATGTTTCTTTTTATTTTGATCAATTTTTCTATTACACCCTTAAAAATTTTCAACTAATAAAGTGTAACAAATAACACTAAAATTGGTAAAAAACATTTTCCGAAAAATTCTAATTTTTGGAACTTCTGCTACTCATATAGAATATTTCTGATGCTAAATTAATGAAATTTTTTTAGTCTGTCCCAGTTCATTTTAAAAGTTATTAGAAAATGCAAAATTAAACAATATTGAATTATTTTTGCAGTAATCTAGTGCCATATATATATATATATATATATATATATATATATATATATATATATATATATATATATATATACTAAAACATATAGTACACATGGTATTTTTTGTATTCTACAAGTTTATAGAGGTTATAGAATAATACAGAATACTGACATTAAAATAAATATATTTTAAAGTAAAACGGCTAGGTTTAAGTTCTGTATTAATATTCATTAATAATCGACGTTTTGACAAACTTAACATACATTATCATCAGGAAAAGTGATACAAATGACAGTTACAGTTACCTATTAACTTGTTTCTATGTTATATTGTTTACTATATATGTCATTTGTATCAGTTTTCCTGATGAAGATGAACGTTGAGTACGTTGAGTACGTGAATTATTAATGAATATTAATACAGAACTAAAACCTAAAACCGTCTAATTTATATAACGAGTTTTGAAAGATTTTTTACTCTGTTAATATATTTTCTAAATTGTTCCAAAATAATGTTTTTATGGTAACCAAGTCAGCGAGTGAAAATCTATTTTTCGATACTAGACCTAAAAAGCATAGCACACTAAAAAAGGAAATTTATTTTACAAGAATAGCTATTTGGAGCTGTAGCGGCCTCGAAAATTGTCACTTCATATTAATTATTGATTTTATCCAATATTTTTTCTCCAATTATTGAAAAATTTATCGTAAAAATATATCTCACAGATCGCTGTTTTTTTTTTCCTTGATAACGGTAAAATTTTATGTATGTATAATATACACTGTAATAACGTAGTTTCATTTTTCCTGATGAAGAAGGACGTTGAGTTCGTTGAAACGTCGATTATAAATAAATATTAATACAGAACTTTAATCTACACTGTAAATAATCAATGTAAATTTACATTGATAATCATAGTAATTTTACCATATTTTTTGTTGTAATTTTAATAAATTATTGCAAATTTACATTGATTTTTTTACAGTATATACATAAATAACATTTTTAATATTAGATGGGTCAATAACTATTAAAAAATCTCGTTATTACTCAATTATCTTTTATTTTTCAGAATAGCTTTTGTCATATTTGACATAACATAATAAACATGCATATAAATAATAAAATATATTAGATACGTATATTATGGTAAAGTACAGAAAAATATGTTATAAATTTGCCAATTTTACAATACAATACGCTAATTTATATTTAAATTATTTTGAACAAACAGATAATATTTTGTTTTATGCGAGGACAAATTGTCAATAAAAATTATTTCGAATTACAAAATATTTCTCGGTTATTAAAAGCATTTTTACGATCCAAATATAATTTTTGTTTTTCTAAAATATTTCCTAATATTTTTAACAAGTTTTCATAATAATACGATTTCAAATAAAATACGTGCTGTACCGCTTTCAATCCAGGCGACGGCGACGGTGTACCATTCATTTTGTTGTAAATATGTACAAGGTTTATTTTTAGTAATTTTTTTGTTCCAGTTACTTTTTTATTAGTGACAATAAAGAATTTGTTACTTTTTTAAAGGTTTGTCATATAATAATTATAATAATTATCTTTTTAATTTTAATATAAACTGATACAGGTAAAGTCAATTTAAAAAAAATACATAAAACTTCTAGTAAAACATAGAATTTATAATACAAATGAAAATTAGAACTGTCACTAAGATAATCGTCAAACTTAGAATAATTTTTGTCAATGCAAAATTTCTTTATTGTAAAAGATTAGGCCAATGTGTATTGAGTTAAATTTAGCTTTATTTAAATGTATAACTAGAATAGTGAAGTTAGATTATTTATACTGCATAAATACGATGAATGTAGTTAGTTATAGTTACAATATCCGAATGATGAAATCAACTTAAGTCTCATTCGGTCTGCCGTTTTAGTTTTACGCACAAGCACAAGAATTTCATCAATCCAAACATTCGACACTTTTTTAGCTTTTACACCAAGTGTTTGGATTGGTCAAATTCTTGTAATTGTGCGTATAACTAAAACTAAAAAAATTATCTAACTAATGAAACTTTAAAGTTTGTTCTTTTTCTATAATATATATATATATATATATATATATATATATATATATATATTTATACTAAATATCTTAAATAATTAAGAATTGCTTATTTAATAGTATAGAATATAAAAATTAACATACGTATACTAAGAATTATCGCTTGGCTTGTTCTTCAAAAGACATTTTGGCAAAAATTATATTATATTTTCTAAACAGAAGAATAAAAATGAAAAAATTTTTCTTGTTATTTTTCTGTTTTATTTAAATTTGAAATGTGGCACTAAGTACCGACTACAAACTCCCTTAGTAAAATTATACTTTATTATTTGTTTTAATAATAAGTTTGGCAATGTTTGCAGCAATTTATCAAAATATACATTGTGTCAAAAATAAATAAATGATTTTTTATAAAGCTGAGACTTAGCTAATGCTAGTACTCTGTATTGTTCTATAAGCTCTATAATACTATAAAATCTTTTGTTTTTTTTTTAAACATATGCAATTTCTAATTTATTAGTATGCTTTCGCTTTAATATTTTTGTTACTTCAGCTTAAAGTATATTTATATTTTAACTATATTTTCGATATTTGACCTCGGATGTTATATAATCCACACCAGTTAACACTGCGAAAGAAAACCATAATAATAATAATAATAATTATTAAATTGGAAAAAATAGTCGACTGTTAATATTTGATTAATAATTAATAATTGACTTAATTCAGTCTTTTATATAATTTTATTAACTACTAAGCCATTGTTTCAGCAATCACTATTGCCTTTTTCAGGGTTCTACAATAAATACAAATATATACAAATATACATACATATAATAATAAATATAATAGCAGAACAAAAAACACTTACAATAGTGGTTGCCGAAATTTTGGCTTAGTAGTTAATAAAAATATATAAAAGACTGAATTCCGTCAATTACTATATTTTTTAATAATAATAATATTAATAATGCTTTATTGCCCAACAGAGTGATCTATTTAGAAGACAAATTAATAAACAAATACAATATTTATCTTTAATATCTTAAACTTTTCTCATCTGTATCTTTAATATACAAACATTTTAGGTAAAAGAAAAAAAGAAACTTTAGACTAATTAAAATAATTCTAAAAAAAAAGACAAAAGATAGTCTTATAGAGCTTACCGAGAATAATACAGAATACAAGCATAAATCAGTTTTCTAAAAACCATTTAATCAAAAATCGTTAGAGCCGTTTTCAAGAAAAAATTTACAAATAAATATAGAAGAATTGTTTCGTTTAATAGTATACCTATACATAGGATTTTATCATTTGATTTGTAACCTATACGATTATATGAAAATTTAAAACAATCACACACTCACACACATAGAGAAAGAGAAAGAGAAAGAGAAAGAGGGCCATTTACGGTTCAGGTTGTTCTTGTGATGCGACGGCAACTGTATGGCCGAGTTTGTGTCGTAGGTCCTCTCGCACTCACACTACACGGGTACACGGGTACACGGTGACTTCAATACGTGGCAAAGCGCGCGCGGCGTAAAAAGATTTATCTTGTGCTAGGTTGTTTGTAAGTGACGCAGGAGGTGCGCAGCTCTTCAGACGAGCCGGTAGATTACCCGAGACAGCAGGGGGGCACAGGCGCCCCGGGGGCCGAGCCCTGGGGCTTCTCACGATTCCAGCGAACGTAATGTGTGTGTGTGTGTGTGTGTGCATGTGAGAACTGAGCTGTGCAGAGCAAAGCAAGTGGAGTTTCGACTTTAAATTGGCTCCACCAAAACGGTTCTTTCGGACTGTTACCTAATGATATTTTCGGTAAATTCAACACGAACAATGAAAGCGATATAGCGAAACTACACAGAAACAAATTCACTAGCTATTTCATCTAATTCGAATTAAATGACTAAATTTTTGATGATTTAACTATTTAATTAGATGATTTTTTTTCAAATAACATTAGTCATGCTTCATCTACATAGAAATTAGTTGAGTAAATTGTTATTTTAAATAAAATTTAGATAAATGATCAAAAGAAGACTGGTAATCATCTACTGTTGAATTAAACGTTTCGTCTAATATGAGTTATCTATACTTTTTTTTTAAGTAAAGCAACTAAAACTACTTTTTTTTTCTGCGCACACTATTAAAAAATATGCTATTTCATAATCAAAAAAAAATATGTATTTCTAGTAAAGTTTAAATTACCGGTAATATTGTTTTAATCATTTAAATCGGAAATATTAGCGTAACGTTACCGTAATTTACCCCCGAAAATATTGAAATAATAAAAAAAAAACTCAACGTTATATTTTAATCAAGTGTTAACAGGATGAGTTTGTTTTGATATCAAGTACCTACGTAACAAAAGAAAGAATGTTTTTCTACCATATTTTTGTACAAAATTTCATATATTAATCAGGTAAGATATAAATTTAACAAATTATCAAATTATCTTTAATCTTTTTATTATTAAATCCCCTGTCAGGTTTGTTGTCCTTTTTTTTATTATTGACGACACGTTTCAACCTATCGGTCATTTTCAGGCTTGATCGTATTTTGTTTTGTCTGTGTCATGACCGAAAGGTCGAAATTTCTTGTCAATAATAAAAAAGTTAACAAACCTGATAGAGGATTTAATAATAAAATTATAGTCAATCATAACGCAGGTTCAGAACTTAAGAATAAAAGTTTATTTTTTAGAATTAATAATAGGGTGTTTTTGCAAGCCCCCGCTAAAGTTACGTTAACGCTAAACTAAAGAAAGTTGTAATTCAAATACCATTGAATCACGTGAGTTTATGATTAACGGAACGTTTAACGTAGAGTTTGCAAAAACTCCCTATTAATTACCAAATTACTTTAATCATAACTCAAAACATCGTTGAAAAGATTTTTAGTCACTTAAGAAAGCTTTTGAGCAGCACTGCACAAATCAATAACTTCTATTTCTATATAGATTCAGACACTTAACTGCAAGCTTGTTCAATAATATTTGTACACCCTCTTAGATATACAAGTGGCCCGGAACATATCAAGTATACTTAACCACTTATACTTGTTTAATGTTTAGATCCATTTATATATATATATATATATATATATATATATATATATATATATATATATATATATATATATATATATATATATTAGACTGTGCCAAAAAAAAAAAATTTTTTTATTTCTCGCTCTTCTTTTAGTATATGTTACAATACAAAAAAAGATGGCAGTATGTCGGATTTGAGCCAAATCGGTTAACATTTAGAGGTCGCTCAAGTCGAAAACGTGTTATCGTTTTCGACAAATTATCGATTATGGAGACTTTTTAATATTTATTCACGTCTATTTATTATTTATGTTATGTTATTATTTATGTTATTAACTAATTAAATATCAATTTACAATTAATTATTATTATTTTTAGTTTTACTTCGGAAAAGCATAGGTGCGATTTCTCAAGCAATGTAAATAATTATTTTTTGGTAGATATATGTTGGTTTTAATTAAGAACACGTACATTAAAAACAATTTATATAACATGTATAAACTAAAAAACATTAAATGAATGATAAGGATGCATGAAAGTATAGTTGTTTCAGCTATTATTATAAAAAAACTGAAATTTTAGCTCAGATAGCCAAGCAAATAGTTACGGTACTTTCGTAATACTCAACCGACGTTGACTTCAATCGTTCAGCAATCTTTCTAATACTGTTTTCGAATACGAAAACATGATTTATTGCATAAATAATAAATAGACGTGAATAAATATTAAAAAGTCTCCATAATCGATAATTTGTCGAAAACGATAACACGTTTTCGACTTGAGCGACCTCTAAATGTTAACCGATTTGGCTCAAATCCGACATACTGCCATCTTTTTTTGTATTGTAACATATACTAAAAGAAGAGCGAGAAATAAAAAAAAAATTTTTTTTTGGCACAGTCTAATATATATATTTATATATATATATATATATATATATACCAATGACCGTTAGGGGTGCGAAATTTTAACACACTCTAGTATTTGCTATATACTTGTCTCCACAAATATTTATTTACTTTGATCTACTTCAACCAATGAGATGATATTCAATTCTAGGTTTTTCATGAATACTTATTGTTCACTATTTTTTTTTTAAAATAGTAAAATATTTTTTAGAACTCATTGTATTAAAGTAAAATAATTAAACAGAATTTTATTCAAAAACAGTTTTTACTTTAATTTTTTTCTGTAAACTATTTGTGAATGTATGAGACACCGGATAATGTCAAATATTTATTACTGTGTAACATTTACAAAAATTTATAACAAAAAAAAATTTTTATTGAAAAAAAATCCAAAATTGTTATTAAAATAAACATATGTTTCAAAAAAAAATGGGAAAAATTAAATTAAGAATTGAGTAAAACATCCCTATTTTACGACTAGTAGATAATTAAGATATTACATACATACATATTATTTTTAACAAAACTTGTATAGAAATTAGTAATTTTCTTATGTATATTAAGTAATAAAATAAATTATTCTTTACAGGTAGCTAATAGAAAATAGCATTATTTATTACCTGCATAAAATTTTTAAATAAATATTAAATATAGCTCAAAGTATATAAATATAAAACTCAAATATATATAATTTACACATTATTTTACTAAAAGAATAGACAATAATTTACCTGTATGTATTCTACAAGTACATTGTTAGAAAATACGTATAATTTAGTTGTCATCAACAATTTCATACTGTGACATCCGGTATTAAAAAAAAATGTAAATTTTCTCATAAATTCATTATTTCATATTGGGTAATAAAATGTTTTTAAAAATGATATTATGTGTGTGTACCAAATTAGACCTAATTTGTATATATATATATATATATATATATATATATATATATATATATATATATATGTAGAAATATTGACTAATCCATTTGTTTAGTATTTCTGAAGATGTTTTCAAATGACACGTAGTATATTATTATTATCTAGGCGAAACACAAAAAGAGCTTTCCATTCCGAGAAGTGACATATACGATTTTTACTTCTCAAGCTTTCTAAAAGAGAAACTAAACTAACAATAAATAAAAATACACGCCAAATAACCTTAACCGGTTACTAACAGTTCTAGAATAGTACATATACTATTTATATTTGTTACGTGGTTTGGTAAGAATTAATTTTTTTTTGGTCGGAAATATAATAATGTCATTATTGTACTAGTAACATAATGACATATCTTTCTACATGGGCAATATGGTAACGTAATATTAATATTATGATACATTTGAAGAAAAAATAATTAATTTGCGAGTGACGTATATATATATATATATATATATATCAAATATACGAAAGACAAACTAACAGTTAAGTAACTTGGAATTATATTATTAATAATCAAATGCGCCATGTATCATTTAACAATCGCTGACAAAATCAATAGTAATTATACAAATAGTAACAAACTAACTTCTCAATCTTATAATTTATCCGAATCCAACCACTAACTGAACGATGGTGTATCGAATTTAAATTGCAATACTAAACAGGCCTAACTCAACAATCTGTCGGCTTTAGGGATACATTTGTAAAATCGCGACCTCCTCCTCCCAAACGCAAATAAACTTACAAACAAGCACTATTCGACTTTATAGATTAATTATTCAAGTTAGAGAACTACTAATCGATTTATAATATATCTGTGTTCATACAATACGAGATACTCGTCGGGAAATCTGCAAGTCACGTAATATTAAAAGTATAAATCCTCATCAAAACAATCACTAAACACATTGTTAATTATTATGATCGTTTATCGTACACAACGAATTTGGAGTAATAGAAAACAACAAAAATAAAACAATCTCACCCAATTAGAGCGATTGCAGACATTGACAGGGATACTGGCCAAGTAATGCAATCTGTAGGGCCCATAGCTTTTTCCAATGTTTTTCAGTCGCCTTTTCCAGTTAGATCCGTAAAAAGCAATCTTAAAATCATATCGAAACAGGTTATGATATGGTAGCTGACTCCAGTAGTTTTGTAACTTCTCCAAATAAAAAGCTATAAAACGTATTTCTACCATTACAGCAACCGGCTATTACATAATGAAAAGAATAAACTAACTGATCACTTACGCATTAAGGTGTTCTGTCTTTTGTTTTGTTTAACACTAGATCATGTGCTTGTCGAAGGCAAAGTATAAATCTGTATGTGCGACTATTAATACATACAGTATTATCAAGTTATGATAATTGATCTGTGAATTCGCAAGCCAAAAGTTAACCAAAATATTTAAGCACACTTCCAACAGTGCTTAATTTTACATCATTTTATACAAAAATAATTTTGTTGTTCGCACACAAGCGAATAGTGTGCAAAAACTATCAAATTCCGTTACATTTACAGTTTAATTACGTTTCTCATATGTGCAATAATCAAATTTAACACCAGCTAGTGACATCTGTTTGTCATCTGCCAAATTGTTGTCGATAATATAAAAATTTTTTCTTTACTCTAATTTAGTTTGCAAATGCATTACAATATTCTAAAATTAATAATTACTACAAGTAGCTATACTCATGTTTAGTAATGGCCGAATAACTTTTAAAGATATTTCTTGTCGTAAAAATTAAACAACTCCTTGTTTCAGTTACATTTGTTTCTGTTTAATTTAAGTACTTATTTATCCAAAATTTGCAATAATTTCTCCAGTCTGAAATCGTGCTTTTCTTCTGAGTTTTATTGGATTAATAAATCATTAATGTACACCTCAACTCCATCGTGCTTAAATAAAATTTCTTCTATTCTTTTTTGGAACATGTTTGACGCACAGTTTATGCCGAAAATTAATCTTTTGTATTTGTAAAAATCAAAAGGCCTGCTAAAAGTCGTCATACTTCTTAAATCCTCATCTAATTCAATTTGATTAACCGCTAACTGAAAAGAATAAACTTAAAAATCTCATTTATTTATTTAAAAACAAGTTAATCATAAAACAAATTATTTAATCCTTTGCATAGATTATAAATTAGAAACTGAAATAAATTAATCGTATTCAAAACTCCGATAAATAAACAATCAAACTAAATTATAATATATAAAACTCATAATCAAATCATAATTTTAACATCGTTTTAACAAGTAAATCCAAATTCATACAGCATGTAATTTATGAAAAATTAAAAAGATTTAAGTTTTAATGCTGTTTCATACAAGTAATTGAATTACAATATTTTATAATTTATTAATTAAATAAAGCCAGATATTATTTAAATTAGTGCTTTTACTGATTTTTTTGTAGATCAAATATTTTGTCGTTTACATACATTTTTTGTCATTAGAATAAATAGTTCGGCGTTCACATTTTTTTTTTACTTTAGAATTACATTTTTTTGACATTATTTAAAATGAATTATATCAATGTTGTATTGTTGAAAAATAGCATCGCTATTTATATTAATACATTATTGTCCGTTTGTCCGGAGAAATAAAGATAAAGTTTTTGTTGACAGCTGATGAAACGCCAAGGACATAAATACGTGATGCCAATATATTTGCTACAGATGGTATTTTTTATCGATTTAATTGAAAAGTAATTACTATTTATTTATTTCTTTGAAATTTCATTAATAAAAATATTGATGTTTTAAACGTTAAGACTACTTTATAAAACGATGCAACACTGTCAGAAACATTAAAATGCAGTGGAACCTCGCTTAACGAGCACCTCGCATTAAGAGTAATTCGCATAATGATGTTTCGCATAACGAATTGTGCGATGAAACTTTCCGCGCCATTGCTACATCAGTCTGTGTTTAGAACTCGTTACGCTAGCATCTTGGTATCGTGTGTGATCACACATTTTGCCAAAATTGTATTCAGACATTATTTGTGATTTTTTTGTGCAAAGTTTAATAATCCTTGTAAAAATGCCCTCCAAAAAAAAGCCGCAAGAGAGCAGCTATAAGAGACTGAAACTCATCTCATTCCAGGTTGGTTCATTCCGCAATAGAAGAAAAGATGAAGATGAATCACGCTCCTTAACACTTTATATGTACATAATTTTCTTTGAATAAACAATACACATAACGTAACATAACATAATATTTTACATTAGTTTATATGGTAAAAATTGTTTCGCTTAACGATTGTTTCGCATTACGAGTAAAAATACGGAACGAATTATGCTCGTTATGCGAGGTTTCTGTGTATGTCGATTATAAACATCAATTCAGCGAGAACAACACGGACTGTACTCTAATGTATTAATCCGCATTTCAAGTTCAATTAAGAAAATTGTGAAATTAGTTATAATAAACACATTTTTATTATTTATATTATATTAAATTTAACTTTATAGTGATTATAAGCTTAACATCTCACAAACGTTTAAATAAATAAATAATATCTTGTTATTATGCAAAGTTTAAATATTAAGTTAATTATAACAGAAAAATTTGTCTACCAAAAATTGTAATATAATTTTTGTCTTTCTTTGTTAAAAACTGGTATTAACAATAGCATGAGCAGTCAACAAAAACTTTATCTTTATTTCTCCGGACAATAATGTTTTAATATAAATAGCGATGCTATTTTTCAACCAGACAACATTGATATAATTCACGACAGAGCAATGTAATGCAATACAAATATTTTAAATAATCGATGACTCGAAAACAGTTAATTATAATGCTAAATACTATACTGATTTCAATAGTTAATAGTTCTTGCTGGTAATAAAAAATGGTAATGGTAATAGTTTAATACTTGTGCTTCTGAAAAATTAAAAAAAATATTTTTTTTGCCTGTAATTTTCGGAGGAAAAACTTAGGAACGTGCGATTTTCATAGTTCAATTTGTAATTTAACAGAGAATCCAAAACTAGGAAACTACTTGCAAATGATTCACTCCATATATTCAAAAGTATTCCAAATTTGCAGTTCAGTTTACTGCCTAAAACTTTTGTTTGAAACTTCTGTTGTATGTTACTTTTTATATACTTTATATAATTTTGTGCTATTGTATTTTGCTAAATTGTTTTTTATTTATTATTTTGACATAATATATATATATATATATATATATATATATATATAATATATATATATATATATATATATATATATATATATATATAACATATATATATATATATATATATATATAATTTGAATGGACACGGCTGTAGGCACTTGTTGAAACATTATTAGAAATAAAAATAAACACACGACTCTTGGTTTTTTGTTTCAAAATTTAAATCTAAACTTATAAATATAAGTTTAATAAATATATTTTTAAACAAAAAACCAAGAGTCGTGTGTTTATTTTATATATATATATATATATTGATAACAAATTATAACTTGCTTATGCTATTATTAAATAAATTAATAGTTAAATAAAATTTTGAAAATTTGTAAATTTTGTTTAAAATATTTATTGAACCTGAATCTAAAAGAAATTTAAGTTCTTGAATCTAAATAATTTCTAAGTTAAACATGCAGCCGATCCGAAATCAATATATTGAACCTGAATACGAATCTAAATCGAAATAAATTCAGCTTTAGGTCTCTGATATACATGTACATTTATAAATAAATTATTTTAACTTTGATTTTTAAATTACAAGTTTTATTTATAAGTAAATAATATGTTTTAGATTTTGAGATTTTAAATGTTAACCAAGGATTGACTAAAACTAACGCTTACAATACTAAGTAAAATAATTTAGATGACTAATATTCCAGAACAATCCTCTTTAGAGAAAAATATAATTTTTTTATTATTATTATGGTTATTATAAAATCTGATTAATTAATACGTAGTGTAGTATTATTGAGTGTCACATACCTCCACCCCCTCCCTTTAGATTGGCGATACATCAGGTGTGACACTTTGTACCAAAATTAGATCTACGAGCACAGCGTTTTTTGTTTTCTTTGAAGTTTTTTTAGTATCATTTTGATGTACGTGTGGAAAGATGACAGAGATCAAAATTATTATTAATATTATTATTATTACATATACAGTGGTACCTCGGTATACGTCTGCTTTAGAATACGTCCAATTCGGAATACGTCCTTTATAATGAAAAGCAACAGAAAACTAAAAAAATACTTTACAATCCCATTAATATACCATATCATGAGGAGTTTGTTTTTTACATGAGAATGTGGATTAATCATTTCTACATTACTTTTTATGGGAAAGATTGATTTGGTATACGTCCTATTCCGTATAAGTCCAAACATCAGCAGCGGATTAAGGTCGTATACCGAGGTTCCACTGTAATAGTATAAGTGTGTAGTTATGATTGTTTTCCTTGTATGACATGTTTATCTCTTCATATTGATGTAGAAATATTGACAATTGTTTGATTTTAATTTCAGAGGAATATTCGGTTTTTGATTATTTTTTATTTGAAATTTCTTGCTTTATATTGTTATTGGTTTTCTATTGGTTTCTTCTAATATTAATATTTCTTGTTCTCTAAATGTAATAGTACAATTATCTTGTTTCGTTAGAAAGTTTCCATGAAGGCTTCTAATTTTATTATTATGTTTACATGTGATTATTACGTCTTTTTGGTTAAATGAAATGCTAGGTTCTGGCTTATTTCTTCTATGAGTTCAGTATGACTATTTTTTAATTCATATTTCTTGCACAAGATTTGCAAGAGATGTAAGTAGTACACTTTTGTTTGAAGAGTAATAATATTACATTTTTATTAATTTTTTTTTTTTTAGTTCAAATAGATTATCAATTTTTTGGGTTCTGATGGGAAATTCCGTTTCATGATGAGAGTAAATTTTAGTTTACAGAATGTCATATCTTAGAAAATACTTAATGTGATCGATCAGTAATTTTCTATTATATTGAAAAATTGTTGATGATTTGTTTTTTATCATTTGTTCCAATTGTAATGTTTTTAATTGAAGGAGTGATTATTTCATCAATTATTTGATTTAAGTGTATTATGCTGTATTTTTTAAATTGTTTGATTAACTTGTTTTATAATTTTTGTATTTACAAAATATTATAATTTTAATTGCTCATTAAGTTTATTTTGGTTTGTTTATAAATGATTTAATATTTTATAATATTTTCCTTATCGTCATTATCTAAATTTCCAGTTATAATTTTTATTATACATCTTTAAGCAATAATTATGCATCCTTTATTTAATATTTTATATGAGAATATCAAATTATTAATTATTACATTAATAAGTTTATAAGCTATTATTAATTGTTGTTTGTTTTAAATTTTCATACGGCATTTTTAGCTGATTTGGAACAAAAATATTATGTGGAATATTTGGAAGGGTTTCACGTTTTTTCATTTAATTTATTAATAATTTAATTTTTTTTAAAAAGAAGTGTCATTAACATTTTTATAAATAATGTTTATTTTGTTTTTATGACTTTCAGTAAAGTCTTGAGTATTTTGTTTGTCTAAATCCATATTAAAATGATTATTTGATTCTATATATCCGTTAATAATTTTTGTTCATTTAAATTCTGCGCGAAAGTGAAATGTATAATTGTTTGTTAGTTTTGCTTTTTGGACATACTCGTAAATTTTAATTGATTCATTTTGAATGAATCGTTTGTGTTAAATATTTGTAAATATTCGATTAGGGTTAAATGCAATTTTTCGATTAAATTATTTGAGTTTGGATACTGTGAACAGGTAACAGGTGTCTATTTGGTGTAATTCACATTGTTTCGTTTATATATTTTTCAACTCTGGGCCATTGTCTGAAATAATTAATTTTGGTATTCCCTGATGACAAATTTTTTAAGTTTGATAACAATGTATTTGGCATTTAATGATTTTACTGTATATTCTTGCGGGTATTTATATAAAAAAATTGTATAACACTAAGAAATTTTATGCTTTCTAATGTAAATGTGTCAATATACATACATACATACACAATCACGCCATGTACCCAAAAAGGTGTGGCACAAACTCTTTCCATCATCCCAAAATCAGTCGCCTCCAAACATTCCTATCCAAACAAGCAACTTTCGCTTCATCCATATTCATAATTCCTCTCATACATGCTTTTTTATTCCTACTACTTGGAAACTTTCGCTCACGCAAAACACTCTCAATCATACTATTCCAACTACTCATCGAACGTCCACGCAAACGTATACCATCAAAATCATTCAAAGAAATCTTTTTAACCAAACGTTCATTAGACATTCGCTCCATGTGTCAATATGAATTACTAAAAAGATCCACTAGGTATAGGTGTATTTTAAATTTGTATTTTGTTGGATTTCTTTAGTATTTTGAGGTTAAACAATGTTTTTGATTGATTAAGTCAGTAATATTTTTTACTAATTTGAATTAATGCCTCTTCTATTCCGCAGGTATTAGTTTTTCCTTCATGCTAATTTTTCATAGTATTTATTATCTCATTTTCTTCTTCTGTGTCTGTAACTAAGCTAATGCAAAATTAATTATATTTCAGTTTAGTTACTAAATAATATTCTTTAACAAAAAAATTTTTGTCTAAATTATTTCCTAAAAGTATATGTATATTCTAATTTTTTCATTTCCAAATATTCATTCAATTTTTGGTTTTGCATGGGAATGAAATACTATCTGATTTTTACTTAGATT
Source organism: Clivina fossor (assembly GCA_963966155.1). Classification (NCBI taxonomy): domain Eukaryota; kingdom Metazoa; phylum Arthropoda; class Insecta; order Coleoptera; family Carabidae; genus Clivina; species Clivina fossor. Next base: position 23,986,253 of record OZ014550.1, read on the forward strand.
AACTGAATAATTTATAACTGGTATGCCTGTAATTGGATTTTCTGAACTTGAATGAATTATTTGAACTGTTTTGGTGTTCGCGGATTCAGTATCATTAGTTCTTGTGTCAACTATATCAGTTTCACTATCACTAATTTCTACAATTAATGATTGTTTTTATTAGTTTCGTTGTTATTTATTTTATATTTATTAATTTTTAAAAGTTTAAAAATTGTAATTATATTAAAGTAAAACGGCTTTTTGAATATGTAATTATAATGTTTGAATATTGAAAAATATAATAAAGTATTGAATTTTTTATCATTCCAATCTAATTTTTCTAGTTTACAATATATTTTTTGCATGCCTAAACGAGTTATTTTATTTTTTATACAATTATTTTTAATTTACTAAACTATAAAATATATCTTGATTAGTAGGTTTTTATTTTTATAGTTATTTTTTTTTAATTAAGTAAATTACGTATCTATAAGATGCTTTTAAATATATTATTTTAAAAAATTTTGGTTTTTGTAATTTTAATTTATCAGTATTGTTAAATTTTGATACAAATTGTTTTGCTGTATCGGTTGGCATTTTTAAATATTTGTTTACACAATTTACTAAACTGTTATTCAATGCTGCAATTTAATTTCTGCCATTTTATAATTTTTATTAAAAAAAATTTTATTTAAATAATTTTTAAATTAAATTTTAGTTTATGAGTTGTCATTGATTTCAACAGTGTTTAATTCGATATTGTTTATTGTTTGGGGATTTCTATTACGCGCATTTTTATAAATTATTTCCTAGGCAAACTCTTTCAATTTTAAACGCCATTTGACTAGTTTTAAATTAAGTTTTTTTAAAGAAAATAACCAATGTAGTGACTTGACATTTCTAATGATTTTAAATTTTCTACCGAATAAATAAAGTCAAAAATATTTATTTGTATAAACAAAGCTAGCAGTTCTTTTTCTGTAGTGGAATAATTTTTTTCAGAATCAGTTAGAGTTCTACTTGTATATATGATGAAAAGGTCAAAACTGATAGAGTCTATAGCGTAATTTGAAGCATCTGTAGAAGGATAAAGAGTTTACTGAAATTTCGGTATTGAAATTTTGGTTTATTAATTAAAATACTTTTGCAGACATTAAAGCAGTTTCTATATTCGGGATCATAATATTAATTTCAGCATTTTTCTTCAAACGTTTACATTTTTTGCTGTTGATTTTGCTTTTGACATAACTGGTTGTGCAACCGATCTGGCGCTAATAGTTTAACCGAATTGACTCCTCGGAAATTAACCTTAACGTTAACTTTAACCTAACTTTGACACGTTATCAGTTTATATATTTTGTTTACTTAATAGTATTTTATTTTATTTTTCTAATTGTTTTATCTTGTATTACGTTTGGAAGTTCTTTTTATCACTTGTAATATTACTCTCATTATTTATATGTTCATTAAATTTCCTTTTATTTATTAAAGTTTTAGAAAAGTTATTTAAAAAATTTTGGAATAACATTTCAAACCTCTGTATAAAATTTTTATTTTTATAGTTGACATCAATTAACATTTTCTAAAATACATATAGTTAAACTAAATATTTTAATTTTGTAGCATTTATATCCAAAAAATATCTATAAAGTTTGAATAAATATTGATTATTATATTTAAATATAATCTTTTTTTATATGACAAAATTTTTGTAATGAAAATGACGAATTTGAGAAAATATATATATATAAAAAATAATACATTTTCAGTAACATTTAGTTATTTGACAAATTTTAAGTAATAATACATTTAGACGAATAATACTAATGTCCAGTATGTCGGATCAATTCGTAGCCATGGATTGAGAAATGTCAATCCGACAGCTTCTGCATTTGTTGCTGCCTATAAGACATTAATTGTCAATAATTTTATGTCTACACATTCTGTAGGTGCAAATTGCGAGGTAGACATTTCACAAGGCGCGTTATCCACTTTAGGTGATTTGCTTGTTAGTGAAGAAGTGGAAAAGTTGAACGATAATAGACAGGTTGATTTAATAATAGATCAAATAAATATTAATGAACCCTCTAGGTCAACTTTAATATCTAATTATTGTTGTGGCTACATTTTGAAAAATTTGAAAAGATATATTTATAAAAATTGTAAAGAATGTAAGGTAGATTTAGAAGCAGTAAAAGTTGGATTTCAACATAATCTTATAACAGAACGCGAATATTTGAAAGATTCAAACTTTTTAAAGTACCCAAGTTTTTCGGCTGTTACTTGTTTTGTGCATATAAAAAAAATTACTTACGAATTATTGTCTAATTATCCAACAATTAATAATTTTTTTGAGCATATTAAAGAAATATGCATGCGTGACATTGATTTTAGTTTCATTTCATGTGCAAATCATAGAAAAGACATAATTTTCAGAATTATAAATAAAAGCGCTTTATTAATTATTTATGGGTACATAAATGAAATTAATAAATTATTAAATGGAAAAAATGTATTAAATAAAAATGCAACAGGCGATGATCCTTTAAAAAAGATGGCAGTAGAAAAAAGAGAGAAAATTGCTAAATTTAAATAAATTTGTATAGAATTTGTACCTACCAAAAACGGTTTTGTGCAATGTTATATTGCCATTATTGTTGTTTCAGAAATTTTCTTTTTTCTTGAAAAATTGCTTCTAACTATATTTACATACATACATAATCACGCCATATATTTATATATTATTTTGAATTATTATAAATGTGTTTTTAATGAATGCACTACTAAAATACTTGTGGGTGACGAAATTAAACTTAATTATGTTAATATTAGCAAAAGTAAAGTAATCACACAAGAAAACAAGAGCCTATTTAATAAGTTTAATTTTATATGGTGCATTTACCGAAATCAGCAAATTCGTCAAACCGCAAGTAATTTCTATTGAACGGGTTGTTGTCTCAAGCGATTTTTATTTTACTGCAGCGGTTTCCAAACTTTGTTTACTAACGCCCCCCCCCCCTTATAAAAAAATCCCGTTTCTGCCCCACCCCCCTATTTAAAAAATTTATAAACAATTTGTAAATAATTTCTTTATTGAAATAATAACTTTTTTTATATTCGAAATTACATCATTGAATTTTACTTTTTGCCATCTGTTAGATAAGTAGTTTTGAAACCAATTAAGAACTACACCTTCTAGTTCATAATTTTTTAATTTTAATAATAACCTGTCTCTATTTATAGTTTCGAAGGCTCTTTTGAAATCAATAAAAACTGCTATTGTTGTTAAATTATTGTCTATATTGCTTTTCCACTCTTGTATTACGTATTGCAATGCTGTTTCACAGTTAAAATGTTTTCTAAATCCCGATTGATACTTACTTAATATATTTGTTTCATTCACATGATTTAATAACTGTTTAAAGACTATTTTTTCTAATACTTTTGCTGTAGCCGGTAGCATATTAACTGGTCTAAATTCTTCCCCCAAATGTGTATTATTTATCTTTCTTAATGGAACAATTGTGGATACTTTTAGTTTATCTGGTACAATACCTGTCTCTAATGATAAATTAATTATATGTAATAATGGATTTTTTAGTTCTTCATAACCTAGTTTAATTATATCTAATGTAAGCTCATCTGGGCTGCTTTTGCAATCCATCGCAAATATTACTTCTCTTAATTCGTGTTCTTCAATTAACTTAAAGCTATTCCACTTAGAACTATTGCCCTTATTAATAATATCTAGATTTATATTTGGTATGTCAACTATAATATTTTCTATGCTGTTGATAAAATAATTATTAAATTCATTTGCAATTGAATTTATGTCGTTAAATGTACCTCTGTCAAACTTAATGTTACTATAGGAGTTTGTACATTGTGTTGATACAATGTTTTTTAAAGTTTTCCACATAGATACTGAATCATGTCTGTTATTATGTACATTTTGTTCGTAGTATTCCACTTTGGCATTTTTAATCATTTGTACAACATAATTTCTACTTTTTTTATAGTTTTCCCAATCCTTTTGCTACTTAGAAAATGTAAATAATTTAAATTTATTATTTCTATCTCTCATTTCATCATTAATACTGCTATTAAACCACGGTTTACTCTGAAAACTAATTTTAACGCTACATTTCGGCATTATTCTATCTAATATTTCTAAATAACTTTCATAAAATATATTGTATTTATAATTAATATTTTGTGCTCTATATTCTATTTTAATATTGCTTAATTGACTTTTTAACAAATTTAAATTATTTAATTTGCTTCTACATATTCTATTGATTTGTAATTTCTTTCTAATATTAATTTGTATTTCAATTAAAGAATGATTGTTAAATACTGGTTCATCCCTTATTCTACAACTTATATTATACATATTACTTAGTACTAAGTCAATCATTGATTGCTGCCCTCCATGAGAAATATGAGTATTTCCTTGAACACATTGTTTTAAACCTAAGCTTACACTAAACTGTTTCAATTTTTTCGCATAAAAGGAATCACTATTATAGTTAATATTAAAATTCCCCACTAATATTATGTCATTATTTGCAGTCATAATCAATTCTTCACCCCATTCTTGCAAGAATTGTAAGAAAGTTGCTTCCGGTACACTCGGTGAACGATATATCCCTCCTATATAAATTTGCTTGTCTCCAACAATTATTTTCATTACCAGAACTCAAAATTCTTTTTCATATACCTGTTTATCTACAATTTCAAATTTAATGTCCTTTCTCACATAAAATTGCACACCGCCCGTTGCTCTAGATGTGGAATCCACTCTAACAGATTCGTAATTACATATTTTTATTTCACTATGACTAATGTTGTTCGTTAGATGTGTTTCTGTTAAACACGTAATTGCTGGCTTTTGTGCCAATATAAACTGTTCAATCTCATCAAAGTGCGCTGTAACACTTTGAGCATTTTGTATGAAAATATTCTCGTTCAATTCTTTATCCTGTAATTGCTATTCACTGTCATTTAATTTAAAATAAGTATATTGTCGTTCAACCTTTTTCTTGTACACATCACAGTTTAAATCAAAACTTGTATGATTTACATCAATTTCAAGCCCAAATTTTTCTTTAAACTGAAGACAGTTTATAAATTTTTTTCCACTCATATCACAGTCTTTTGTTCGATGATCGTTATTTGCACACTTACCACATGATTTGGCATTCTTACAATTCTCAGCTTTATGATTATAGCCGCAACAATTAAAGCATCTTAATATATTTACATGTTCAAATACTCGACATATTTTCCAGTTTATGTTTATTTCTTTTACTTCCATAACATTTTTAAATGTTTCTTCATCCGTCTGAACTAATGCCATCTTGTATGTATTCCTATTAAAGATGCCTAATATCTTGACCTCACTTTTGTCTTTCTCGACACATTTATTTTGTTGTGTTATGCAGTATTTTAATTCTTCCTTGTTCAGATTATCCTTGATTCCAACAATTTTTATTACTGGATTATTTTTTTAAATTGCTGTTACCTCCATTTGGTTTCCCAATTTGTTTATAACTTCTTCACTTAACTTATTACAGTCATCGTTATTTTTACATATTACGACAATTTTATTCTCACCAATGGTTTTAAATACAATTAAATGTTATTTTATTGTTAAAAACATTTTGCGACACATTTTATTAATTTGGAAAATAAAAACTTAAAAAAAAAACCATTATTTATACTAACGTGTTCAAAACAAATACTGACTTTATAATCTAGCAATTGCTGGATTTGCTGACTTGATTAAAAGCACCTATTTTCAACTTACATTTTCAGAAAAGTGCTTTTTTCAGTTTTTTTTAATATACAGTGCGATATTTTGATCTCTGAACATATGAACTGAACTACATATAAATTTTCTATGTTCAATTTTAAAAATAACACACGAATTGCATGGAGACATCCCTGATAGTTATGCAACCAATCTTACATAATGTGACAATTATTTGAAAAGATTGAACTACTTTCAACAAAATATTTAGAAAGCATTAAACTATTCGCATTATTTCAAGAAATTTGTTTAAAAATGTATACAAAAGAAGAAAGATTAGAAATTTTGCATTGGTATTTCGACAAGAATAGTTTGAGAAATGTGAGAGATATATTTCGAACATCTTTTATAAATTAATAAATTTATTAATTAAAAATTATATTTTTCTCTATAAAATATAGAATGTCTTTTTTTTTATTTTTATATTATTTATTAATTATTATTTATAAATTTAAGTGTTCAGCAATTTACAATAAATGACCATATTCTGTTAAATATTTCATTTTTTATTCAAATAAACATCATATTACGTAAGATTGGTTGCATAACTGTCAGGGATGTATCCATATATATATATATATATATATATATATATATATATATATATATATATATATATATATTTCTGTTTTTCATTTTCTAGTTTATTTGATATTATAAAATTTAAAAAAGCACTTTTGATGAAAATATGGGTAATAATTTTCGTAAAATATGTAAAAATCAAATATCATTATTAGATTTTTACATATGTATATAATTTTGTACATTCAAATTTATAATTTTATTTACTATACAAATGTCATTTTGTATTTTATTTCTAACTACATATTTTTGCATTTAATTTTTTATCTGTAATAAAATAAAATTATATTTTTCTTCTAAATTATTTTAATAATTATAGTAAATATAATTTTGTATAGTAAATACAAATTAAAAATTTGAATTAATTTTTTTTTTATAAATACAATGGCCCGCAATTATAATCTATTTTAAGATGCACTTTCAGTTGAAGTCATAATTGTTAACTTACTTTTTGCTTTTATTAATTATCAAATATAAACTATTTGTTTAAAAAAATTACTAATTTTTAATTGTTCTGTAAGTAATTTTAAAATAGGCTATGAATACGGGCTGGTATACTGTACACAGTAAATAATTTGTAGATACATTTGTAATGAATTTACTATTTATATATTTCTATATATTTTTGTATTTGTGTATTTTTTAACAAATTAATATAATTTTTATTTTCAATATTTTCACTGTTTTTATTTATTATTATAAATAATATTATTAAACTTTAGTGACAATATTGAGATTGAAATGTATGATATACAGTTTGTAAATTTCATGTTAATATATGAATTATAAAAAATTCTATATAAACATAAAATTTATTAACTATATATCATACATTTTAATCTCAATATTGAAGAAATAATATTCATGTAATGTTGGTTGCATATGTGTGCACCTACTAGTTTCGGTACAATCACTTGAGGGCGCCACTTTCAGTGTAACGTGGTCTACTACGTCACTTTCTTATCTATATATATATAATATATTATATAATATATTATCTATGGACTGAGCTAAGTTCGTTGAAGCACAGCATGGAGTTGTGAGTTCTCCTGGTTGAGCCACGGCCTCGTCATGTTATGATGATGGTGGTAACTCCCGTCTTTCCCTTCGCTACACCGAAGAACTCTACATGTTTCTCAAGAATAAATAGCGTATTCTGAATAGTGGGAGAAAACGCACACAAGGCCGTACGTATACCGTCGCACATATTAATTCAACAGGTATCTAAAAACAAAATATTTTAATTTTCGTTTCGATATTTTTAATATTTATATTTCGGCATAACAACATATTTGCATAGGAATATTATATGTTATCTATGTTCTGAATTACAATGAAATACTATGAAATATTAACAAATTAAATGCATTATAATTATAATGAGTCTCTATTTATAGTTTCTTTTACAAGCACTTATTAACTTTGTTCGCGGAGCACATCCCGAACACATTCCGAACAAGTACGCATGCGCAATGTAAATTCGGTCGTTCGCGGTAAGAAAATTACATGTTCTGAACAAAAAGTTCTGCGTTCGCGGAACACAATTATTTCATTCGGAATTAGTTCCGAACGTATTCGACACATCCCAGAATTTTACCAAGGATTTCTGATCCGCACATGCGCACTGCGCATTATATGATCGTGAAAGTTGATCAGCAATAGTTTACACGTCAATTTCGAACGTTTTAGGTTAGATTTGTGTTTTAAAAGCATAAATTATTTACTATTAAATAGATCAAGGTAATTATAAAAATGACATACATTAACATAAAAAGGTTAGAATAAAAAATATAGATAGATACTTAATTTCTCGCTTCAGATGTCGGATCACTTCGATTCAAGTGATAAAGACGTTCGCGGAAATATAAAATCCTGAATAAATTCAGAATCGGACATGCGCATTGGATTAATCCTAAAGACATTCCGAACAGGTTCCGAATTAATTCGGAATTGCTACCGCGAACAAAGCTATTGTTAAAAGCACTATTAAATTAATATTTCAAATTATTTGTTAAAATTTTCAAAAAAAACTAACAAAATATATAACAAAAACATTTTTAACCTAAATGTGTTTAAAAGAAACCATGAATATGTTTTATTGTTTAATAAAGCATAAAATTACTTATTTATATTATTGTTTTTTAAATTACGGTAAGTTTTAAAATATTATATTTTTTTTTAGACCGCCACAAAGTTTTAAAAGTTTTTGAAAACCACGAAAATAGTCGAATTTTACCGGAAAAAGTCGATAATTAAGCGGTTAGAATCGCTCATATACCTATGATATTTTTATAGTATATTGAGTCACTGCAGTAACCAATAAGATTGCTAGTTTTTAAATAATGTTATGTTTTCATTGGTCGACTGCATACAATAATAGGTGGCAAAATAAGTAAACACTACAAGTGGTTTGTTTGTTATTTATATTCGTAAAAATGGAAGAAATTAGAAATAAAATAATGCAGTTAGGAGCTAAAAAGAACATAAATGCATTAAAAGAATACGTAGAAAATCTGGATACAGAAGAAGTAAGTTGAATAACGTACAAAGCCATTCAGTTTATTAATATTCACTTCTAGTTAACCTCACTTATTTCGGAATACATCTGTGAACGAAACGGTTTACTTATATGGAATTATCTATTGCAATCGTTTACCGAATCGATTGAATCACATAATAAAAGATTTCAAATATGTATGACGGTTCTCAAAGTTTTGGAAGAAGACAGTGATTCTAATTCGCAAAATAATGATATAATTTGTACATTACAAAATGAATTTGCTAAATTTAAAGCTAATCATTTGATTGACATTTGTGAATTTTGCATTGAACGCATTCAGAAAGGATATGTTCTACAAACAACGTACGTTGCAACAAATGAAATAACGTTAAATAGATATTTAAAATGTTTATTTTTAGTTGGAAAGATTTGTTACCGCAAACACTTGATATTCTTGTTGAAAAAGATTGTGTCACGTATAATAATAGTGAAATGACTGGAGAAGATTTTAAAAAACAAATAATTAGTTCATTGTGTATGATTAATTGGTCGCCTAATATTGTTACACCCTTAGTAGTTATGTTTAGGTAAGATTTAAACAGGATTTTTTTAAGTTTTTACTGTGATATTATTATTTTTAGGGATATTTCTGTTACTGAAGAAGAACATTTACAAATTGTTATTAAATTCTGTAATATTATGGACAAACTAACTTGTCTGGAATTGCCGGCGTTTGTATATCAATTACTAGAATTTTGTTCATTTCAAAACAGTCGTTGCATATTTTTAAAACTTCAGTACTATTTTTCAAAACGAATTTACAAAAATCTGGGCAAGTACTTGAATCCATCGTCCAGTTCACAGTCAAGTGATTTGGATTCCATTACAGACGTTTCGGAATACGATGCATTGCAAGTTGAAAGTACAATTTTATTTCATATACATCAATCCGCAACTTTTAATCACGGCATAAATGATTATATTAAATCATTGAAAAATATGTTAAAAGCACCGGAATTTGTGCTACATCCATTTCAAGTATCAGTTTTGTTAATTATATCTACCGTATTTTTTGAAGAACAAGCTCTTGAAATACTTCGTAGCTGTGTTGTAAGATCTATAACTGAAGATCATAAAAGATCGGAATCGGCTTGGTTTAAAAGTATAGCTTCTAGTTCCAGTGAAGTTAGTAATATTATGTCGGCTGTTATCGAAAACAGGTATTGTATTTTGAACTATTTGGAATTTTTTACTTCTAGTTTTAAAATGTATTTGTCTGATTTTAATTTATGTATAATTACTCTATTGTATAATAATTTGTAAATTATTTTTTTTTTAGCATAAGAGAGCGACCATTAGTAGTATCTGGCTTAATAAATTTCTCATTTGTTTTATTAAAAGCTGGTGCTGCATTAGGATCGAAAAATATTGCTGAAGCTCAATGGCAATTAGGTACATTTATTCTTTTAAAATTAATGAAGAAAAAAACAGAGAATTCTAATACTGTTGTACAAGAACTTTGTAATCGAATATTGATGGGTGAAAACGTTCCGCATTTATCAGGTAAATATATTTATTTCGAAGTTATTTCAACTTTCACTATTAAGATTTAAAAAATTATAAGATATACCTAGAGTTAAATCAATCAAATCAAAGAGAATTGATATATTACCAATAATAGATTCCCACAACCTAATAGTATCGATTTTATCTAATACCAATTTAAAATGTGTCTGTTTTTAGAATGTTTACATCAGATGTGCCGCAATTTAACATTAACAATGTTAGAATATACCGGAGCAATAATTCAGCTAATAGAACAAATTCTTCAGTTACCGGGAGCTACAGCACGAGGCATTGTTGATGCTGTTACACCATTAGTTAAAGTTTCATCACGAATCCGAGATAATTTAATCTTAATTCTACGGAAAGCTCTATATTCTAGGTATGTATAACTATATATATGATCGTGATTCTCATCATACTTTCGTAAATTTGTGCTTCCGTAAATATTTTAGACAAAGAAAGCTTCGAATATAACAGCATCGAAATTAGTTTTTTATGCTTTGTAACAGTATAAATTAGATATAAAAATATCGAAAATTATTTCAAAATAACCATAGTCATTAATAGAATTAATAAACAAAAGTTTATGATTCATTTTGAGGTAATTTTCGATATTTTCACATCTAATTTCTACCATTTTAGAACATGTATAATTAATTTAGTTTATACATTTAATTATTTTTTGTTATTTGTATAAATTTGCAGAAAAATCGAAACACGACAAATCGCTGTAAATGGATTTTTAAAAATATTGAAAACATTGCGAATTTCTAATATGACTGCACTAAGTCAATCGGACGCATCGTCACGTTCGAATTATTCTTTTCTAACGCAATTATCATTGGATTGTCAAATGCAGCAATCGACTAATAAGTTTCATAATGAAGCTATATGCTTGGAAGTTTTAGGAATACTAAGAAGGTGTTTGATGCAACAAGCTGAAGTTCGAACTGAATTATACAATTGTAAGTATAATCAAATACAATATAATTGACAAGATTGTTAACAATCAAGAAAAATGTACAGCGGTTTTAAATGTAAATTCATTTTATCAATTTTTTCCGTAACGATTTCTAGAGCAGTTACAATTATTTCTTAAATTAAAATTGTAGTATCTAACCCAATAATTCAATATCGAATATTTTTTCGATAAGAGACGTTTTGAAATTAAACGATGGAATTGCAGATTTAGTTTTATTGTTGGCAAATTAATTGAACATACAAATTATTGCAACTAATAACCGTTTCGGCTTCTTTTAACAAAGTAAAAAAAATTCAGAACTCATAATATTAAAATAAAACGGCTTTAGATTGTAGTATTAATTCTGTATTAATATATATTAATTTGTACCAAAAGACTAGACCTATGTTTTCTTATTTTCATTCTCCTTCATTTATTTTGTTAAATCGCGAAAAACTATTTTTAAATCTGTAATTCTCGCTTTGCAAGAGATCAGCATTATTTATAATTGTACAATTCAACTGAAACTGACTGCAGGATCACATTTCTATGTATTTATAGACAATACAATGAACTGAATTTTCCGGCAATTAGAAAAAAACAAAAAAATTGGATGATGTATGAGTATTTTGTGAATTTGGATTCATAATTTAGCACATCTAAATACATACCGGGTGTATACTTGGTTTATGCAATATAGGAAAAACAATGTTATTTTTTTAACATCGTAATTCCTGCCTCCCCGTTAGTTTTAGAGAAAAATTATAAGAGACAAAAATTATTTAGAATTAAAAACTGCATTATTTACGCTTAAAATAATTGTGATATTACGTCTCAGTAATTAATTATTAATTAAATAAATATTATCAGTTTTCAGCAATATCAGACAGCCATGGACAAAACGCGAATGTATTTTGTTCACAAATGTCAGTGTATTGACAGTTGTAAACAAAATACATTCGCGTTTCGTCCATGGCTGTCTGATATTGCCGAAAACTGTTAATATTATTTAATTAATAATTAATTACTGAGACGCAATATCGCAATTATTTTAAGCGTAAATAATGTAGCTTTTAATTGTAAACAATTTTTGTTTCTTATATTTTTTCTCTAAAACTAACGGGGAGGCAGGAATTACGATGTTAAAAAAATAACATTGTTTTTCCTATATTGCATAAACCAAGTATACACCCGGTATAAATGTGGTCCTGAAGTCAGTTTCAGTTGAATTTTACAATTATAAATAATGCTGAGCTATCGCAAAGCGAGAATTACAGATTTAAAAAAAAATGGAGGGTGATGAAGCAATTTTGGCCTCCGATTTGGATTCAGCGTGACTACATAAGAAAACATGGGTCTGATCATTGGTACAGACCACTTTTAACGTCTTCATCAGGAAAAAAGATACAAATGACATTTACAGTAAATAATCGAATATTGAAACAATTATTTTTTACATAAAATCATTTATTTAGAATTAATCCTTTAATAGTAGTTGTAAATTTATATATTGTGTGGCTCGTTGGTCTAGGGGTATGATTTTCGCTTAGGGTGCGATAGGTCCCGGGTTCAAATCCCGGACTAGCCCAGATTTTTTTTCTTTTTTTATTGCATTTTTCGTTGTATTATTGTAATTGTTATAATATTTATTTTCCTAGTATATTTATTGTTTTTTAAAAAAATAGTTCTATTAAAATGTAAAATATAATTTGCGTTTGCGCGTGCGTCAAATTAAATCCAGCTGTTTTTGTTGTGGCTCGTTGGTCTAGGGGTATGATTTTCGCTTAGGGTGCGAGAGGTCCCGGGTTCAAATCCCGGACGAGCCCTATATATTTTTTTTAATTTTTAGTTATAAATTAAATATTTTAATGAAATATATTTATTTACATCGCATTTTAGTAAATTTTAACAGCGAATAACTAATTATAAGTAAAGTTCATGGTCAAATTTTTTACATACATATTAACTTGTATTTGCTTGTATCAAACGAGGAAAATGCTTATAAACATATTTGTTTAACAAATGTGGCTCGTTGGTCTAGGGGTATGATTTTCGCTTAGGGTGCGAGAGGTCCCGGGCGGTCCCGGGTTCAAATCCCGGACGAGCCCTATATTTTTTTTTTATTTATAAATTATATGTTTCGTTAGTTTCGTTAAATACTTTTGATTGTTTGATTATTTATACTGCAAGTTTACAGAAAACACAAAATTACAATGATATTACATTCACAAATTGATTTTTCAAAATTATTTTTAATACAACAACAAAAATATCAATATTCTGATTCGAAATACAGACATTATTTACACAGTTTTAAACTTTCTTTGAATTCAAATATCACAAATCTGGATCTCAGACTTAAGTATATAAAATAAGTTTTTTGGTTTCTCATAATTTTTGACTACTTATAAGTATTGCGCAATCGCTCAAAATAATTTAAAATAGTTTTACGCAATCGAAAGCTTATAAACAGAAATATGTTTTCTATTTAATCGCTCTCTGTTAGTTTCTAAAAATATTATCGATTTATTATGAATAATCATTTGATTATTTTTGAATATTTGTCTAGTCTTAAAAGAATTTTTTTTTATATCGTTTTAATATCATTGACAAAATCAGAAATATTTAAGTATTTTTATATTTTTATCCCGCAATATATTCAGCCGAATTCACACATTAAATATATAAATAAAGTAGTTATTGTTATAATTTGTTAAAAAAAAATTGTTTTAGGTTTACAGGATTCGGTTTGCTTAAATACCGAATTAGGTGTACCTGCATTAGACATGTTATTAAGTCATTTTAATCAATTTTGTAATTCGGACGAAAATGTATTACCACCGCTGAATTTTACGAAAACGATTCTTACAAAAAATACCGAAGTTATTATACAGGTATGTTAAATATATTTATTGTTTGAATATAGATAATTGATATTGAAATTTATTTTTAGGAACCGTTAGGTCGACTTATTTTTACTATAGGCTTAATTTTAATAAAAGTTAAAGATATAGACGATAGTACAAATCCAACGAATGTTCATGTTGCGAAAATATTGGCAAATTTATGTCAGCAAATGACGAAATGTGAACCTATGCATTTCGAACTGGTAATTGAATGTTATTTATTAATTGCAACAGATATTTTTGATTTTTGTAATAGAATTTAGTTTTTGTTTTATGGCCAAAAATTGTATAGGTTTTTTTTTTAATTTATCTGTTTTTGTTAGGATAATGGCAAGGATTTATTGGACAATTCGCTTGATTGTCAAGCCGATCTTCTGATTCTTAAACAAATTATGTCTGTATATGAAGCATTAATGGGTTATTTGATTTATTCATGGGAAGGACATTCGGAAAATACTGCTCAAAATGTATATTCACTGTTTCAAGCATACTGCAGATTTGTAGAATTTTCAAAAGTAAGTGTACTTATTTCTCTCTCTCTCTCTCACACACACACACACACATTCTCATAAAACGATCTTAAATTCGATAAAACTAAAGTAAACCAACCTCATTTGACGTTTAACAGGGGGTAAGTAAGAAAATTTGTGTTTTTCATGTTTATTTTTTGATTGCACTATTTTAAATTTACGGTAACAGGTTTTCGATGCAAAAATTGAAAAATTCAATGTTTTATGATTCGTTTTACACAGAACTTTACGTTAATACGATGAGTTTAGCCAATGTTATGGCCATTTTCATATTTTTTGACTTTAAGCATTGCGCAATCACTCAAAATAATTTAAAACAGTTTTGCGCAATCGAAAGCTTATAAACAGAGATATATGTTTTCTATTTAATCACTCTCTGTTAGTTTCTAAACCCACATTCAAAACAAACCAATAAATTTTTCGTTTCTTGCATCAGAAACGTGTTATTTTAAGTTAAAAAGTGGGAAACCCGAAAAATACGGACATTTTGCGATCTTTATCGCACTTGCGACACAACTTATTTAGTACCGTTTTATCAAGTACGTAAAAAGAAATTCTTTTAAGAACGCCCTAATATGTATAATTTTCTAGAATTTACACAAACCAAAAAAAGCTGAAGGACGAAAGAAAGCTAAAGATGATACACTGAAAAATAAAACAGCCGTTGGAAAATCAAAACTGTTATTTAAACCATTACCAACTGTCTTGGATTTTCCAGTAATTTGTAAAATTTTAAGTTTATTACACGAGTAAGAATAATTACTTATATTTTTTTACATAATTTTTTTTTAAATTTTTATAACGATAATATTAAAAAATTAAGTACAACACATTATTAAATAATATTCTAATATGATATTTTTCCAGTGTCTTCAATTTTAAAATAATAAAAAGACACTACTTTATTTAGTCACTTTTGTTTCATCTTAAAATATCTGTAAATAATGTGTATAATAAACTAACAATTTGAAACGTTATTCCATCTTTGATTGATATATTTTTAATTTAAGATCTAATCTTTATCTTTGAAATTTTAGGCCAACAGTTTCCTGGGCAGGTATTGCCGAATCAAATATATTAAAAGTAAAACGAGAATTTCATCAATATGTTTTACAAACTTCAATTCAACTAGCTCAGAATGTAAAAACAT
Organism: Clivina fossor; assembly: GCA_963966155.1. Taxonomy (NCBI): domain Eukaryota; kingdom Metazoa; phylum Arthropoda; class Insecta; order Coleoptera; family Carabidae; genus Clivina; species Clivina fossor. The sequence goes on from OZ014550.1 coordinate 24,002,239, forward strand.
CGAAATGCATGGAAACGATTCATACGAAACCGTATTTTAATTATTGTACACAGATTGCTGTAATCTTACACGAACGTGTACTAAATCGTTTAGAATATGTTATCGATTTTGATTGTACGACGGCTGTACTTGCCGTCGAAAATTTTCACGTCATACTTCATTTGATTGTTACATATTACAAAGAGAAATTGAATCGGTTCTTAAGCACTTTAGGTGAGTTTGAAATCAATTGATTTTATCGTGAAAAGTTGTAGTTTTCGCACTTGAAACATATCATATACCATACGAAAAAACTTCACGCTGTGAGAAATTATTTCTCTTGTCACATTTTACGTTCGCATTTTTTGATCCGTTGCTTATTTCTCGAGATATTTCAGGATAGAATTTAAAATGGGATACTCGGTGTATATGTATTTCCTTGTTAATTAATTAGTTTTTACTATTTGTGATTTACATCAGATAATCAATTTGTTTCGAAAAAAAAAAAAAACAAATCGGCATTGAAAATTGTATATAACATATTTCAAAGCCGAAAATTTGATTGTGTTTCGTTTAATAATACTTTTTATTATCGCTTTGATTTAAAATCGTTTATTATTTTTAGTGAAACAAAGTGATGATGAAAATATAGGTGATAAAATAATGCCATTTATCGAAAAAATTCAATGCTTCTTTGAAAAACACGAAAACGAATATTCGGATGATCCCGAAGGAAAAAAATTACCAGGACTATTTTCTAATATTTTATCTATTTTAGTGACAAATTTACCTGCTGATGGTGTACAATTAAATCGGGTACATAATATTGTTTATTTCGGTTTGTTCCAACTTGCCATCAAATTAGTTTGAAATGCACAATATTGATTTAGTTTCGAACTAGTTTAGAATTTAGTTGGAATAAATCTTATACTTATTATCCAATAAATTTACTTAAATTTTCCGCAGGTAATTGATTGGTTAAAGAAATTGGTCGACGAAAAAGAAATATCAAATAAACAAGTCGCTTCTAATTTTGTGACAATTTTATTAAATGTAAACGTTCGGTGTAAAACTACAAGCAATATTTATGAAAATGTTGCTTTACGATTATGTAATATATTCGGAACAATAGATAATGTAAATCATTTATTTTTTCGTATTTCGTATTAGAAAAAAATTATATAATTTTATAAAATTTTCAGGAAGAAATTGAATGTCCAATGAATTTAAAACTACTTAACGGAGCAACTGCTGTTTCTACTTTAACTGTGTTAACTAACGCTTTAAAAATGATGTTAAATGAAACTGATTGGATAATTCAGAGATTTCGAGCTAAATACAATATGATTATTTATCCTGGAGTTGAAAAAATTGAGAGACGTATGTATTGGTTAGAAATACGAATAGAAATTCTTGTAATTTTTGTCTTACATTCCTCAAAGCAGACGTTTCTAAGTCAAGTTAATTTTTTTAATTTTTAGAATATGTTTTATTCCCGGGTTAAACGTGTAAATGAATTTCTAATTGAAATAAATATCTATGGAATATGTTGTATTTAAACTCTATTTTCGTACTATATTATTATTTATTTATTCGTGCACGTACAGTAATACATTCATTAACTGTCAATACATTTACCTTTAAATTCCTCACACTTCAACCTTCTGATCCCAAAAGTCCCCTAGACACAGGAACTACATTTCCCTACATAAGAACATTTGGAAATACAAATTATAATCTATTCCGAAATTTATTTTATGTTTTGACTGTTTTACGTTTTACTGGGAATTAGAAATACCGGTTCCTTAATATATTTCGAAAATTCTAAAATTTTATTTGCATATCGACTATTTTTCTTTGTTACATGATTAATTTATTTGCAGGAAGAGAAATATTAAAAGAAAAAGAACGCAGTCTGTGTTGTCATATTATTCAAATAGTCAAAGTTTGCAGTTTAATTAGTAAAATTGTTCTACCTCGAGGAACAAACGCTGATGTTATATTCAAGATCTTGATACATTATTATAATACGTTAAATTTGTTAACGAAATATTTTCTATATACATCTTCGAAATTAAATCCAGCTTTTCAAAGTGCAAGGTAATACAATACTAATACAAAAAATTGTTTAGGCCGTGGTAATGTACATTTATTCTGGTGCTAACAAAAAGTAAAAACTTATTTGTAAAATTTAATTAAAATATGAAATGTTTTAACATAAACTTTAAATCAAATTATATTGAAGTGTTTGTATTTTGTAAATTATAGAATGTAACATCGAAAAATACTGTTCATGAATGTTACTTGGTGAAATTAATATAATAATATTCTAAAGTTGAGACTTTTTCCCAAAAATTTCACAAGTTAGTCAGTCATTAAATCGGCTTACAAAGCTATGCATCAATGACTGGCCAGTTTAACCATAGACACGTGTTTAAATCTAAAGATTGAAACACGTGTCTATGGTTAAACTGGACAGTCATTGATGCATAGCTTTGTAAGCCGATTCAATGAGTGTGAAATTTTTGGGACAAAGTCTCAACTTTAGAATATTATTATAGAAATGTTTTAAATTTGTTTCTAGATTTGAAGGAGTGTTAAAATTATCTGGAAAACCTTTATCGAATATTATTTATAATTTAATTTCGCACGTTGAAGAGAGTTTAGCGAGTTTAGCGAGTTTAGCGAGTTTAGAGAGTTTAGCTTTAGACGATGACAAATCGAAATCATCAAACATTTTAAAAACAAAAACCTTAAGAGACACACGATCGATTCCAAAACTGATTTACGAAATGGAACAATTCAGTCGAAACGTAATTACACTGACGAATAAAACGAAAATTGATCTGACAAGATATATTGGTATCGGAACTGCACGTGATTTTCGAATAAACGAGAATCAGTTACAAGACGTTCTTGCAAATGATAATAATGCGGATGATACAAATATGGATACAACTGAAGATACTAGCGTTATTGAAAGCGACGCGATTATGGATAATGACGACGAGGAAGAGACAAATGGAACTACTTCAATGGATGTGGATGAAGATGAAAACGAAAGTAATGAAGGAAGTGAAGAGGAGCAACCACAACCAAAGAAAAAATCCAGAGCGGCATCTATTATATATTAACGTATTGTTACGAAGACTTTAGAGAGAGTTATAGCATTGATTATTTAATCACAGATTATATTTAATATAAGCTTTGTTCGCGGAACACATCCCGAACTAAATAAAAATAAAAATAATATTATAAAATATCCCAAAACCACACTTAAATTAAAATAAAGCTAAATACGTATTTCGGAAGCTAAGCTTCCATCTTTAGTAGCTAAATTGTAGATTTTATTTAGCTACTGAAGATGGAAGCTTAGCTTTCGAAATATGTATTTAGCTTTATTTTAATTTAAGTGTGGTTTTGGGATTTTTTATAATATTATTTTTATTTTTATTTAAATTTCGCCACAGTAGATCATTTTCTAATCTTTTATATCCCGAACTAGTTCCGAACAAGTTCGCATGCGCAGTAACATTTTGCCGTACGATTTTGGGCCTTTGTGAACGCTCAAAATTAAAACGCGCATGCGTACTTGTTCGGAACTAGTTCGAGATGTGTTCCGCGAACAAAGCTAGTAGCTTTTGATGAAAGATTATTATAAGAGTTAAAGTGTTATTTTTGTTATCATTTTGGAAATAAATATTTGAAAGTAAAAAAATTGTAATATATTGTTAGTAATTCTCCTCTCCTGATAGATTTTCAGTTAAAAAAAAAATGCAAGAAAAGGAGAATTTGAAATGTTAAATAAATATTTGAAGGAATTTGAAATTTTAAATCTTGAGGGTCTGCAACAACAACCGGATCAATGGTAAAGAAAATTAATCAATCTTTTTACTCAAAACTTGTTGCTATATAACTTATTTACTTTAATACCGTTGATAAATTGTTGATCTGATGCTAACTATTCGGAACTTTCTTACATTATTAAGTTGATAAGGTAATTAAGTGTGTTTTGCGAACTTAATCACATAGTTAACCATGCGATTAAGTTACTAAATTTTTATTTAAATTTTAATTTTTAATTCATGTTTAATTCATTTTTTTAAGTTTTAATTATTTAATTATTACAGTGTGTTTTGAAAATCTAATTAAATAGTTAATCACATTATTAAGTTAATAAGATAATTAAGTGTGTTTTGCAAACTTAATCACATAGTTAACCCTGTGATTAAGTTACTAAATAAAAGTTTAATTTAGTAAACCGGATAACCTGTTTCGTAAAAAGTATTATAATATTTATTCTCTTTGTTAGATACATTGTATAATTTTATCAAGCTATTTAAAAATATTTGCTGTAATTTAAAATACAAATGAAATAATAAGAAATGAAAGAGAAATATACTAATCTATTATTAAATTATTTATGTTAGAATTTATAAAAACAATTTGCTTATACATTCCCGCAATGCAATCTTGTTGAACTGGTTACCTACGTGTCAGAGATACATTAATTTTAATAAAATCATTAGTTAATTTAGTTAAATGAAGGAAAAATGCATGAATTTGAACCCGGGGCTTTCGGCTTTAGCGGCAAGATCGATGTATTTTTGCTTTATTTAGAAAATTAACTATAATAATTTAATTAGGTTTATCAAAAATAAATTGACTAAAAACATAATATAATATACATATATGATTTTAAAATGTACTTAAAACAAAATTGTCTTGTGAGAAATTTTTTTGGAAATGTATTTTTTAATGTTTAATAAAGTTCTTAAAAACAGATGCTTTTGTATTGTTTGATTTTCTCATTCCTCCCAAAATTAGTTCACCTCTAAAACCGCCCAGAGAGAGGGCCACAAAGCCGGCAAAAGTTTGACAGACTTGTGGAGCCCTTTCTAGCAGCTTGGGTGTGAACTAATTTTTATTAATTACTTATCAATTATTATCAATTACTATTAATTATTATGAATTAATATTAATTATTACCAATTACTATTAAATAATTATTGTTAATTACTATTAATCTGTAATAAATCTAAAACCTTTAATTGCAAAATCTCGAAAACGGCTGCGAATTTCGCAAAAATAACCGAATCCGCTCCGCAACACTTGTGTTGCTATAACATTTTCAACCCCCAACCCATACGAGCCCCCGGCTATTAATTATTAATTTTTGCAAAAAAAAACTTTAATCGCGAATATCTCGAAAACGGCTGGGAATTTCGCAAAAATAACAAAATTTGCTTTCCCTTCCCCTTACGAACTCCCGATAAACCAGGTACGTACTACAACATATCCAAAAATCAACCCCCTAGAACACACCCTTATTAATTAAGCCAACCCCTAAAACTTTAAAATTTTTAATCGCAAATATCTCGAAAACGGCTGGAAATTTCGCAAAAATAACAAAATTTGCCGTCCGCCTTACGAATCTCGAAATAAACCAGGTACGTACTACAACATATCCAAAAATCAACCCGCTAGGACACACCCTTATTAATTAAGCCAATTCCCAAAACTTTAAAATCTTTAATCGCAAATATCTCGAAAACGGCTGGGAACTTCACAAAAATAACAAAAACTTGCCGTCTCCTTAACAAATGTCTAATAAACCAGGTACGTACTACAACATATCCAAAAATCAACCCCCTAGGACACACCCTTATTAATTAAGCCAACCCCCAAAACTTTAAAATCTGTAATCGCAAATATCACGAAAACGGCTGGGAATTTTGCAAAAATAACAAAAATTTGCCGTCCCTTTACAAATGCATCTGATAGACCAAGTACATACTACAACATATCCAAAAATCAACTTCCTAGGGCACACCCTTATTAATTAAGCCAACCCCCAAAACTTTAAAATCTTTAATCGCAAATATCTCGAAAACGGCTGGGAATTTCGCAAAAATAACAAAAATTTGCCGTCCCCTAACCATGTTAATGATAAACCAGGTACGTACTACAACATATCCAAAAATCAACCCCCTAGGACATACCCTTATTAATTAAGCCAACCCCTCAAAACTGTGATAAAAATATAAAAAAAATCTCAATTTTTTCTTGTTTTCCTGATAAAATTTCGTTAAAATGTTTCATTTCTCGCTTTCCTGATACAAATCTTGCATTTAATGCTTTCCTGATACAAATTTCGTTAAATTTCTCGCTTTCCTGATACAAATCTTGCATTTAACGCTTTCCTGATACAAATTTCGTTAAAACCCCTTAGCTTATACATTCCTACAATGCATTGAGTTAAACTGGTTGTCTATAGGCTTTGCAGCAAGGGGTTATTGCATTTTTTTTGTTTATTTCATTTAGGAAGATTTAATTAATAACAAATTTGGTTTTCTAACAATTTTTTAAGAGAATATTGAAACAAATTTCACAAGAATTTTGACAATTTTAAAAGATTTTGGGGAAAAATCAAAAATATACACAGTTATTTGTTTAATGACTTTATTGAAAAATAGAAAAAAATACATTTATTAAAATAAGTATAATACGTACATAACTCTGGTGTCCAGACGGAGCTATGCGCGCATACAATAAAAATACGATTTCGGGAAGTAAAAATGCGCCAACCATAAGTTGTCGCATATTAAATTGTAGCTAAACTTACCGTCTGTACGATGCGCGATGAGATTCTATTGTGGAATTGTTGTAGATAAGGTATTTTTATCAATTTCGATATATTAATTTGACAATTTGACAGATTTTTTCAATATAGCAGAGATATTCATTTTTTTCATAGCTATCTATGTTTATTCAACATACATATATTAAATTTTTGAATGCGATATTACACACACATACACATACACACACACACACACACACACACACACACACACACACACACACACACACACACACACACACACGATTTTTACGATTTTACATGATTTTTCTTTGATTTTAAGCGCGATTTTAATGATATAAATAATGATTAATTAATAATAATTAATATTATTATAATTTAATATATACAGTTTACCCGAAAACAATTTATTTTACATAGAAATGATTAATGGTCGACTATATTAAGATAAATGGAATCTGGTAGTAGGCTATGCCAATGGAATGGATGGAGAGAAAACAAATGAAAACGCGTACGTTGCAATGTTATTTGATGCTTAGCAATCATAAAGAATTGAATCTTCTTTTATCTGTGGGTTAGTGATAGCATGTTTGAAAAATATCTATAAGTACCGTTATAATGTTTGATTCTTTCATTGTAAACACAAAGTAATGTAATATAATTATCTACTTATATTGTTTTTTGTGTTTTGTAAAATAATGTATTTAAATTAAATTAGAAAATAATCGACCGGTAAAATTTAATAAATAATAAGCAATAGACGGAATTCAATCAGTTCGATATTTTTATTCTCTTCTATGCCAAAGTTTCGGAAATCACTATTGCCTTCTTCAGGGCTATACAATAGATACAAATATAGTATACATAAAAATACATTCATATATACATATAAATATAAAATAATATTCAGAAAAATTTAACAGAAACACACTTACAGCAAAAAACAATTAGCTGATATTATATGTGTGGAAAATATAGTCAAACCTGTTTTTGTGCGGTAGATAAGGACCCGTATAAAAAAAACCGCACAAAAAAAATATTGAGAAATTTCATAAATACTTATAACAGATAATTTTCTACAACATATTAGTGAAAAAAAGTCGAATAGAGATTGCATGTGCATTGTCGGGAACGTCGGGAAACTGTTTATATCAAATGCTCATAGCGTCTAAAGGCGAACAGCGCCTTGCAGTGTACATATCATGTCCATATGTATATACTTATAAAAAACATTAAAACATTATAATGCCAACACCGTTGGAATTCATACCGCATAAAAAAATCGAAAGGACAGCATAAAAACGGGTTTAACTGTAATTAGTGTTTAATATTATGTAACGCAATACGTATATTACGTACTTGGTCAGAAAATTAAAAAATAAAATTATTGTTGTTACATTAAATGCATGTCAAATTATCATTTTAATAATAAATTATCACGTACGTAAATAAAAATAATGTCGGAAAAACACAATCTCAATGTCGTATAGGAAATTTTTTTTTTTAATATTCTATAAAACGATAACAGATATACCGAGAGTAGTACAGACAGCTATAAAAATAATATTGTAAAAAATCCCAAAACCACACTTAAATTAAAATAAAGCTAAATACGTATTTCGAAAGCTAAGCTTCCATCTTCAGTAGCAAATAAATTTACAAAAATCTTTAGAAAATCGAAGATCACTGTGATCTTCGACAAGTGCTTAAGTGTTTATGTACTTTGGATCACAGGTAAGATTTTTTTATATTTTATTTGCTACTGAAGATGGAAGCTTAGCTTTCGAAATACGTATTTAGCTTTATTTTAATTTAAGTGTGGTTTTGGGATTTTTTATAATATTATTTTTATTTAAATTTCGCCACAGTAGATCATTTTCTAATCTTTTAACAGACAGCCATGTTTTGTATAATGGTAAGATATTATTATTATACACGCAACTTAAATCATTGATATAATTTCTAAAATTTATAGTATTTTTGTTATTGTTAATAAGTAACATGTCCAAATGTACAAAAAGATGTTTAAAGTTAAAATTGTTAAACATATTGGAGACTCTTGTTGTAACCATTAAATAAAGTACATCCAGTATGAAATAAATTTTTTTTTTGAAAACTTACTTTTGCGATACCAAAAAATAACGGGCGCAGTTAACTGTAGGATGTTCGAGGTTAAAACGTATCGAACGATTTAACTATTAATTTATCGAAAAACGAAAAAATTCGCGAGTGAACGACAAATTTGAGAATATATCGAAAAAACCAGTCCACTCAAAATGACCTTTACTATTCAGAAATAGAAAAAAAGGAAAAAACAATCGCTTATACAGCCTGGTTGAGGACAAGTATCGCCAAAGCCAGATAGATAATGAAACCCTAGAAAAAGAACCACATTTTCGGAATCTATAGGCAATTGAAATTAAAAAAACAGAAGAATGAAAATAATATTGTAACTGTAAGTGCTCATTATTCTTATTTTATTTTTTACTTAAAAAAAAAGAACGATAAAATTATAATTTTTGCTTTAAAATTACTTTTAGTTTTTAAATAATTGTAAGATAATAACATATTTTGATCTTTTCGAACATTTTTATAACATTTAATTCTGTATCATATAAACGAAATTGAAGATTTATCTAATTTATTTGATAATATTGATTAAGAAATCACACGAATTATCAATTATTAAAACTTCATTTAGATTCTATTTTAAATTACAATGGTAATCACATACTTAAAGCATATTTTTTGATAATTGCCAAATCTATTAAATTCGTTTGCAAATAACTACTTTGCATTAAACAATTTCTTGCTAAGAGCAATTTTAGGTAAATTAATTGGTAAAGCGTTAAATTTAATTGGTTCACCTACGGAACTAATAACGTGGCAACAAACTAGAGATGCTTTAAGTTTATGTTTTACAGATCAAGGAAATATAGATTATTTAGTGCAAGATTTGATATCTTTAAAACTATCAAAAAACGAACTACAATATAATTTTGGTTTTTGTGGTCAAAATGCACGTAATCTTATCACTTCAAAATTATGTTACACCTGTTGAAAACTCAATTCGTCTAGCAAACTATAACGATTTAGCCTTAAAAACGTATATTTGCGGCTTACCACCAACAATTCAAACGAACTTTAGATTGAAAAATCCAGATTCTTTAAAAAAAGCAATGAGTTTAGTTATAGAAGAGGAAAACTTTTTATACTCAACTCAAAGACAAACTACACTAAATTTATAGAACGCATACACAACACACCAATACCGACAATAATGCCAATTAGATAAAAAAACACCAACACACACACACACATACACACATACACACACCAACACACACACACACACACACACATATATATATATATATATATATATATATATATATATATATATATATACCGGGTATTTGTTCGTTAAGTTCGTATGGGCGTTTAACATGCAAATTCGATAATTTCCGATGTACTTCTACTACTAATACTTACTACTACTTAATACTTTTTGATAGACAATAAAAAGTTCTATAATTTGGTTTTAGTTTTAATTTGCTAGCATGTGCCGTTTGGGCGCTAGAATTTTTTTTTATTTTTTGATTTTGAAAAATGTCTTATTTTGAAAAAAATCGCAAGCGTACTTTTTGTCAAATTTTCAAAAATTCAGTTTTTAATTTTTTTCTACTAAACGATGCATCAATTATCGTACTCATTATTCTGCATTTTTCCATATCATGCTTATTTTCCTGCACCTCATAGTTTTTGAGAAAAAAATAAAAACCAAAAACTTCTAGCGCCCAAACGGCACATGCTAGCAAATTAAAACTAAAACCAAATTATAGAACTTTTTATTATCTATCAAAAAGTATTCAAAGTATTTCTCCGAATTTAACTCAAAAAAGAAGTATATCGCAAATTATTGAATTTGCAGGTTCAACGCCCCTACGAATTTAACGAACGAACACCCGGTATATATATATATATATATATATATATATATATATATACCGGGTGTTATACAAACACCTAATCTGAACCAACTAGATATTTTATTAGATTATCTCGAAGGTTTAGTAATGCATAAACACAATTTAATTATATTGGGTGATTTTAATATACCCAATTACTCTAACACCAATTTTGTTGATCAATTAAGTTTGCGTTTGCACAATTTTTCTGCATTGCTTAATCTGAATCAATGTAATAATGTTGTTAATGTAAACGGACGACTTTTAGATCTAATTTTCTCTGATATTCAATGTGATGTTATTCAAAATGATATTCAGTTATTTAAAATGGATGTTCATCATCCACCATTGTATGTCACCGTGTCGATTAAAAATCTTACTAAGAATTTCTCTTGTCACGGAAATGTTTATTCTAGAGCATATAACTTTCGTCGTGCAAATTTTCCTGCTCTTTATAATGAATTACTTGAAACAGACTGGACTTGCCTTGACAAGTGCACTGATGTTAATGAACAATGCAATATGTTTTATAATTTGCTTTTTTCGGCGCTCGATAAATGTGTTCCATTACACAAGAATAATAAACGCAAATATCCACCTTGGTTTTCTAAAGAAATTATTGAAAATATTAAACTTAAAAGTAAATATCATGATCGTTTTAAAATGACAAACTTACAAGATGACTTACAACATTTTAAACATTATAGATTACTAGTAAAAAATCAAATCGAATTAGCCTATACTCAATATATTATTGATATTGAACAGAACCTTCAATTTAATCCAAAACAATTCTGGTCTTTTGTACAGTCTAAAAGAAACCATACTAGAATTCCCAGAACAATGAAATTTAATGATATTATGTATGACGATCCTCAAGTTATCATTGAGTTGTTTCGTGAATATTTCAGTAGCGTATACACAAGCTTCGATGACACTCCGCCAGTAAATAATATCACGTTCGACAGTTCCTTTCATGTACATGTAAATTGTTTCACTGAGAACGATATTCTTAAAGCTATTGGAAAATTAAATAACAAACTGACATCTGGTGACGATCAGGTGCCTAGTTTTGTAATTAAAGATTGTGCAGCTGTATTCATGAAACCGTTAGTCAGTATGTTTAATTTAATATTAGCTACTTGCACATTCCCTGATTGCTGGAAAATTACTCGTTTATGTCCAGTATTAAAATCCGGTAATCCTGTTGATATTGTAAATTATAGAGGTATCGCTATTTTATCAAACTTTGCCAAAATTTTTGAAATTACACTATATAATAATATTTATCATAAAGTAACTAGTATTATATCACCTTATCAACATGGTTTCATGAATAAACGTTCAACACTTACAAACTTATGTTGTTTCAATCAATATGTAACTGAGGCCTTAGATGATCACGGTCAAGTCGATGTTATATACACAGACTTCTCTAAAGCGTTCGACCATGTTAACCATGAACTTCTCTTAGGTAAATTGAAATATTATGGTTTCAGTGATTCACTTGTAACCTTAATCAAATCTTATCTGTCTAGTCGTGTTCAGTATGTTTCCTACAATAATTTCAAGTCATCAGCTTTCACTCCATCTTCCGGCGTACCTCAAGGGTCAAATATTGGCCCTCTACTTTTTTTGTTATTTATTAATGATATCAGCACGATTGATTCTTGTAATGTTTTGTTGTTTGCGGATGATGTCAAATTTTTCAATCAAATAAGCTCTATCGGGGATTGTGTTCGACTTCAGCAAAATATTATTGCACTTGAACAGTGGTGTAACTTGAATAAATTATCTCTTAATGTTAATAAGTGCAATGTAATGACATTTACTCGTAAACAAAATTATATAAAATTTGATTACAAAATTAATTTAATTACTTTGCAGTGTTGTTTAAGTGTGAAAGATTTAGGAGTAACCTTTGACAGCAAACTTACTTTTTCTACTCACATTGCAACAATTACTGCAGCCGCAAACAAATTGCTTGGTTTCGTTATACGTAATACCAAACATTTTCAGAATATATCAGCTATTTCATCACTATACATGTCTCTAGTTCGCTCAAAACTTGAATACTGTTCTCTAGTATGGTATCCAGTTTCTGACTATCAAAAAAACTTAATAGAAAAAATTCAAAGGAAATTTTTAAAATTTTTGTGGTTTAAAACTCATAATGTTTATCCTGATAGGGGTATTTCGAATATCATACTATTACAGGATTTTCAATTCCAATCTTTATTAATTAGAAGGGATATTTTTGCGTTGTCATTTTTATATAAATTATTGCATGGCTTTATTATATCAGAGTACTTGTTGAGTAAATTAAATTTTTATATTCCTAGAAGTTCATCGCGTACTGATAAAACTTTTTATCTCTCATCTGCTAGGACGAATTACATCTTTAAGTCGCCTGTATTTATTATTTGTAATTGTTATAACACGGTGTCCAAGGATTGGGATATATTTCACATTCCTTTCTCAGCGTTAGCTAATATTTTTGTGTCTTAATTAATTTTGTTTTACATTTATTATATATATATGTATATTATGTTTATGTTATATTTTTCATATGTATATTTAAATGTTTATACCTATGCCTTGTAATTGGGTTTCTGTAAGGTAATAAATGATTATTATTATTATTATTATTATTATTATATATACAGAGTGTCCAAGATAACTCCGTATGCATGAGGATCTCCGGAACTGTTAGAGATACGACCTCGGTTAAATTAGATAAAAGTTGCCTCATTAGTAGGCGAGTTTAGTCATCTTTTGTTTTTTCCAAAAAATTCCTTAGGTTACTAGATATAGGCAAAAATGCAAATTTTGCTTTTTTATATTTTCGCTTATAACTCTCGAATGCAAAACGATAAATTATTTTGGTTTGCACTTTCTTAAGACACTTTTTTACACAGAATTTCAAGGAGTAACCAAAATTTTTTTATCATGTACCGTTTTCGAGATTTATGATGCAACTTTTATTTTTCTTATGTAACTAGTATTTCAATGTAGTGTCATTAAAAAGATTTTTTTTTTCTCTTTCCAGTGATATAACATTGTCCTATTTTATTTTAAATGATAACATGGAAAATTAAAAAAAATCTATTTTGCAAAGTTATAATTTATTATTTTAGTTGAAAACCGAGTATGCCATATCAAAACAAATGAAACATGAGAAATAATAGGCTTTGTTTTCGTTATTATTAGATTTTTGGTTTTGCTTTTCTTCTGATTATTGTCTTAGTTAGTTAGTTAGTTTTATTGGAGTGCTTATTGAAAGAATTTTAATTCATAGAGCAGTTTGAAAATTTAAAGAAGTTTGAAATGCTTTATTGTTACATTCGTTGTCAAAGTAACGCAGTATTAGCCGCGGAAATGTATTTAAATTTATATCCTTAAAGAAGGCAACCCAGTGTAGGGATGTATAAGATATTAAACATGAATTTGATTGAGTACGGTATTAAATACCTAAAACTAACCTAACACAAGCTATGCTTAAGAGAACACGTATGTTCATTCTAGAAAACGATGGTTTGTTTCAACACTTAATGTAATTTTACTGTTATAGTTATTAGTTATTACGAATGTAAAATATAGCATTAGTATTTTATAAATTGTTTTTTTTTTTTTTGGATTATAATTCTATATTATTGTTTAAACTAAAGTAGGGCTCATGTTTCATTTGTTTTAACATGGCCTACTTAGTTTTTAACTAAAAAAATGAATTATTACTTTGCAAAATAGATTTTTTTCAATTTTCCATGTTATTATTTAAAATAAAGTAAGACTATGTTATATCACTGGAAAGCAAAAAAAAAGATATTTTTAATGACACTGCATTGAAATACTAGTTACATAAGAAAAATGAAAGTTGCATCATAAATCTCGAAAACGGTACATGATAAAAAAAATTTGGTTAATCCTGGAAATTCTGTGTAAAAAAGTGTCTTAAGAAAGTGCAAACCAAAATAATGTATCATTTTGAATACGAGAGTTATAAGCAAAAATATAAAACAGCAAAATTTGCATTTTTGTCTATATCTAGTAACCTAAGGAATTTTTTGGAAAAAACTAAAGATGACTAAACTCGCCTACTAATGAGGCAACTTTCATCTAATTTAACCGATGTCGTATCTCTAACAGTTTCGGAGATCCCCATGCATAAGAAATTATCTTGGACACTCTGTATATATATATATATATATATATATATATATATATATATATATTTCTCGCAACATTTCCAACATAATAAAATCCCACAAAACTTTTAATTTTCAACAGCTACCCATCTTTAATACACAGCCATCATTTCGAAAATCAAATGCATTTTATAATACAAACAATCATCTCAATATTAGACCAACTTATTTCGCACGTCAACCTCATTTTGACCAAAAATTTTAATTTTAACTGTACTATTAAAAACGGACCAAATAATGAATTCAAACCAGAGCAGAGGGATATATCATCCGGCAACACAAAAATTAAACCGCAAAGAATATTTACTTCAACCGAATTATTTACACAAAATATTGACGAAAATAATCAAACATACATTTTTTTCCAAAATCCTGAAAATCAGAACTATTTTTAGGATTACAAACAAAGTGATAACATACAATCTACACAACCAGTGTACGATATGCATAATGTATGTTCCCAGGAAGAACAAGATTCAGATTATACTTATAACACCCAACACGATAACGAAAATGCTGACGTAAATTTTTCTCAAGTTCCAAGTACGAACAACATAACCTAATACAAATAATGGAAATTTGCTATATATATATATATATATATATATATATATATATATATATATATATATATTTATTCCAGGATTAAACGCAAAAATTTTACTTGACACTGGCAGTAGTAAAAGTTTAATGAATTCAAATTTAGCAATAAATTTTATCAAAACATAACATAATACTTCTTCTCATAACTAAAATGTAGACATACCTGTTTTGTCATGTTTAATCAAACACATAAATTGTATTTGTTTAAATTCAGTGATAAATATGACGGATTGATTAGTATCGATTTATTAGATCAATTAGACGCAAACATCACAATAAAGCAAAAAAAACTTTTAACACATCATGCTGTTAGTCCCTTATATGTGGTTTAGATCAAAATAAGAAAACAAATAATACTTTTCAAAATTATTCTATAACAATTCCATCTCGTGTGCAGCAAATTATTAAACTACCAGTAATCGCAACCAGTGGCGTAGGTATTCTAAATTATATTAATTTCAGTAACGGATTAGAAATACCAAAATCAATCGTAAATGTTATAAATAATTTTTCAAAAACATCAATTATGCAATAATACAAACTCGAACTTATAAATTTATCAAAATTAAATTTTTATGAAAAAATAGAAATGACACTTAAAATAAGAACATGATAATTCATTAAAATAAATTTTAAAAAATATTTGTTTAGATTATTGTAATAAATTAAGAAAACATGCAAAAATAATTCATAATCAAGAAATTATTAATAGTTTTAATAAACGATCTAATATTGCAACATCTAGATTTTAATAAAACAATTATATTAACCATCGATGCCAGTAATTTTACAATAGATGCCGTTCTTTCACAAGTCGAAATTCTACGTGACAAATTTGTAGCTTACGCATCACGTACTTTAAATAATACATTATCGAAAAAGAGTTACTCGCGATAGTTTGGCGTGCAAATAGTTTAAACCATAGCTATATGGACGGAAATTTACAATTTACTGATCTCTCACTTACTTGTTTAGTTTATAATGATATTTTTATTACGATTTTTTTTATAAAAAGGAAAAATATAACACAAATGCTAACTGTTTATCGTGAATTTTAATTAACGTATTAAAAAACGAATCTTTAATAAATAACCCTGGTTACGTAGATCAAGACGTATTAGAATATCTACGAAATTTTGCTGAAAATATCAAAATAAACAAAAAAATACCGTCAACTAGTAAAAATCCTGAACAAAAAACAAAATAAAAATTGAAATTATTTCTGATATACAAATTAAACCCCCCGATAAACCTAAAACAAACACAATATTAAAAACAAACAATTCATCTACACAAAACTCAATCGCAAACGAGACAACTAATAACAGAATTACTATACTTGACAAAATAATTAACAACAAACTACATCAGATCCATGTATTTTCAAATCTATTCACTAAAACTGACAAATCTCATAAAAATTATGAAAACAAAAAAATTAAATATTTAAAAATCCCTCTATCAAATAACGAAAATTTAATATTTGAATTTATAAAAAATTATGTCAAGTAGAAGTAACCAACATCAAAATTCAGAAAATTGAAAACAACTAATTGATCATCGTAACTCCTAATAGTATAGCTATCAAAGAAAAATGTGAAAAATGTTAATAATGTTATCTTAAACAGTAGTTATATTATTGAACTTAATCATAAGTATGAAGTGCAAGTGCAAAATATCATTATAATAACTGTGAATCGAAATTTAAAGACAAACTTACAATTTTCTTTGAATAATATTGAAAATTACAATTTTAATTTAAAACCATTAAAAATTTATTACTTTAGACGAAATCAAATACTGTAGAACTTCGCTTAACGAGCACCTTGCAAAACGAGTAATTCGCATAACGAGTAAAATAAATTGTAAAAAATGACTCGTTTAACGAGCCACGTTTCGCATAACGAGTTACGTGAATCCCCGAATTGTGCGATAGAAATTTCCGTGCCATTGCTACATACAAAATGTAGCAAAAACAAATGTCTAGACAGCTTTCTAGTAAAAAGTGATTACGTATGTTACTAATTATTTCGATTTTTTGTTTTTGCAAATCGAATTCCTCCTTAACAATTTATATGTAATTTTCTTTGAATAAACGTTATATATAACTTTTTTTTGAGTATTTTTTTTTTAATTTTATTTTTTTGAGTATTTTTCCGGCGTTGAACGCATTATCGTATTTTACATTAATTAATATGGTAAAAATTGTTTCGCTTAACGAGTGTTTTGCATTACGAGTAAGACTCTGAAATGAATTATGCTCGTTATGCGAGGTTCCACTGTAGTTTCATACAATCTTACAAAATTAAAACGATAATAAAAATTATTATAGGTTTTCATAAAATAAGTAATTATAAAATAATTTTGTATATTTCTGTAAATATTTTTTATAATTTTAATGTTATATAATTACTTAATGCAAAAGAAAACATTCAGTAAATCTAAAACAAAAAAAGATTATTGTAAAACTAGTTCCATCAAATAATATTGATTCATTACCGATCTTTTTGGTAGAAACCCTATAACTCTCAACTAAAGGTGGAGGAGTTAGAAAACTAGAAAAGCTTACATAACAGAAATAAGAAACCTTTGTGACAAACCCCACTTTGTGTACAGAAATATGTTCAAAGTTAAAATTGTGAAATATATTTTGCAGTCTTGTTGTAACCATTAAATGAACAACATCGTGTATGAAATAAATTGTCTTTTTAATAACTTACCTTTGCGATAAAAATAAGAAATTTGTCAATTTTGAAATAACTTTTTTATTATAATAGTATTTGTTGGATATATTTTTTGAATTGTTGACTTACACACCCTGTTGCTCCTACTATAATTGGTAACATCATCACCTGTTTATTCCACATGTTTTTTAATTCTATTATTAAGTCTTTATATTTTAATTGTTTTTCTATTTCCTTTTTATTTATATTGCTATCAGATGGAATGGAAATTTCAATTATGTATATTAGGTTTTTCTCCCTGATTATGATATTAGGTTTTTTTGCTGGTATATATCTGACAGTTTTGATTTGCTGGTCATATAAAATTGTTACTGAATTATCCGTGTTTGTAGTTATTGGGCTAGGGGTATGATCATACCAGTTCAAATATTCTATGTAACAATTATAATATTTACATAGGTTGAAGTGTATTAATGAGCAGACTCGACTATGTCGAGTTATTATTATTATTATTATATATACAGTGTGTTGACCGCGACCCCGGAACATAGGACTTTAACATGTAAAATCATACTTTCTTAATTTCCTGTTTTCCTAATTATTTTAGGTAAAAAAACTACAAATAAGAGTTGTAGAGCATAAAATTCTACATCAAAATCAATTAACAGAATTAATTTTACATGCCCTATAATGGCAGAAATTAATATGAAAATATTAAAAATTAGCTCAAAAATCGGGTTAGCCTTGGAAATGAAACAAAATTGTAAACAAAACATTGACGATTTATCTGTCAGACGAATATTATTTTTCTTGTTTCATGAGTTTATTGCCAGTAATTATTTATTAGTGTTCAATTTATAAAGTTAATTATTAGAAAAAATGGTGGACAATTACGAGTACACAATTAGTGAAAAAAATGAATTCCTTAGGTTGTATTATGGTGGTAATAGTTTAAGACAAGTGCGAGATTTATTTGCGGGTTCATATCCTCACAAGCCAATTCCTTCAATTCACACAATTCAAAAAATTATTAATAATCAAATTAAATATGGATCAGTGTTCCATCCATGCCACAATTGCATTAAAAAACATGTTACACCAGAAGAAAAAATTGAGATTGATGATAACGTTAATGAAATAAATGTTCTAGCTTCGATATCGAATAATCCTAGTGTGAGTACAAGAGAAATTGCATCGAAATTAGGAATACATCACACCACGGCCTTCATAATATTAAAAAAACATAAATACAAATCTTTTAAATATTCTCACCATCAAGAAATTTTTGAACAGGAAAAGGCGAATGCTGACAGAAATTTTATCAAAAATATTTGCTTTTCTGATGAATACATATTTAGCATTAATTTTAATTTTTTTCTACTAAACGATGCATCGTAAAATAATGGTTTTTTTCACTAGATTTTCGTACTCATTATTCCGCATTTTTCCATATCATGCTTATTTTCCTAGACTTTATAATTTTTGAGAAAAAAAATAAAAACCAAAAAATAAAAAAAAATTCTAGCGCCCCAACGGCACATGCTAGCAAATTGAAACTAAAACCAAATTATAGAACTTTTTATTGTCTATCAAAAAGTATTCTAAGTATTTCTCCGAATTTAACTCGAGAAAGGAGTATATCGCAAATGCATGCTAAACGCCCATACGAACTTAACGAACGAACACCCGGTATATATATATATATATATATATATATATATATATATATACAGGGTGATTCAGACCACCCGTACCACCCAAATATCTCGCGTAAAACGGAACGAATCAAAAAAAGAAAAAATACGTCCAAAAAGATTTCAAAAATTCTATTAATTGACACCAAATTCAAATTTTCCGCCCACCCCCTGGGGGGTGGAGGGGGGGGGTAGCTTTGTAAATTTAAATGGGGACCCCCTTTTTTTATTGCAGATTCGGATTCCTAGATTCAAATAAAGAAGGTTTTATCCGAAAAATTTTTTTTGATTCTTGAAAGATGTCGCTCAAATCGCAAAAAACGCTACTTTTTATTTTGACGATTTTTAATATTAGATGTGAGCCATAATGTAAAAGGGTGTTGTCATTTTAAAACATTATCACTATAAATCGTGTAAAATCAATACAAGCGCGCTTAAAATCATGTAAAATCGTTAAAATCGCCTGTGTGTGTGTGTGTGTATGATGGTGTGTGTGTGTGTGTGTAATATCGCAATCAAAAATATAATATATCTATGTAAGCGCGCTTGTATTGATTTTACACGATTTATAGTGATAATGTTTTAAAATGACAACACCCTTTTACATTATGGCTCACATCTAATATTAAAAATCGTCAAAATAAAAAGTAGCGTTTTTTGCGATTTGAGCGCCATCTTTCAAGAATCAAAAAAAATTTTTCGGATAAAACCTTCTTTATTTGAATCTAGGAATCCGAATCTGCAATAAAAAATGGGGGTCCCCATTTAAATTTACAAAGCTACCCCCCCCCCTCCACCCCCAGGGGGTGGGCGGAAAATTTGAATTTGGTGTCAATTAATAGAATTTTTGAAATCTTTTTGGACGTATTTTTTCTTTTTTTGATTCGTTCCGTTTTACGCGAGATATTTGGGTGGTACGGGTGGTCTGAATCACCCTGTATATATATATGTATATTGCGAGATGTATTTTCTAACGGAAACATTTGCTTACTATTTAAATTGCAGCTTTAATTACTTTAAAAATGTATGAATGAAAATAATATTTTCTATTAAAAAAAATAAACTTTTTCATTTCATGAATTTGACCATTTTAAATATACAAGAATACAAGTAAATATAAAACCTATATATAGAAAACTTTGACATTATCAATTAAATACTAAGACATAGGAATAATAATTTTATATTGTTTTACCAAAGGTTGGTAGCATTGTTCAAAAATTAAATTTTGTATTATGCGTAAAAAAGAATCTATCCTGAAAATTGGTTACATTGTATAATAATTAAATTGTTTAAGTTTTTTAATTTTACATATTTATGTGGAATAGTCTGGTAAGCTGCCAGACAATCGTATCCATCTCAAAATTATTGTAATCAACGTTTGACTTCAGGATTTTTATTAACCGATCAATTAAGTTATTAAATGATGACAATTTTAGGTTCTAAGGATGATAAGAATTATAAGGAATGATTGTATCTGCATAAGTTTCTTTGCAGAAAATTTTAAATTCAAATCTATTTTCAATATGGGAGATAGTGATGTCAAGAAAGTTAATCATTTTATTAGTTTCAATCACCATTGTAAATTTTATGTATTGATCTAATGAATTTAATAAATTTAAGAAAAGGGATAATTGTCAAAATAGCAACTAATAATGGTTATAACGAAACTTTAATTAGTAGCTTAATTAGAAAGAAATGTAAAAGGATTTTTATTAAGCAATTTTACACTCTTGGTGATAAGAACAATAATTTGTATTGTTATAAAAAACTACATTTTATTAATAATACTAGTGTTAAATTGGCTAATGAACTTAAGAAAATCAATATTATAGCGGGTTTTTATAATAATTTTACTTTAGGAAAAATTGTAGTTAATAAGAAAATGCTTATTAAAGATCCTTTGTTAGAATCTGGTATTTACCAAATTTCATGTAATGATTGTATAAATATATAGGACAAACAGGTCGTAATTTTAAAACTAGGATTAAAGAACATCTTAATTGCTTCAAACTTAATAAATGTCATTCTAATGTAGCCAAACATTGTATTGATCATAAACATTCTTGCAATGGAAAATTAATTGATATTCTGAACAAAGAAAAAAAACTTTTTAAACTTACGTTCCTCGAAGGCTATGAAATTAAGAAAACAGTCAAAAAATAACACCGAACTTATGAACGAACATTTGGAAATTTTACCGTCACCATTCCTCGATATTGTTCTATCAAGTTTTTCCTCACATAATAGTTTGCACACCCCCTTCACTTATTTTAATCAGTTGCTTTAATCCAATAGATATAAGTACAAAAATTTGTTATATTTTTCTGTATATGTTCTTCTGATGATGGCCTAACAGCCGAAATTGCAATAAAGAAATATTCTTTAATTTTGTGAAACAACTGTTTTTATTTATATTATATTTCAAGATGTTTCACCGAGAACCCACAACCTTTAGCATTGTGTTTTTTTTTACGTTATAATTATTTCAGTAATTTAACCATGTTAACCATAAAAAAGTTACTACTTAATAGGTAAGCATCTTTATAACACATTTTTATTAGAAAATAATTAAATTCATACAATTTAAAATAAAATAATAAAAATAATACAATATCTATTTACCAATAATTATGTTTTTTATTTTTGCATTAGGCCAAGTATTTCCAAATTTTGGAATAAATTTATTCTTAAAATAATTTTAAAATTAGCAAATAAAATATTGTTATTTATTCTGAGAATACAATTTTATTCAATTATAAATGATTTTTTTAAATTATTATAAAAATAAATAAAATTGGAAATACTGGTCTTTAATATGGTTTACTAAAATTTATTAATTTTCTATATAGGATATATTACATAAACTAATGCTATTTTTTAACATAAAATTAATTAAAGTAGTAAAAAATGGGGATTTTTCCATTTGTAAAAACTGAGATTTTAAAATTTTTTGAACTTCAAGTTTACAACAATATTTAAATAGTATTAATTTATTTTTTATGAGATAGCTCACAGCTTCTTTAATAAAACCACATTTTTAAGTTTCAAATATTTCGTCATGTTCTTGAGATACGGACCCTAAAATTTGTTGCAGATCTCAGAAAAAAATCAAAAAAAATAAAATAGGTTGGAAAAAGCTGAATTAAAGTAAAATGTTTTTATTGTGTCATATGTAAAATTTACTCATAAATTCAATGACAAAATAAAAAATGGGGTATTCAATTTAAAATAAAAAAGTTAAGGTTAACTTCCGGTAAAACTGAAGTAGCATCTTATTGAAAATATTTGACTTCGATTAAGAACATCGGAATATCCTTGTATGCCAAATTTCGTAATATAATATTTTATAGTTTTTAAAATACAGATAGCGTAAGCTCGTCGTAGTATACAATATATTGATTGAAAATTTCTAGTTTGTACCATACGCTAAGGTTATATTCGATTACACTGTTGTATGAGCTAGTTTTTTTTTTTGTTATCTTTTTTTCCAGTTAATTGACATGTTTGAATTCAGCGTATGCAATGGTTTATTATGATTTTATAGTCGGTAGTATTGTTTGATAAAGTTTTTTTTTATAATTTTTGAATGAGTTTTTGAAATTGTCATTTTAATTGGATAATTTTGAAAAACTACTATTATTTGCGAATGTTTTAAAGAATTTGTGAAACATTTTAATAATTTCTATTTTGAAATTAAATATTTTGAAAAGAATATATATTTTATTTGTATTTTGTAGTGTTCATTAGTAATTAATAATACTTCAGTCTGTCGTGTTTTTTGTTTTATTTTGTAGTTTATGTTGTGCTCTTATTTCATTAAACAAAGTTCTTTGATGAGGTACAAAATATTGAAAGATAACTAAATGTGCGTTGAAATATGATAATAATGCAGTACAATTACATTCACAATTACACCATGTATTTAAAAGGGTGTGGCACCAACTTTTTTCACTATGTCGAAATTATTTTCCGCCAAACATTTCTACCCAGACAAGTAAATTTTGCTTCATGCATATTTATGATACCTTATATGCATGCTCTTTTATTCGTATTAATTGGAAACATTCATTCACGCAAAACAGGTTTTATCATACCACCCCATTTATTCATCGGACGTCCACGCAGATGTATACCTTCAATGTCACTCACATATATTCTTTTATTCAAACGTTGATTAGATATTTACTCAAGATTTCTGAACCATCTTAAATGACTAACACTAATTTTTTCTACATTTTATTTTCAATTTCAAATTATTCATACAAAAAACTATTTCGTACCCGATCTCTTTTAGTTTTACCACATACCCCGTGCAAAATTTTTAAAAATTTTAGTAATTTTTTCGGAAAGTTGGTAACTCTGTATTTTACTAAAAGTATATAATTTATATGAGCATTAGGAAAATCTTATGTGAAATTTTGATTAAAATCAGATAAATAATGTAGCCATAAAGAATTGAAAAAAAAATTAATCATTTTTTTACACGCTGTACCTCTAATTATACCACTTTTTTCTTGCAGTCAAAGTTGTGAAAACGGGAATAAATATTATACTAAATATTTTAATGCATTTTGCAAGGTAAAAAAAATACTAAATTTTCAATAAAAATTAATAATATTTGACTAAATAATAGTAAATGCTTTGTATTTCAAAAATATGTTTTTGTTTGATAACTCAAGCTATCTAAGATAATAAAGAAAAAATTATTCCGACATGCCTGGAATTTATGTATATTGTGATCTTCTTTAATCAAATAAAAATTAACGTTTTTTATCGAACTTTTATTACTTTAACAAATATTTATTAATTTATAAACATATAAATTTTATAATGTAATATATTATAATAATAATAATTATAATAATTATTATTTATGCAATAAAAGCATTGGGTTATCTGTAATTATTCAAAAAAATCTTGTCTAAAGTAACATTTTCAACATTATTAAAATTTATTATAGTTTTTTTCAGAGGGATAATATTGGATTGGCATTCCAACAATTGCATTTAATTTCCACTACCTGTATTTTTGTTTTTATTTTAATTTTGTATCTGTTATTTTTTTATTCTATATTTTATCTATAATAATTATGCTGCTATAGATTCGCAACTTTGAAATTTCAAATAGAAACCCCTATATTTTATTGCATATTTCGATTCTATTAATAAAAATATAAAGAATTTATTGGTAACATTTTGTTTGTCCTCGTGACAGGTGGCGTTGCAATCGCTTTTCTTTTTTGCATTTTTCACCATCTCACTAGGATTATAGGTACATTCTATAATAATGGTTTCTTCACTAAATTATAGTACTCATTATCCCGCATTTTTCCATATCATGCTTATTTTTTTGAGAAAAAATAAAAACCAAAAAATTAAAAAAAAAATTTAACGCCTAAACGGCACATGCTAGCAAATTAAAACTAAAACCAGATTATATAACTTTTAATGCCCTATCAAAAAGTATTCTAAGTATTTCTCTGAATTTTACTTCAGAAAAAAGTATTCTGCGTATTTTTGGTATCTCATGTTGTTACCCTATATCAGAGGTTCCCAAACTTTTTTTCCCCGTAGACCACTTTCAAAAATTTACTGGTTTCGGTGGACCCCCTGCTGCTACATTTCTACCATATTCCCAAAACTCGTCAAAAAATGTGAAGATTAGATCTAACGATGGATATATGCGTCGCGGCTGAGTTCCAACTCTAAATTCGGAGTGGTAAAAATAAAAAGAAGAATAGTATATTTTCATTATTCATTAAAATTTTTTATTAAAATAATATGATTAGACTTAATAGACTTAAAATTAAACATTAATAACGTAACTTCAACAATTAAAAAAAATAGTCATTTTTAATGGGAGGGATGCACTTGATGAATTGATAGCAAGTTATCAATATTTGGCTTCAGTTTTGTCAGGAATAACCGCAAATCTCCCCGTTCTGTGATATTCAATCTGCTCCTTTTTTTTGTTAATAGGTTTGTCACCACACTAAAACTTTTTTCGACAAGGTATGACGAGGGAAACGCTATCAAAAGTTTTCTCGCAATTTCCCACAGTCCAGGATATTTTTCGGCAATTTCTGCTTGCAGCCAAAATGTTTGATAGCCTTTTTTAAATTTCACCTTCAGCTCCTCATTGGTGGTAAGCTCGAGTAGCTCCTCTTGCAATACCACATTCGCCACTTCCGTTTCATCAAATGGATTTATGATCCATGGTGGTATTTCCATCGTCAGAATATCTTCAAATCTATTTTTGAAGTCATCATGCAAGGCATTTAAATGTTGAACGTATGTCTGAATATCCTCATCAAGACATTCTGCCTGTGACAAGTTTGGAAACTGTGCGAATTCGCGCCGACTAATATTTTGCTTCATAAATTTCAATTTTCCAAGAAAAGCCGAAATTACACCCTTTGTTTTTATTAAATTTAGGCTGTCCCCTTGCAACTGCAAGTTAATGTCATTAAATTTTTTGTACAAATCTGTCAAATACGCGATGTCTGCTTTCAATTTGATCAGATTTTCTTTTAAATCTGGATCTTTACTTTCCAAAAACTCTAAAACTGATTCAAAAAGTGAGTAAAATCTTGTTAAACATGCACCTTTCGACAACCAGCGTACTTCAGTATGTAAGAGTAATCGTTGGAAGTCTTCATCATTTTCGTCGCACAATTGTGCAAATAAACGGGTATTTAACGCGTTGCTTCTTATTTTGTTAACTGCTTTAATCACAAATTGAAGCGATTGGTGCAATCTATCACTCAAATTTTTCGCTACCAGGTGTTGTCGGTGTATGACACAGTGAATTGCAGTTACTCCTGGTATAATTCTTTGAAGATGGCTTATAAACCCACGATATCGCCCGAACATGGCAGGAGCTCCATCTGCTGCCACCGAAGTAATGTTTGTAAATGGAATCGATTTTTCCTTAAGAAAATCGCTCAGGACATTAAATATTGATTCTCCTTTTGTGTCCGTCTTCAAAGTTTTCGCGAATAGTAGCTCTTCATGGATTTCTTCGTCCATAACAAATCGAACATATGCCAATAATAAGGCTTCATTGCCAGGTAATGTTGATTCATCCAATTGAATAGAAAAATGAGTTGTTTGCAGATAATTGCACAAGAAGCTTTCAACATCAGAGCTCATTTCATCAATACGCCTTTGTACAGTGTTGTTACTCAAAGAAATTTTTTTAAGTACGTCAAATGGAGGTTTGTGCAGAACAGTTTTTAAAACCTCTTCAACAGCGGGTAAAATTAACTGTTCACCGATGGTGTGCGGTTTTCCAGATTTCGCGATAAGCAATGAGATATTGTAGGATGCCCGCAAGCCATCATCGTTACTTTGAGACGTTGAAGCGAACATACTTTGCACGGTGGGTCTTCTTTCATATTTTTCCTTCAATGTTTGAAAATATTTTAAATCTTTGCCTATTTTATCAGGATGACACCTTCTTAGATGATCTTCGAGCTTCGATGGTTTCATCGAGTCATTGCTCAAAACTTTGTTGCACAAAAGGCATATGGGCAATCGTTTGTCGGCCGTTGATGGAACAAAACCAAATTTCAAATATTGAACACTGTATTGTCGACATTTCTTCTTAGATTCAGCCATGTTTCGTATCAGTTACCTACGTGTAAAGAAAAAAAAAAGTTTGTTTTAGTAATCATAAGGTGATTTTAACAGGATATGGCTATTTGAACAGAATTGAATGGGAATAATTAGTTAATTATTGCAATGAAAAAACCAAAATGCCGGCGGCAAAACTGATTTTAATTATTAAAAGCAATAAGCCGCTAAGATTGAATCTATTTTAATGTAATGCAAAACATTTTTTGATTAATTATATTTTGATACATTTCTGTAAATTCGAGAGAAAATACTTTTAAAGAATATTTTGACGTCAAAACACCGCGATTTTAATGTTTTATTTATTACGTTGATACATTACTATACGAGTGGTACATTTTATGAAAATATTTTGTCATTTAGCATTAGCAACTACGAGGGCACTGAAATATGTACAAACATGCAGGTCAATTATAATAACTCTCTTTTAGTGAATCACCACAGTCGGGTAAATAAATAATTTTATAATAAAAAGTACTAAAAGTTCAATCTTTCTCGGCTTTCTGTTCTTTTATAGAAGTATCGAATAATGGCCCTGTTCAGTATTTAATTTTTATTACGTACCTACTACACGCAAACATAACAAATAATATAATATTACTACAATATAAAATAAAAGTATGTATAACAAATAGGCAGGTATACTTACTTTTTCCGGCACTGGCAAACACTGACATCGATTCACTCACACGTTTCTTTTCAAAATTCCCGAAACAAATGAGCACAGCAAATGAGTAAAGCAAATGAGTAACGTTTGTTCTTGGCATTCGTATTTATATTGGTGAAGAATCAAACAAGTTCATGCAAGATTGCAAGCACAGTACAAGTCGTATTTCGTCCCTATGCACGTCTTAACTAGCGTTGCTGGCTGGCTAGCGGGCGGCGCTTTGCAAGTCTCGATACGCGTTGTACTCAAAATATCGAATATGCAAGTTTTTACAAGTTAACAGTCGCTGACTTTCTTAAAATACACTACTCAAAAAAATTAACGGAGGTTTAAAAAAAAGGAAATTAATACTAAATAAACAGGCTATCAGATCCATATGCCGGCCTAACTGAAAAAAAATTTTCACACCCGTGGACAAAAAAAAAACAAGCAAAAAATTTGCAATATTATTTTTTTGCGCTATCTGTTAGTATTGCATGAGAACCGTAACTCCTAAAATATTTTACCAAAAATCTGAAAATTTGAATCATAAAGCTTCAAAATGCTTTTTTTAAAGTCTCAATACGACCATTTTGCACCGAAATAAAGCCTGTCAAAAATCACCGAAAAATTTGGAATTTTTTTTAGTACCTAGTGTATTATCTGCCTACAATGTAGGCCCTACATTGATAGGTACAGCCAAGCCAACATTTTAGTTCTTTACGATCGAAACCAGATAAATTTTCGTGGACCCCCACTTACAACCAGTGAACCCCCATTTTTTTTTCTCGCCATCGTAGACCCCCGTCGAGTCTTCCGTGGACCCCTGGGGGTCCACCTGGACCACTTTGGGAATCACTGCCCTATATCAACCTGGCGAACGAACATCCTGTATATTCATATATATTTAAATACATTAGATTACAACTGATAAAAATATCAAATGAATGGAATATTTAAAAAAATATTCCATGTTTATTTGAAAACACACCAGTTAGTTAATTATCAAAAATAGATATATAAAATCTAGCATTATAGTTAATTTATAACAGTGAATAAATATTTCATACTCTTGAATTATGCATCGGTCACGAACATGTAAAATTAAAGACAATACACGAAGAGAAAAAATCCATAATTGAAGTATCCCCTATCGTATGTAATCAATTTATAGGCAAATGCTGAACTTCAAAATCCCTCAAGAATCAAAATATTTCCCATATTGACAATATCGGTTGACTGCGTGTGTGAATTTAACATCCCAGTCCATTAAATTAATCATTGCAATATTATTAAAAGCTCTATTACGTGGAATAATATCAATTAATGCGGTTGTTGTTTACTAACTATTGTTGCGCTTTTTATAACTTAGGCTTTTTATAACAGTAGGCTTTATATATACCTATACAGGGTGTAACAGAATAACTATTCCTAATTTTAACTGGAGTATCCTGGGCTCAGAATATGAAGATTTAATGCAAATCACTGAGATAAAATGTGGCTCCTTACTGAGCTACAGGGTGTTTTATATAAAAATTTAAAAACTATTTTTGCCCAGTAATTTAAAACTATTTGACGTATCCTTATCATACTTGGCAGGAAATGTAGGTACCGTACACCATACTAAATTATGTTAAATAAAAGTTTCTGGCTACTGCCAGTGGCGTACAACAGGGGCAAGTGAGAGGTTGATCCTTCCTAAATTCTACGCCACTGGCGGAATTGTCATTTTAGCACAATTTTTCGATTCTCCAATACTTGCTGTGTAAAAAACGTACTCTTCCTTTGTAACGATAAAGTCACTGTTTTTCGAGATATTTAAAGTTAAACATAAGCTGCACCCTTGGGATTTTTTCAAAATTTGCTCAAAAAAATCTGACAAAATTCAATAAAATAGAGAAAAAAATTAGCTACATAATAACTAAGTAACTTTTTTCTCTAACTCATTCCGATTTGGCTGTAAAAATTATTGAAAATAAAAAAAATAAAATGCAAAAAATATTAATTTTCAATAATTTTTCCAGCCAAACCAGAATGAGTTAGAGAAAAAGTTACTTAGATATTATGTAGCTAATTTTGTTCTCTATTTTACTGAATTTTTTCAGATTTTTTTGATCAAATTTTTAAAAAATGCCAAGTGTGCAGCTTATGTTTAACTTTAAATATCTCGAAAAACAGTGACTTTATCGTTACAAAGGAAGAGTACGTTTTTTACACAGCAAGTATTGGAGAATCGAAAAATTGTGCTAAAATGACAATTCCGCCAGTGGCGTAGAATTTAGGAAGGATCAACCTCTCACTTGCCCCTGTTGTACGCCACTGGCAGTAGCCAGAAACTTTTATTTAAAATAATTTAGTATGGTGTACGGTACCTACATTTCCTGCCAAGTATGATAAGGATACGTCAAATAGTTTTAAAGTACTGGGCAAAAATCGTTTTTAAATTTTTATATAAAACACCCTGTAGCTCAGTAAGGAACCACATTTTATCTCAGTGATTTGCATTAAATCTTCATATTCTGAGCCCAGGATACTCCAGTTAAAATTAGGAATAGTTATTCTGTTACACCCTGTATATAGATAATGTGCAGAGGTGAACACATGTTGCAATAGTTTGCGTGTATAGTCATGCTTTAGTACATTTGTTTGTGATGTGAAGTTGTTCTAGAAAGTAGTAATAAGACTGCATTAAATACTGGAATCTCTTAATATTTCTACAGCTAATTTAAAAAAAAAAAAAAAAAAAAACAGGTTTTAGCATAAACAATATTTTTTTTTTTAATTTCAGTTTTTAATATACGTAATATTTATTATTTATTAAACTTTGTGCTAAATTAAATACACCGTTAAAACAAAAAATTGTTGGACTATTAAATAATGCATTTAGTAGAATTTGAATAATTATGTAACATTAGTTCCAATATACTGCAAATATAATGAATAACACACACTTAAATAATAATAGCTATTAAATTATATCAACAAAATTAAGTTTTTTTTAATTTATTATTTTTATAATATAAAGTACTAAAACTGGAAGTTTATAGATAATTTTAATTCAATCAATTTTTATTTGTTTTAAATTTAAAAGGATTTTCAATGTTCCAAATTTATTATCAAAGGAAAATGGTTAAATATAATTTAAATTTATAATTTTTTTATGTAATGTATAAATTAAATATGAAAAACCAAAATAATATCAGGGTTTTCCAAATTTATAATTTGTAATATTTTAAAAACCCTAAAATTTTGTGGTT
Source organism: Clivina fossor (assembly GCA_963966155.1). Classification (NCBI taxonomy): domain Eukaryota; kingdom Metazoa; phylum Arthropoda; class Insecta; order Coleoptera; family Carabidae; genus Clivina; species Clivina fossor. The sequence goes on from OZ014550.1 coordinate 24,033,516, forward strand.
TTAAATTCCAAATTCAAGTGCCACCATTATTATTTTGGAACTATAATAGTTATAACTAGAGATCGGATTTTTAAGTTTTTATGTTTTTTCGTAATATTAAAAGCAGTAACAATTTGTGTTGAAAGTATACGTATTAGTAAAAATTATATATTTTGACGTAAAGTTTATTATGCTTTTTTAACTTTTTTGCCTTTTCAAGCTCTTTTCTTAGTTTTATGCTTATTCACAGCTTTTTTCAATTGTATTTGATATTATTAAATAAAATTTATTAAAAAGAAAATTATGACGTAATATTTAATGACGCTTGCGCATATATATATATATATATATATATATATATATATATATATATATATATATATATATATTTGTTCTTTGGGGTTACTCAAACAACCAGAACTAATAACTAATTTAATCTTTATTAAAGTTCATTATAATTTTGTAAACGAAAAAATTAAATCTCTTGAGAAGCAAGAATTGTCTTTGGATGGAATCAGTTACAATAATAAATAACTTTAAAAACACTGCTTATGCTATTCCAGTTAGTATTGTTGTAGTAGTAAAATTGAAAGTAAATGAAGTATTTTCTAATTTAAAAATTAGTAAAAATATCAAATATTTTAAACGGTAACATTTTTGATGATTTTGACTTGGATCCGACTATTATACCTAAATTCAAATACGCACCCATAACAGGTGTAATTGTCGAGAGAAGTTTCTCTACGTATAAGAATATTTTAAGCGAAAGAAGGCAAAATTTTAAAATGGAGAATTTGAAACAACATTTAGTGATTAACTGTTTTCAACCGGAGTAGATTCTGTGCTGTACATTATTTTGTACTTTATATAATATATAATATAACAATACAATTATATATAATAAAACATATTATCTGTTTAATATAAATAAATATCTATACTTTGCGAAATTCAGCGAAATACTGGCGAATTCAGTGCTTTTTTTTTTGCTAAATTTTATGCTTTTTAAAGCGCTTTTTTTTGTTATTTTTTGTGCTTATAAATTAGGTGTCTAGTTATAACTTCAACTGAATGGAACTTATTGTATCGTTTTAAATAGCTATTTTGTAGGTCACTAGATAATTGCAAAAAACTAAATTTTGTCATTTTCTTTTAAAATAAACTTTTAATAAAAAAATTCAAATAAAAAGATAGATAATTAGTAAACCCTTTAAAGGTTTTTTATCTTAAACAAATATATAATTATTTTATTTTCAATGATATAAGACATTGAACATAAAAACTTTATATACATAAATGTAAATTTTTTGTAAAAATATTATATTTTCAGCTTTAAATATGATGAGTTATGTAACAACCTATAAGTTTTACTAACACGATTTCGGCATGGCCGAGCAGAAATATAGATTGCACATACGTGGTTGATTCCTTGAAGTTTTTAATAAAAAGAACACGAGAACAACTTAAAAGATAATTTTATTAAATAATAAATAAAATTAATTAACAAATGATTTTACAAAATAACTAAAAATTATGACAATATATGGATAATATTCGTAACTAAAATAATTTGATGTTCTTTTCTTGGATATCTATCCGTAACTGAATTAAACTCATTTAATTTTCGACTAAAGTGGATTCATAAAAATGCAGCTTAAACAAAAATCGAATGCAATCGAACTTTGAACGACGACTAAAAATGCTGACAACATGACAAAGTTCGATGCACTCGACAGTCATGGATATGTCAACGTACTAACTTCCTAAATTCTTAAATATCAAATATCCATGACTGTTACATAGCCCACCTCTTTAAAATTTAAATGCAGATTAATTAGAACTATCCCTTCAATTAATCTGCATTTAAAAATCTCCGGGCCCGACAATTACGAGCTGCATTTTTCTTTAAGATTTAATTAATGCCAAACCAAAAAGAATCCAATTTAGTCGTAATCAAATACGTCGACATTGAAACATATGTTATTTCTAACACCTATGCCAATGTCCTATCTTTGCAAACTCAGCAGAACATTCTGTATATATAACTTATTATCGTAACATGAATATGTTACACGGTTTATATTACATAAAAAGTAGGTCAAAAATAACATCTCATAATTTAATAATATTTTTACAAATTATAACAAAACCGAAAATTACTACAATTCTAAATCACATTAATTACTTGCCAATACAAAATGTTCTGGAGAGCGATGCACCAAATTACTAAAATTAATATTACACTAAATAAAAATTTTACGTTTGTAAAATTTATAAATTAATTTAGAAATGAAAATAAAACAAAAATTCAAATTTTTAACATGGTTTTTGACAAAAAAAAACTAATCTAACACAAATTTTCACTCTCACTACGGCACAAACAAAACGCACTTAAAACACAACACTAATGTTGCACTTGGAGTTTGTCAGCGTTAATTTGGACGATCTTCTAAAATTCTTTCGCTGACGGAAATCGGACGTCTTCTCTTTTCTTTACTTTCTGAATCCGCGTGTTTTGAGTATTAGGATTCGTAAAAATCGCAATTTTTTTGACGGATATTTTCATCTTCAACCTCGGCGCTAGGACAAATCGTAACACAGACGTCATCATCTGCGTGGCTAATCTCGCTACTGTCGTTTTCGTGCCGAGCTAAAGCAAGAATACGATCTTCTTCAGCAACAGCTACCTGACATCCAACCTGGCCGACGATATCGTACGTGCAACTTTTTGCTTTATCGTCGCCATCGTGCTGATTACTCTCAAAGTAAACTGCGGCTAGATTCGGTATACTACGACCACCATATTTAGATAGCCATGTGGATGATTTCACGTGCTGGGCTTCCTCTTTGTACAGCGCTGACGGAATAAGATGATGTTTGTCAATTGCGATTGGTTTTACGTGGTACGTTGTGTTCTTGAGCCACGGAATTACGGATAGCGATACCGGTCCATATATTGTCATATAATCTGCATTCAACATTTTTACACACTAGCGCGATTTTAACTAAACTTCAAAAAAAACAACCAAATTGTGGTTCGTTGTGACTGATAGTACAACTATCCCCATGTCACGATCCTACCAACTGCGCCAATGTAACAACCTATAAGTTTTACTAACACGATTTCGGCATGGCCGAGCAGAAATATAGATTGCACATACGTGGTTGATTCCTTGAAGTTTTTAATAAAAGAACACGAGAACAACTTAAAAGATAATTTTATTAAATAATAAATAAAATTAATTAACAAATGATTTTACAAAATAAATAAAAATTATAACAATATATGGACAATATTCGTAACTAAAATAATTTGATGTTCTTTTCTTGGATATCTATCCGTAACTGAATTAAACTCATTTAATTTTCGACTAAAGTGGATTCATAAAAATGCAGCTTAAACAAAAATCGAATGCAATCGAACTTTGAACGACGACTAAAAATGCTGACAACATGACAAAGTTCGATGCACTCGACAGTCATGGATATGTCAACGTACTAACTTCCTAAATTCTTAAATATCAAATATCCATGACTGTTACAGTTATTAACATATTGAAAAAATGTAATGCTAAATAATGAAAAAATTAATTAGTTTAATTAAATAATTAGTTTTTATTGCATTTATTTTTATTAAATCATAGTAACTAAAAATATTATTTATAACACACATACACACTTATGCCGTTCACCCAAAAGGGTGTGGCACAAACTTTTTTTATTATTTCAAAATCAGTTTTTCCAAACATTTATATCCAGACAATCAACTTTAGTTTCAACCACATGCATAATTTCTCTCATACATGCTCTTCTATTCTTACTACTTGAAAACTTTTGCTCACGCAAAACACTTTTAATCATACAACTCCAACTACTCATCAAACGTCTACGCAACCGTATACTTTTAAAATTATTCATATAATTGTTTTTAACCAAACGTTCATTAAACATTCGCTCAACATATTCGAACCATCTTAACTAATTAACACCAACTTATTTTACAATATTTTTTCAATTTTACACTCATCATACACTAATTTATTTTGTACCAGATTTCCAGGCATATCTATTACACACAAATAACTCATTTCTTTCACCTGATTATTGCACCATTCATTCTTCGGACACGAACCTAATATTTTTTTATCACACAATTCTTTCACACACTGAATTATACAGTCCTTAAATTTATCCCAAATTTCATTCATATTATATTCATAATTAGTTTTACGCGCAGAAAAATTATCAACATTTCACAAGATTTTTTTTTTCATATGCCAACCTATATTAAAACGTATACGCGAAGTTCAGCACCACGTTTAACACGTGCGTGAGTAATCAAACATTTCAGTCGATCATCATATAAGTATAGTAAAATTAATTACACTATTTTTAAGAACATTCTCCCAAGTATAAATATGAGAAAATTTATGTTTGAAAAAGGTATTGGAAATAAAGAAATTACATTCCAAACAAAAAGATAACATTTTTTTTACAATTATTTTGTGCCCTATGGAAATTTTTTGGCAAGTAATAATGCGTTTGAAGTGGTCATTTGAAGGTGTACAATAAGTCTTATTTAACCGAAGTTGTAGCTATTATAGTTCTTGAGATCCCAATGGTGGCACCTGAATTTGAAACACACTATATGCAGTGCCTCTCAAAAAATCGGCATTTAATGTAAAAAAAAATATTTTTTATACTATTTACATACACTATATACATATAGCCTTATGGCGTTAAACATTTACTTAAATATATATATATATATATATATATATATATATATATATATATATACAAAGTGTAACAAAATAACTATTCCTAATTTTCAGAAATGATAGATGGCACATAAAGAAACATTTTTTATTAATAAACTAGTGTCCGGAATTTTTTTTTTTTTTTGGCAGTCGATTGTAAAAAACAAAACTTTATGTTATAACCCGAGAATTAACGGAGATTTATAATATTTGTCAAGACCATTTCATTCTACTCAAGAAAGTGCCTTAAGAATGTGAAAATTATTTTCATCTAATTTAAAAAACCATCGAGATATCGCCATTTATCAAAATACGGAAAAAGCGAACTTTTCGCCATAACTCGAAAACAAAAGACGACAGCTAATTTTTGTTTTCATAATTGAGTTTCTCTCAAAAAAAAACGATCGAGGATGCGCGGCCCATTTTTTCATATCTCTTATAGTTTCCGAGTTCTCCTATGAAAACGTCCAAATTTGCCCATCCTGTACATCGTTACAACTTGTGTATCGAAAATGGTGCTCGTACAATATTTATAAAGTTTAATGCACTATTATTTCTAATAGAATGTTCCTTAACTTAACTACTCTTTGACGTTGTAATAATAAAAATTGTTTTTAACGATATCTAGTGTATCTTGACACCGAGAAATTTTCGGACACTAGTTTATTAATAAAAAATGTTTCTCTAAGTGCACTCTGTCATTTCTGAAAATTAGGAATAGTTATCATAATGTATCACTTTAACGCAAAGTTGTTATATTTTATTAAATTTGTTAAATTTGAAACAAAATTTATGTCAGATGGACAGAGAACATTCACTTATAGAAAATAAGTCATATTTATCCACATTTTGTAAATATTTTTATTATAGGTATTACAAATTGAAAATATTTAGTTTTTTCATTTATTTTAAAAATGTATATTTAAGTCGACTATGAAAAATATTTCCTATATGATATATGTTATATGTACAAAAATATTAGGGGCGCCAGAATGGGGAAGTTTAGCGTATTTTTTTGTTTCTTTATTTGGTTGGACCTGAATCAGATCAGAATCAGATCTGAATCAGACGCACATGCATTGCCATGGTTACCGATACAAACTATTGGCTGGATGTAACCGAATCAACAAAAATACTACGACATACGTTTTCAAAATTATATCTCACCAACTCTTCTGCGCTTGCGCACAATAGGCTTGTGACGTCAGTAATGTTCTTACAAAAATTGTTAATAACAAATAAATGAAACAATTATCAAAAATTTTAATGACAGTTTCTGTTATTATTTTACATATATATTTGAGAAAAAATAATTTTACACGCAACTTCAATCACGCTAAACTTCCCCATTATGGTTCGTCTCCAGACGGCAAAATCGCTCAGCACGGCACTGGTTACATATACTCAGCCAGTAAATAAAATCATTCACATTTTTCATTAAAAAAATCTTTAATTTATGTCAAACTGTACTTCCAAGCAGTTATTTCAATCCTAGCATAACATATACCTTTCACAAACAATACAAACATTGTAAAATAAATTTGTATGTGTTATACTCGTATTATACAAATTGTTACAAAAAATCATCCACTATTTGAAAAATTAATAGTAAATTTTTATATTAAATGATAAATATATTATTGTAAATGAACAATTAAAATTCAGAACATAGCAATCATGAGAAATAGTACTAAATCTAACACTATGTTTTAAATGAAGTATTTATTGTTTAATACTTATATTTTATTACGTACTAATTTTTTCAACAATTCGGAACAAATAAGCAAGCGATAAAACTTAAAGATATGGAAAAATATACACATATGTATATATACTTTATTTGTAAGAAAGTTCATATATCTTATTGATTTTTACTACTAGAAAAACATTAGTAATAAACAAAAAATGGTCAATTTTAAAAGTTTCTGTTTTAAATTATTTTAATACTTTTAATACATTGTGTAAATATGAATGAAATTAGGAAAATATATAAATGTACTTGAATTTAAATAGAATGCACTTAGTACATGGAACTATTGTTTGGATACTTTCCACTATAAATTAGATACTTTGCACTTTGTACTACCTAAACTTTAATTTGAATAATTTGCACTATAAATTTGATACATTCTATTATAAAAGCTACAAAACCCTATCATCTGCGCCACTGTTGGCTTAGGGTAGATTAGGTTTAAGTTGTTTAGTTATGTTATTATTCAATATAGGCGCTAATCCCATCGGCGCAAATGATAGGTATCGAACTGGCGCAAATGATTAACAGCCCCGAAAATAGAAAGTATCCGTTTTATAGTGGAAAGTAATTAATAAAAGTGATAATATTTTTTTGTGTGCATTATGTTTTGTTCAAAGTTAAAATATTTTTTTTAAAGTTGAATAAATTTAATTATAGTGAAATAATTTATTTTTGGTACAATATATTTGTTATGAGCGCAAATTGTTTTTATCAAAGTGAATATGATATAAACTAAAGTGAATATATTCTAAAGTGCAGTTAATTACAAACCATGCTAAATTATAATTGCTTGTTTGAATAGAAATGTTAGGCGAAAACTAATTTTTGCTTGAATGGAAAGGTTATGTGCCACACATTATGAGTACATGGCGTAAATGTGTATGTATGTAAAATAATATGTAAAAAAACTATATGTTGCATTTGCAGCATTTGTATAATTTGGTATCAAAATATTAATTTTTTTTTAAAATTTTTTTGTATAGGATTACTTTATAAAACAGTGGCAAAGGAGGCCCGACCTTCTAAGCAAAAAATTAAAATAAAAGCCTGCAAATTCTAATTTTTTAATTATTAATTCATTAATTATTTAATTTATTTTAATATAAAATATGTAAAAACAACATATTTATAGATAAAAGTTCAGAAACACATTACTAAATACATACAGTAGTAAAAGATTGCTTCTATAACCTTATTGCGCGCTGAGTAGAGAACAGGTCTGTTTCATTCAAGCATTGATCAGTAGTAGAGTTGTTGCGGTTCAACGACACTGCGGCAAACAGTCCGTCAAAATAAGCGTTCACTGGGGCAAGGCGCATATATCTCATTAATTTCAGGCTGAAGTTGATATATTTTTTAAAAGAATTAAATTGGAATAGCCCAAGTATAGTTGATGTATTTTAACGTAAACGACATTAACAAACTTATAGCTGAAAAACAACATAAACTTAGACTACAAGAAACGTTTTGTAATAGTTAGTAGTTTTGTATGGGGAAAATTTCAGACACCCCTTAATGACTAATTAATGATCTAATTAGTTACTGGCGCCAGTGACGTCATATCGGTTACTTGTAAGGTATAATTTAGAATATTTTTGCTAATTAATTATTTCATAAATAGGGTCTTTATTGTAGTTTTGTATTTAAAAGAAGGTTTTTAACTAATCATATGTAATTAATGTGGAATGTATGTTTTTAAGAATTCTGTTTATTGTTCACGATGTAGAACTGACAATTTGTTAAAAAAACTGGCCAATTTAATTATATAGAACGGTATTTTAAAAAGGGAAAAAATTTACATAATTCGAAATGTATATTTTTTAAAAACTGTGTTAACTGTTAATGTTATAGCTTATTTTAGAATATTTTAACCAACTTTAATAATGAAAAAAAAAGACAAGAAAAGACATTTAGCATAGTAAAACAAACCCCTATTAAAAATTTTCAGGTAGTTTACTGTTTACACCTATATTTAAAAAAAGAATTTTAACAGATTTTTAGATAATCTATTTTTATATTTAAAAGTAGCAAAATGTATTTTTTCTAATTTTCGAAAATGTCATATAATGACTTAGTAATTATGGAATGTATATTTTGAAGAATTTTGTTTATGACATACATTATATTAAAGTATTTTAAGAATTTGTAAAATCAGTTCATTAGTAAAATACATTGTATACTTACAAAATAGAAGTAAAAAAAAAAATTTTAAAAGTTTAAATAGAGAAGTTTTTCAAATTTTTAAAACATTCTTAGTATAGACATTCGCTCAGTTAGTTAGTTAGTTACTTCTGATATACAATGGCTTCGAAACATATTTTTGAAATCTTGGATGATGTTGTTATTCGTCCTGGTTTTGATTTTGAAATTAAAACACCGGAATTTCCACCTCGTACACCGGATATCAACTGGATAGATGAAGATAAAGAAGAAGAAAAAGAAGATGATGAAGTAAAAGAAGACGTTAAAATTTTATTCAGTAGCGATAAAGAGGAAGAACTCGAAATTAAAGAACAAAATGCCCAAATAATTACTACGCAAGATGTACAACCATCAATTAGCGAAGAAGATCAATTAATAAATGTTAGTGAAGAGTTAAATTTTTTAGTTGGTGCGGCTCCAGTGGGACATTTTATTTTTTCGCCATCTAAAAGTGAACAAGACAAAAATTACAAACTGTTACATGAAGTGATTGTGCCTATTGATAGTGAAAAACAATTGTTTATTGTAGTGGGACTAGATCCTAATGAAAAATTTAAAAGTGCTATAAGATTAGTCAAATATAAAACATTTATAAACATTAACAATATAGCTAATTTTGTGAAAAAAATAAAAAAAATCAAATTAAAAGAAAAAACAACATTTAGCGACAGACATTTTATTTTGTCTACTGATAATATACAAATCAGTATACTATCGAAAAAATATATTAAATTGCGAGAAAATAATTCTTTTATTGCAATAAATGAAGTTAATATTAAAAAAATTTTAGTGATAAATAATTATATAAATAAAACATATAAAGATTTTGTAAATCAATTTAGGGATATATTTGCTGAATATAAAAAATTTACGCAAGAAATTGCTTTAAATTATATTTGCAATAATATAATTAATAACATAGATTTAGATATAGTAGATGTTGTATGTATAAACAATAAATTTAAAAATATTTTTATTGAACATTTTAATTTATATTCCAAAAAATTTAGCAAAGATGTAAACAATGTTAAAAAATTTATGTACACATACATGAAAAATATAATATAAATAAAATATAAATATAAAATTAAAAAACTTTATTTTAATTTTTAAATCCCTATTTCCTTGAATAATTTTGCTAATATTTATTATATTGAAACAAAAAGTAAATTTGAATAACTAAAAAAATTAATGTAAATCATTTAGCTCTACTTTAAAAAAATATATATCAAAATGTTTCACTATTGTGTATAATTTTGACAAATTTGAAATTCAATATTTACATTTGATGTTAAAAAACAGACATTTTTCTTAGGGCCTTGTTATTTTAATAGAATATTAAACGTCAAAGTATTACCTTAGAAATATGTTTTCAAAATCTATTAAAATATACATAAATTTTATAATTTACAAGAAAAATTAAAGTATAAATATTATATTTAGTACGAATAAGTAATAATAAACAAAAATTTTGTTTTACTTAAATTAACTTTATATTTATAATTTGGTTAATACAGAAAATAAAAACAAAACAAACAAAAATATTATTATAATTCTAACTTCAATTTTTAGTAACAAATTAATAATTTTATTTAGTTTGTGCATACATTCCTTAAAACCAGTTATATCAATCAATTCACAGCAATTCACAGCTTGCTTTGAAAACAAAAAAAAATCAGTCACGTTTAAATATAAAAAATTATCTTTTTGCAATCTTTAATCTTTCTAAACAATTACTTGTCCAACAATATAAAATCAATGCACTGGTTTAAGGGACATTAAATTTTTATTTCCAAAATAATAACTTTTTTGTTTCGAAATTTTAAAATAAATTTTACTTTTTGCTATTGTTTTATTTTTAGTTTTTATACATTATTGTAGTAAGTTTTTGTACCACTATCAGATAAATTACACATTACACTGTCACTTATTTTGTTTAAGAATTAAATAGAAATACAAAAGGATGACTACATAGAAAACATAAAAATTATAATTAAATTTTATTATAAATGAAAATATTATAAAAAAATATTACACATAAATAATATATTATAAAGTTTTCTTTTCTAATAATATCTCAAACTTTTCTCTCTGATTTGGTTTCATTTTTTCTTTTAAGTAGCTTAACTTCGAGGCAGGTGTTAAAATTAGAAGCTTGTCCTGAACATATTCCTGCGGTTTATAGAATAGTACTGCAGGGTCGGTGTCCCAATTTTTTTATAAAGTTTTCTTCGCTGCTTGTCTACATATTCAAGCGACATTTTTAACTAATAACAAATAAAATATTTAGTGTAGAATGTATCTTCTTTCAAACGATTCAGATTTATCTTTGTTTATTTATTGAAAAAATTTTACAACACAGGGGTGTTAATACGAAATACTAAAATTAAATTTTCCTATACATTTATCAATTTATAACGCAATCGAATTTATAATTTGAAATGCAAAATTTTTCTAAGAATCAGTTTGCGTATGAATTTACAAAATAAATTGAAGGCGTGGTAAAAAATATCATTTAATGTATATTAAAACTAAAATCTATTTTACAGTTAGAATTATTTTCTCATTTACTGTAGTGTTTCAAGTTAATTTCAAATTTAAACTTATTTAACTTCAACAAGTTTGCATACTGTTTATTATTCTTGTTCAAAGGTATCTAATATTATTTTTAACTTTTCTTTAAGTATATTTTCAATAACGAAATCTATGTCTTAATAAATACAATATTTTAAAAAAAATTTAATTGCCCATTTTATAAAATTCTTCTAATATTAAAAAATATTCTTTATTATTTGAAAGCAGTTTATTTCTAAGTCAAAAAAAGCAATTAAACTGCTGCACTAAACTTGTTTTATAACGGTTATATAAACAGAAGTAAATATACGGAGTATAATGCTACAGTATAGTTGACTTAAAATTTTGAAAATTTCAGTACTTATAGATTTTTTATTTTAAGGAAAACTTTCCGTAGTAGGCACGGTATATTCAAACCACGTGATTATTTAGGGGGGAAGGGCGTTATAATAAGGGCGTTATAAATAAGGTACGGCCCCAACAAGAAAATAATTGGTTATGCTAACTGATAAATTAAGAGTATAACAAATCTTTTTCTAATATTGTTAATAGATTTGTAATCATAGAACATAAATTAATAAAATAAATAACGAAATATAAAAATATTCTATAGTTGAGACATTTTCTCAAAATTTCACAAGTTACTCAGTCATTGAATCGGCTATTAAGCTATGCATCAATGACTGGCCAAATTATTTCTATGTTTATATAGTATACTAAGAATTTTGTTTTATCAATTTTTAATATTTACTATCATAGTATTTCAAATTAATATCAATACAAATTTTTTTTCATTATGACAATTACCAAAATATTTATTTTTATTTATCACAGTTATCTATTTTTAAAATTTATAAATCAATATTTCTGTAAACGATTTTATTAGAGGTAGGGTGACCAACCGTACTCTTTTAAGAGTACAAGTACTCTTTTTGAGCAAGGAAAATTATGTACTCTTACTTTTTCAAAAAATACTATAAATGTACTCTTTTAAAAAAAAATACACTGATGCCACAATACTGAAAAAAATGTAAACAAGTTGTAAATATCCATACTTTCAAGGCTCAAACGCTCTTAGTTTGATCGTATTTTTGTTAATATTGTTTATTTTGATTTTCTATTTACAAGTATTTCGTCGGGACATAGCTATTGGGTCCGGCGGTTTAAAATCCCAAACTTACGTACATCAATTGGGTCCCGGTCAAGACCCTGGCCTGCCCCAGCAGATTAAGGGATTATAAAAAGGTTCTTCGGTTGCTTACTATACATATGGCTATATTATACTGAGACTGCGTGTAGTTTAAATAATTTAGATATTTTAATACACATACTGCAAATTTATTTAATATACTGATCAAAAATATATAAATATACTGGCTCAATCAATACGCTAATGCTATAAAATAGAATATTTTTTTCTGATTTTATTGGAATTAAACTTAGTATTATTTGCAAACACGTTTTTCAGAAAAATATCAGTTTTTTAGTTTTTAAAGGTCTAGATATACTAAATTTTAATTATTTTACAGACAGAAAATAAGTGTTCATTTAAATTAACAATCAGATGAAAATAAAATAAAATAAAACCTGTGGTATAGAGAATAATTTTTTTACGGGTTCAATTTCAAGAAATGAGCGATATGACACAAACTTGTAGTTTCTAAAAAATGAAGACCATATTATTTTTTAATGCAATCAAGGCGAGGGTGTATTAAATAAAAAAAGGCGTAATGAACATATTTTTATTATTAAACTGTAAGTTACGTCATAATTAAATAATAAATATATACATATAATACACATCAAATATAAACATTAATATTACATTACTGGTCTGTATTTATTTGCTATAGATTGAACAAATTCAAAATTAGTGATAATTTTCTGTTTCAGCAGCAATATTCTACTATCCAAAAATTCTTTTTTTTTTATTACTGCTCGCCGATACACTTTTTTTGGCAAACTCGCGCTGCGAATTTTAATGTATGTGTCTATTTGAATACTTTTTAACACGTCTAAAAATAAATAAATATTTGGGTGCTTAGTATAAAATAATGAATTGAATCTCGCATGAAACGATTCGCAGGCGTTTGTCGTTCGCTGCAGGGATGAACTATTTTCAGCCCACATTTCAGGCGGAAATTCCGCTTCTTCAGATATGTACGTTTCCACCAAATAATCAGCAAATTTTTGCATTTCTTGATTCCTTGGTAAAATTTCGCCAAAATCGATAGCAAAGCATTCGCCAACTGCTGCTGGATCTAGGAATGGTAGTCCAAACACATATCGGAGGTACATTCCTGTATCAGTGTCTTTGGAATATTCTGCTGTTAATCCAAGTGCCTGAATTTTTCGCCACCTATAAATCCGGAAAAAAAAATCCCATTTAAATAGCACGTGCTAAACTTTACGGAAACAAAACAAGATAGACAAAATAAAACTAGAAGTTATAGTAACGATAGAACAAAAATGTGTTATACTTTTCCGCCGATGTGTGGAACTAACTATAATCAAGATATTACATTTTTTTCTTCAATAATAGAGTTTTATGAAATTTCGGACACTAATAACGTATCAAAGTGTTTAGAGAAATTTTTCTGTTCTATATACTCGGTTAATTCTATATGAAAAGTAGAACTTCCTTTAATCATTCAATATGATAACTATTTATCTAACTGTGAATTAAATTACTTGTTATCTACCTTTTAATAATAAAATAATATTCAATGAACTTACCAAGATTGTCCAAGATGAAATCGACAGCCTTTTACCTCTGCGATTGGGAAAATCCTGTGAGCAGCATTGTGGATGCTTCTTTCAAAATCGATATATATTGTTCTGGGATTAAACTTACAGTTAAGTTTTCCACATTCTTCCCTCAAACAGCTAAACACCATCTCATATGTTTCTGTTCTTTTGTTAGGAAGTAAAAAAAATGCAAGAGGAATGTAATTTTCATTAATAATTCCGTGGACGGTAAACAGTTGGTAGAAAAATTTGGTGCAGCAGCGAAAAGTCCCATCAACATAGAAAGTAGATAATGTACTTAAAAATTCCAAATTTTTTTTCGTCGAAAATGCTATGAAATTTTTTCTTGGTTCATTTCTAAGCAAAAAATTCTCTCCTTCGTTGGTGATTATTTTAAGACTATTTAAGACTTCATGCACATCTTGTTGATTTGAAGGTATATTTGGCATTATCTTCTTTCTAGTTCGGTAAATATTTTGTCTTATACGGCCAACATCGTCTACAGACAAAGTTTGAGTATCCTCGTTCTGCAACACTCGATGCAACATTTTCATTGGCCTCTCACATATGTCATCCACTGCGCGCCTTTTTAAACTATTACTAATTTTCTGTCGATTTAATTTACATATGTTAATTGGTTGGTGATTGTGTCCATCACTATGTTCCAATATGACATTGTTGGACGTACCAGTTTTTAGATATGACTTACACTTTCGATTAGAGCATACCCAGCGTTTAACGTTTCCCGTAAGCATTTTGTGAAAATTATACTTGTAATTATCTATAACCAAAAGCGGCTTTTCTTGTTGACTTAACATATCACACACATCTTCTGAATTCATGATGGAAGTATATCACACAGTTAACCAAAAGATATAAATTTTGAACGTATGTTACACCATCAACAGCGAACAAAATATGAATGATCGAAAAATTATCAATATATTTATACTTATTCATTTGGTCACAAAATTACAGGGGATAATGGGATTTTGGAAATTCCAGGATTACAAAACTTGTTATTCTGGATTTACCAGCAATCAGCAATAGTCTAACACCCGCATTATTCATATACCTAAGTACAACTTAAGTAAAGTATTCGGATAATGAAACTATTGTGCTGTCCGTAATTGAAACGAAATTTAATTTCTTATTTCTACTGGCGAAGCAGATTACAGAGATGCGGCAGTCAGTATCCTTACCTGCGCGCTTTAACTTTTAAGCCCCTAATACCTTTCTCAGAAACCTAACCGGGACCCGATAGCCGTCCATAAAATTTTGGTGAGGGATTAAAACTCAACCGCGGGACCCGATTGGTATGTACCCTATTTCGTATTCTACGAACTTTTCGTTTGTAAGTTACGTTGTGTTCCTCGTATAATATGTGGTAAAAAGTACATTGTATATTTTTGTTTAAATTGTTCATTTTGATATTAAAATACATGTATCTCATATCTTAGCAATTTTTTATTTATTAAAACTATAAATGATTATTGATGAAAATGATAACACGAGATATATATATATATATATATATATATATATATATATATATATATACATATATGTGTGTATGTGTACGATTTTTGTTTAAGAAATGTACTCTTTTCGGCCTGGGCCGAGTTGGTAACCCTAATTAGAGGTTTTACAAAATGTTTAAAATATTTTAATGTACAATACATCATAAGCAATGCAATAGTTTTTAAAATACTATCTCACATTTACAAAAATTTAAAAACGATTTTTATCTTTAAAAATATAAAAATAGTTTACAAGGTTCTCTTAGAAAAAGATTAGCATTATTATTATAAATCATTTCATTTTTTAAATAAAAAGTAATAATTCCCAGTAATATTTTATTATTCATTTAACACGTTAACTGTCACCAATAAAAAAAAATCTGGGTGCCCCGGGCTATTTTTCTTTTTATAGATTTAGGGTATTTTCATATCGGAATTTGTTTTCTTTTAAATATTTCTGCAAATTTTGAAATATTTTATAGAGGTACAATATATATACCTCACGGCCTAATGAAATCGATTCATCCGTATACGCCGTGAGACACATGTACTGTGCCTTGTTTGCATGTTTGTACAAGTTTGTTATGATCATCGTTTCTGTAATAAGTTTAGTTCTACTTATGATTTTGGAAAGTATGCATATTTTGAGTAAATTATGTACCAATACTAAAAAGAACAAAAACAATTAGCTAAATTATGGGAGCAGTATATTTTTGAAGATGAAGATCTTTTTGCTTTTGACAATTCATCTAATGAATATGTTTTTACTTATTCTGAAGAGAATTCAAGTAACTCTAGTGAAAACGTGCCACAAGTGAAGAAAATAAAACGAAATAAAATTAGAAAATCATTAATTCTGTATAAACTGTTTTTTAGACACAAAGCGTCAAAATCAGAATAGGCATATTCAAATATCTATGTAATTTTTATTTTTAATTTTTCACACATCCTGCAACGTTCTATAATAATCGTTACTATAATTTAAAAACCTTGTAACTACCTTTTTTAACCTTATTGATATTAAAATATCAATAGCATTAGAGTTAGTTTTGTTTTTAAGAATTCTGTTCTTTGTAGATATTATATATGTATATATACAGATATAGGAAAATTTACCTTAGAACATTTTAACTTCCAACTTGGATAATGAAAAACAAGAAAGGTTAATGGTAGTAAAAATAACGCCTATTTCCAGGTAGTTTTCTGACGGTGACATTTCAAGGAATTTAAAAGTTTTAGGTGATATATTTTTCATGTTTTATTTTTATTATTAGATTTATTAACTTAACAATTTTAATATAAATCCGTATTATCGAAATATTATATTTATTTTTATTTTTATAATATATTTTGTTGAGAAATTTTAAATTATTTAAAAATTTTGAAACAATTTTTTTGCACTAATTTATATGTAATATATATATATATATATAGAAAAAATCAAAGATATAAATCAAAATTCGCTTATTTTAACGGTGACTACGTAAAGCTATTATTAAACAATACCTTTACATATTTATGAAAGTAATTATTAGTAGTATTATTTTTTATAAATGATATATAAAGAAATGTTTACATTTATTTTAGTGGGCACATACGAATTGCGTCCCGCGGTCGGGTTTTAATCTTTTACAAAATTTTAAGATGACCGAATTGCGTCCCGGTCAAGTTAAACAGGGAACACAGCAATTGCGTCCAGCGGTCAGAAAACCCAAATTTTATATTCCGAATTGCGTCCCGGTCAGTTTAGCGGATACCTAGCTACTAGGGTTACTGTAACTCCACCTGCTACCTACCTACCTGTCACCTAGTATAAAATTTTTATATCAAGCCCAATAATATATTTCTAGTTTCCATATGTTAACACTTTATTCTTTCATTTCATAAAATAATGAAAATCATAAAACAATACTTTATAATATTTTTGCAAAATTATTATTTATTTCAAATTTTTTTGAAGCAATGTTATAAAGGTTGTTCCGTAATAAATTTGTCTAATTCCTGAAAAAAGTTTGTAGAAAATACATATTTTAAATAAAATGCATAGGGATTGAATAAATAATATACTCCTATAAAGTTAATGTATACAATTATGAAAAATTTGTAAAACAGATTTTTATTGTTACATTGTAAATCATATACATAATAAATAATAGAAATATATAACTATAATATATAAATATTAAATAATTGGTCTATATTTAATAGCTATACATTTTACAAATTCAAAATTGGTAAGTCTATTTTGCCTAAGCAACATTATTTTCTCGTCCAAAAATTCTTTTTTTTTAATTGCGGCTCTTCGATATACTTTTTTTGGCATACTAACACTACGCATTTTGACGTACGTGTCAATTTGAATATTTTTTAAGGCGTCCAAAAATTGGTATATGTTAGGGTGGCTGCTATAAAATAGCGAATTAAATTTAGAGTGAAATGACTCGCAAGCGTTCGTTGTTCGTTGAAGAGACGAACTGTTTTCAGCCCACATTTGAGGTGGGAATTCTGCTTCTTCCGAAATGTAGGTTTCTACTAAATAATCGGCAAATTTGTGCACTTTCGGGTTTTCTGGTAAAATCTCTGCAAAATCAATTCCAAAGCAATCACCAACTGCAGCTGGATTTAGAAATGGTAGACCAAAAACAAATCTAAGGTACATTCCTACATCCGAGTCCTTTGAATACTCCTCTGCCAGTCCAAGTTTCTGAATTTTTCGCCACCTGGTCAAAATTTAAAAAATGTATCACAAACCTTTTCTCAACAATTATTTTTTTAGTAGGTGGTTGAAAAAGAGTTAGGATTACACTGAGATAAGGGTTTGCTAAAATTGAGCAGACATAAAACAAATATATTGTACTTTAAATGGAAACAAACGAATTTGTTAAAAATATATGCTATATTAAAAGAAATAATTGATTTGTTAAAATTTAACAACTATGCATAATTTAATACCATATTTAGATTTATTTCTAGAATAATGCTAGTTATTTTTAGTACTAAAGTTAATAAAATCTAAAAAAAAATTGCTAAACAATTAATAAAATTAAATATGTATTTTTGAATATTATTGTATTAATTTTAAATAAATTCGTTTGTAATCATTTAAAGTATAATATGTTTGTCACTTTTTGTTTAATTTTATCAAATCCTTTTCTCAGTCCGTGCTTCAAAAAAGCAAATATTTATTTGCTTTATCCGTATATGGTCTAAATGTAAAATGAAATAAAATTGACTTAGCTTACCATGATTGTCCGAGATGAAATCGGCAGCCTTTTATTTCTGCAGTTGGAAAACACCTGTAAGCCGCATTATGTATGCTTTTCTCAAAATCTGCATATATTATTGTAGGATTAAAATTGCAATTTAGTATACGACATTCTTGCTTCAAATAATTAAATACCATTGCATATGTTTCTGTTGCTTTATTAGGTAATAAGAAAAATGCAAGTGGTATATAATGTTCATTTAGAATTCCATGAACGGTAAAAAGTTGATAAAAATATTTAGTACAGCAGCGAAACGTCCCATCAACATACAAAATAGATAATTTACTTAAAAATTGTAAATTCTTTTTGGTGGAAAATACAACAAAATTTTTAGCTATATCATTTTTAAGCAAAAAAAGCTCTCCTTCGTTGGTGTTTACTTTAATGCTATTTAAAACTTCATGGACATCTTCTTGATTACGGGGTATATTTGGCATTACTTTCTTTCTGCTGCTGTATATATTTTTTCTTATTCTGTTTACATCGTCTACCGTCAATGTTTCATTATCTTCCTTCTGCAACTCTCTATGCAACAATTTCATCGGTTTTTCGCATATGTCTTCAACAGCTTGCCTTTTTAAACGATTGCTAATTTTCTGTCGATTTAATACACAAAGATTAACACATTCATGATTATGTTCATCACTATGTTGAACTATTATATTATTAGAAGTTTCAGTTTTTAAATAAGATTTGCACTTTCTTTCACAGCACTTCCAGCGTTTCACATTTCCCGAAAGCATTTTATGAAAATGATACTTATTATTATTTACAATTAACAGCGGATTCTGCTTCTCACTCAGCATATCAAAAACATCTTCCGAATTCATGATACAATTTAACACAGAAAACACAATTTACTAAAGAGAACTATTTCTACTTTACTTTGTACCAGAAACAGAAAAGATACTAGAATGATTATTAAAATTTACAAAACATAAACTTATGCACGGAATAAGAAAACTGGAGGGAGTTAATTTAATTTTGGAAATTCCAGGTGGTGATTTATAATATCTTTATGTATTTCTAAATAGGTATGCCAATAACGAAAAACGAAACAAAGTATTACAGATATTCGGTATTGCCAAAGACATCTAATTTCTCAGCAAATTACTTTGATGGTATTGTCAGAAACCGCTACCTGTGTGAGGTAGACCTTAATCTCATAACCAGAATTCTGAACTGCCGGACGAAGTTACTAGCTTGACCGGGACGCAATTTGGTCATCATAAAATTTTGTAAAAGATTAGAACCCGGCCGCGGGACGAAATTCGTGTACCCGTAGGTAGCAGGTAGATAGGTATCCGCTAAACTGACCGGGACGCAATTCGGAATATAAAAGTTGGGTTTTCTGACCGCGGGACGCAATTGATGTGTCCCGATTTTAGTATATATGTATACAAAACAGGGTAGTACAATTTAAATTAAATATTAAGAATCGTTGAAAAATGGCTCAAGTTTTTGTTAACATACGTATACAGACAATTTCGCTTAATTGGGCCACCGCTTAATTGGGGCAGCAGCTTATTTGGGTCAAATCTCAAAGAACAGAAACCAAACCAAGAAACCAACAGTAAATTTACATGTTTAATTGGGACAACATTCCGCTTAATTGGGCCAGTAAATTTAAGATTACAGTACATATTATGTTACAAATATTCAGAAGAAAAAATATTTACAATATAAAACAAAAGACAGACTACACTTGACATATTTTTGCATTGAATTAAAAATGTATGTACCTATTTATTATTATTTTTTCTTAAAAGTTTATATTTTTTGGTTATATGTAGTTTATAGTTTTGTTCAAGAATTTATAAAATAAAATTATTGAAAGAAAAATATAGATTGTTTAATTTTATGTAAAATTCGCTTAATTGGGGCAGCCGCTTAATTGGGCCAAAATGCTCTAGTCCCGATGTGACACAATTAAGCGGAATCGACTGTATTTTGATATAAATATTTATAGATTTTTCCTCGGCTATATTACGTTATATAATAATAGTAATGTTTAGGTTATTCCGAAAAATATTTTTATACATGTTCAAATTAATTCATTAGTTACAAATAAAAATTATTTTCATTTTATGCAGACATAAAATTAATCCTTTATCATTAAATGTAGTTATTAATATCCGTAACATCTGAGTTTATAAAGAGTTAATTAATTTTAATATTAATTTTTATGATATGTTGCTTAATAAAAATATTTTGTTTATAAATCTTAAAAATAAGAAGAAGAAATTTTATTGTTATCAAAACTAGCTCTAATGCTATTGATATTTAATATCAATAAGGTTAAAAAGGAAGTTACAAGGTTTTCAAATTAGAGTAACAATATATTCAGGGTTGGGCAGGATACAAAAATTGGACCATATACAGCAATGTAAAATTTGTTTATGTTATTAGAGCAAATTTCACCTGTTTTAACATCCTTTGTATATTTTTTACGAAGAAGAAGATTAGAAACAAATTGAAATAATATTTTAAATTCAAATTTTATTTATCGCTTTTTGCTAGTTCTATATTTATACTGTACAAAAATTTATGTAATTTAAATGTTTTATAAATGTAGTTTTTCATAAAAAAACAGTTTTAAAAAATAGTTTTTCATAAATAAAAATTTACGTTAATTATCACAGTAAAATTACAAAATGTTATTTTTACTGTTAAAACCAATGTAAAATTACATAAATTTAAGATATATTTTTTTACAGGAGCAGGTAAATTGCACACCAATGTCATAAATCCCAAATTTGAGTAACCGAATTGCACACCGGTCAACTCCTGAATGACCCAAACGGATTATCGGTTTATAAGGGTCTTGAACCCTTACGCCGGTAGTTTTTTCAGTGAGCATTTGTTTATTCTATAGCATATTTTTACGCCACTGCTGGCTTAGGGTAGGTCAGGTTATAGGTTTTAGGAAAATTTGCGTAAAAAAATTCGCAGGCGTTTGTGGTATGTTCTAGAGACAAATTATTTTCGATTCTACCGGGTTTTAAGTTGAAATCTTAATCCCTTAATCTGTTTATGACCGGTGTGCAATTTGGCTATGCAAAGTTTCGGTAAGGGATTAAAACCCCAACGCCATGTGCAATTAGTATGCACCCTTTTTACAGTGTAGGCACTCAAATATATACATAAGTTTTGAGGATATGCTGTCGCGGATGCATTCAAGCAGCCATACAATTAAATATTACACGTATAAGATTATATAATATATGTCATATTTATATTATTCATAATAAGTACACAAAAATAATTAATAAACTCTTACTTTCGAAAATTGCTTTAAATAAATATATTTTTTAAATTTTGTTAAAAAAATTGAATTTATTATAAAAATTCATAAACAGAGCAATCCTGGTTTCCTCTACAGAATTTCACATTATAATAAAATGAATTTAACAAAATAATTGTGTTTTTTTATTAAACATGTTTTCGAAAAAATATATGTTAAAATTAACTATTTAATTATAGATATTTTTGTTAAAAATATATTCTTAAATAAATAATCATTAACATTTTTTGTATATTAAACATTTTTTATAATATTACAAAAATAAAATTATAAT